>JAPKLY010000036.1:1649259-1695133 GCA_026898435.1 Prunella vulgaris
GATGGCAACCGATGTAAATTACGTAGCTATAAAAAGTCAGAGAAAATTCAGAAAAATTCCCAAGTGTTTAGACCTGTGCAGCTCTCCAACTAGACGAGCTGCGCCAGGTCGCCCACTACACCAGGCCCAGCTCGCCAAACCCAGCTCGCCCATGTGCTCAAAAATCCGCGGTGCGCAAGGACCAAGGTCCCAAGCGTTGTAATTGAATAGCTCGAAGGCAAAGGCCAAAGTGCCCAAGGTCGCGAAGGTACCCTTCTTAAAGGGTTGCTAAGCACCTACTGCCACAAGTTAGAAAAATTCACGAAAAAGATAAAAACGTCTAAGGCAAGGTTCATGAAACCCAATGGCCCAACGTGAATCAATCGAAGTGCAGTTCGCTGCCCTAAGTGGTCTAAGACGGACGATTCACGGTCTTAAGTGGCGTAAGACGAAGAATACGCACTCTCAAAATAGAGGTACAATTCGTAGTCGTAAGTGACGTAAAACGAATGATTCGCTCCTCAAAGTAGAATAAGACGAACAATTATGTACCAGGAAAATAAACAAGAACGAGCTATTCTAAGAAATTATAACGTAAAAGCGCAAAAACATAAATGAAAAAAGTTGGACAAAAAATGCTCGACTTATATTCAAAAGGATACTTAAGAGATTTTCAAGCCAAAAATATACTTGAAAAAATCCTAAGTATGAGTGGTGGTGCTGGCCACAAAGGCCGACCAGCTGGCCGTCTTTGAACTACAAAAAGCTCCTTCTGGGCGAGCTGCATGTGCCCGGCGAGCTAAATCTACTTGGACAAATGTAAAGACTACAAAAATGGAGCCCCTTCTGGGCATCAGCAGGGATGGAGGCGACCTCGGTGGGGATGGGGGCGACCTGGGCACCAGGAAGGGCAAGTTCGGCCTCTGAAGTGATGTTGCCGGTAAGCCCGCTGACATCGAACTCGCCCAGATTTAGCACGGCATCCCCGCACGCCTCTTGGAGTTGCTCCATCGTGGGCGGAGTCCGTTCCTCTTGGTCGGCGACCTCCGTTTCGCCCAGATTCAGTTCCGGCACTGGGATAGTATTGATGATCTTGAACCGTGCCGGAACAAAATCTAGTGGAATTCCAAGTTCAGGGAGGTCGCCAATATCCAGCTCGGCATCATCAGGGAAAGGGACCCTGTCCAGGCATTCTTTAAATTCGCCCACTACCGCTTTTACCTCATCATCATGATGGGCTCGCGCCCACCAGAGAGCCCTCAGAACCTCGGCGTAACATTGCACGAAGCCCCAATCCAAAGCCTCGGCTCTTGCAGCTACCAAATCGGCCGAGGAGGCAGCACTGTTGCGTAGATCGGCGACCTCAAGGGCCTTCGCTTCCAATTCGCCCCTTAGCCTCTCACATTCGGCATAGGAGCTCTTTACCAGACCCCGCTGCAGTGCGAGGTCTTTCTTTGTGATCCCATGATCGCCGACCTCCTGGGCGAGCTGGGCGGCGAACTCTTCTTCCTTGGCCCTTATCCTCGCCTCGGTCTCCTGCTCGAGCCGGGTGAGCCGACGTTGGACGGTCTCGAGCTGCTGGAGGGTACTTTGTGTTGGTCCCAAAGGCAGGTTTTTGGGAAGAATACACTTGAACAAGTCTAGAAGGGGGGGTTGAATAGACTTGTAAGGATTCAAAAAACCTTTTTCAAATTTACTGATTTATTCAGAAAATCAGCAGACTACTTGAGGTAGTCTGAATTTTGAAAATAGTGCGCTGTGTAAAGTGCGGAAACATTTTTTAAAGAAAATTTGTTTTAAGTGATGTGCACAAATAAGAACAGAAAGAAATACGAAGAGACACAGGGAATTATAGTGGTTCGGACCAACTGTCCTACATCCACTCTCCTCAATCCAACTTGGACTTGAGGGGCTCTCCACTAACTCACTTACTTACACAGTTTTGAGAGTACTACTCTCTTTACAACTTGTCAATGCTATAATTGCAATTGACTTCTCACAGCATCTACAAAGCTTTTACAAAGGATAAGTATGGATGATGTTTTTGAGCGTAAGTGAAAAACTGACAGAGTATTGGCTAGCTTAATGTGCGTGTCAATCCTATACTGAAAATATCACTATTACTCTAATTTATAGGATCAAATAACTAGCCGTTGGAATGGACTAGAAATCTGAGATCATATAATCTCGCATTCAATCAATCATTGTGATTGATTGAATTTCCTTCTTGATTCCCGTCTGTCTTCGCGATTCTTCAATCAATCAAGTTTGTCCCCTTGATTGATTGATCTTCTATTCTGGGAATCTTCCTTTTATGTCGCAAGTTTAACCCTTCAAATTGATTCCGAAGAATCTGGGCCGAGCACAGGACCTCAGCTGATCTGTCCCCTCAGCTGGTGTATTAGTCTGCTGATACTTGGACCTCAGCTGATGTGCAAGTCTGCTGGTGTGCACCTCAGCTGGTCTTCTTGACTTCGTCTGAATAAGTCTTTTATCCATGGTCCTTGTCTTGACTGCGACGTGCTCTCAGCTGATCAGCTAATCTTCTGATATCAGCTGATCTGCTCTTCGGCTTATCGGCTGATGTAAACTTCTCTGATGATCTGCTTTCGATGCTCCAGTGTCAGCTGCTTAAATCTTCTGTCTTCTAAAATCGGCTAAGTCCACAAGGTCTCAGCTGGTCTTCTCTTCTATGAAAGCTTCGGATCTTCTAGGCAGCAAGGTTGGTGCCCCCTTACTTGAACCTATCTAATCCTAACTACTCATCAGCTGACTAACATGTTCAGCTGGTCCTATTACAAGCTGATTTGTTTTATATCATCAAAACATCTAACACAGATATCCTAACACTTTGCTCGGCGGCCAGCGATGCCTCGGCCCGTTCCTCGGCGAGCTGCGCCTGTTTCTTTACTTTGTCAGCGGAGTCCGCCAACGCCAGCATCCGCTTATTCCTATCGGAGCGACCCGCCTCCAACTCGGCAACCTGCTCGAGGGCCTTTTGATTGGCCAGCACCAATCTACTCGTGTAGTGGCCCGAGAGAAGCAGGTTCTCCCTCAGGTCCTGACTGTTAATACCCACCACCAACGGGGTCGTCCAATGCCTAGGCATCTCGCTCACAGCGTCCCGGGCTATGCCCGGAGGGAGATTCCGCATCGAAGTGAGAGAGCGAGATCGCTCAAAGGCATGCAGAACCTCGTGGCGGTTCGGGTAGGCGATGGGAGCATAACTGCAAGATCAAAACAGATGAAAACTGTTACAAAAATAAAAGATTGAAAAGCAGTGAGGGTCAATCGGGTGAGCTACTTACGGAGCGGCGGATTGGACAGAGCCCCCCTGTCCTGACCTCGCCGAAGTCCTATCAGCTCGGTCAGACTCCTCGTCAACCAGGCCGATGAATCTCATTCTTTTGCGAGCCGGGGGATCATCCTCGCCAGCTCGGGAACCACCACCACCTTGGGTCCCCCTCTTTCCTCGACCTCGCTCGGAGGGGGCAGCAGCTCGTCCTCCACCTCGCCCGGCTCGGGCGACCTCCGATGCCTTGGACTTTTCAGGAGCCTTGGCTTTCTCCTTCTGGGCTCCCGACCCACCTGCCTCGCCCCTTTTGGAGGCGAGCTCCGCCTTCTTGCTTGCCTCCAGCGCGAGCACAGACGGCGGGGCGAGTCTGTTGGGACGAGGTGGGCCCATCTCAAATCGCTCTTTTATGAGTTGATAGGCCTCGGGGACCTCGGTGATCGGGATGGCAACGAAGCTACCACCTGCACAAAAAGTACAAATGTCAGCACGATGGACGAGCTACCCCCCATAGGCGAGCTGCAAAGAGTTAGACCTGGGAGCTCGGGACCTTGGATGTCAAGGTGGTGCGGTAGTGTGAGGAGCCCGGCGAGCCACAGGCAATGGTGCGCGCACAGATGGGCGACCTGTCTGTCCTTCTCGCTTCTCAAACAGCAAATGGCGCGCACCACGTCGAACTGCTCCGACACTTTAGGCCTGCCCCGGCTGGATTTGTGTCGCTTCGGAACTGCAAAAGGAAAGGAAATTAGAATTAGTATATCTAATTCAACCCACGCACACCGAAATAAGCGACCTACTGGTGGCTTCCCCATATCCCCCTGGGGTGGGAATACGGTCACCCCGTTCGTGATACGTGTTGGAGGCTCGCCAATCTCCACCGATGAAGAAAAACTGTTTCTTCCATTCACGGACTTTATTGGGCAGTTCCCCAAGAAATTTCTCCCCTGGACGAGCTTTCAAGTAATAATACCCCGCGCCGTCCTGTGCCCGCTTGGTCACGGCGAAGAGCTCGCCCAGGTCCGTCGAGGTTGTCGCGTTCTCATAACCCTCCAACCCAAAAACAGACAGGGCGGCGAGGAGGTTGCTCCATGCATTTGGAGTGAGCTGGGTGATGGCCAGATTATTGTCAGCAAGGTATTGACCGAGGATCGGGTGCAGCGGCAAAGTAAGCCCGGCCCTCAAGACATCCACGTTCAAGGCAGTCATCCCCTCAGGAGGTGCGTCGGCCCGCTCATCCTTCATCGGGGCATACATAAAAATATCCAGTGGGATGCGATACTCCCTGCGTATAATAGGCAGGTCGCATTCATCGATAAGGCTCTCCACCTCGCCAGCCTTATACTCAGAAGGGGCAACTTCTTCCAGGTCGGCGGGGTCAGCGCGAGGTACCCGATTTGGACAAGGGAAGCTCGCCGCGTACTCGGCGACATACTCGTTCCAATCAAATGGATGAGCCACCTGGGCGGGGACCTGGTACTCAACCAGCTGAGGTTCGGGAAAACCAATGCGACGGAACCATTCAAGCGTGACCTCCTCCAGCTCGCCACCCTCCCCACCGACCTCAACAGCGCCCTCCTCAACCCCCTCGGGTCCTTCGTTGCCGCTGGCAACTCTTTCCTCCTGGGCGACCTCGCCACCTTCCTCCCATACCTCACGGTACACGGAACTGGAGGCTCCTTCCTCCGGGTCGGGACATAGCTCGCTGGGGACCTGGCGAGCTACCGAGGTCGCCTCAGAGCTGGAGCCAATCTCCACATACGAAACTCGAGGTGGCTCATCCTCAATTATGGGCAGTTTATCAGGATTCCGGTCCGACAGGGTTCTACTCGAAGAGCGCGTCGACATGGTCTCAGAGGAGTTCAAAGGTCTCAAAGTCCAGTAATCCAAGAGTCAGGGAAATGTACGAGTTCCTCGGTACAATCCACGGTCCAAAAATCCCGTAATCCCGAAGAAACAATAGAAAAATCAAGCAAAAGAGGGAAGAAAAAGGAAAAAGAAATCGAATCCTACCTTGGAGAACCTTCGAAAATCCGTCGAACACGAGAAAAAAATCGGTCGCCGGGAAAGCTCTGGAATTCGAAATGCAGAAAGTGAAGAAATGAATCTACCTCACCCTATTTATAGACGTCGGGGCGAGGTGCAATATTAATGAAACACAAGGGCCTATCTGCAAAAAATTTAAAAGATGACATTATTGTGGGTGGGAACCGAGGTCTCAAAAGCCGTGCATGACCCCTGGATTCCCGCACCACGTCAGCCAGAAGCAACCGCCTGGGTCGAGCTCGCCTGTCAACCCAACAATCACCCATAGGTAGTTCGCCAAGTTTTAAGTTTTCCAGCTCGCTTGCACATTTGACAAGGTCATAATGCATGCGAGCTGGGGGGCAAATGTTGATATGGCGAACTAACACTATCGACATGGGGCAATTACGCAAGGCTTAGAAGGTCGCCAGGGCCCACCCAGATCCTTTGAAGTGCGGAGCTCGCCCGTGCAGGGACGATTTAGCTACGTAGCTCGCCCAAAGGAGCTAACCTCTGTCATTGCCAGAGCTCGCCCTAAGCTCGTCCCATGTCCCCCTGTGGGCCTCACCGAGTTCCACCATCATGTAGCATCCGTAAGCCATATAAGGCATTGAAGCTCGCTCCGGAGCTCGCCCGAGCCACTGAAACTCATCTCCGAGCTCGCCCATGAGCTCGCCTTTTAGCCTACTAGATCCCGATGGTTGTACTCTTTTTCCCTCTGTCCGGTTTATCCACAAGGGTGGTTTACCGCGAGGTTTTTAATGAGGCCCATCTAGTCTAAGGCATAGTAGTAGGATGAGGCATGATGTAAGGAGCAGTGTAAGGGACCAGGACGAAGGTTACGAACCTTCGTCAACACCGGAAGCCACATAGGCTCGTAAGGTGTCGTCTCACACTCACACACCTATAAATAAGACCTCTCTTGTACTATTCAGACAAGGCACACAATTCTGAAAATTAATACAATCCACACTGCAATATTTCTCTCTCTAAACCCTCTACTCTCCCTCCTCATATTACATCCAAATTCTTGGATTATTGTTTGGTAGAATTACATGTTAAATTAGCCACATAAACAAATACTGTTAATAAATTCTATCAACAGACTTGTTTCACTGTCATGTGTAATCACTATCACTGTGATAAAAATATACTTAATTTTTTAACAGTGATTGTATATATGCATAACAGTGATAGTGAACATATATAGTAGTGATAGTATATACACATAATAGTGATATTTGAGAACCCAAGTTCACCGTGAACTCGAGTTCATATTGTCTACAAAAAAAAAAAAAATTAAAAGACAAATAAACAATTCAAACATCAAAATTTTAAATCAAATAGAAAACCATGAAAATCATTACCTCCAAAAGAAAACCACGAAAATTGTGTAGAATAATAATAATGTTTATAGAGTTGAAATTTATAGAAGTATGGAAATCAAAATGAACGGTTGAGATTAAAAAAAATCGATATAGGATTTGATACTTTATAAGATTTATATAATATATATATATATATTTTTTAATATATATATATATATATATTTATAAAATATATATTAAATTGTATGGTCAAGATTAAAACACTTAAAATAAAAGGTCGAGATTACTTCTTTATGTCATAATTAATAAGAATTGAGAAATTTTGAAATCGAGCATTCTGGTTGATTAAATAACTTCGTCTTTATATAATATAAAGATATAGAAAATCTTCAAAAAATATTAAATTTAAAAAAAATCTTAAAAAAGAAATAGGCTAAAGGTTAGTAAAATACTTTTTTTTAAGTCAACAAAAATTCATAAATAATTAAATTTAAAGTTAATTATATTTTAATTTTTATTTATCTTGTATTAAAATTTGAATTTTTAAACATTAATTTCTTAGTTTAACTATTTTTAAATATTTGGTTGGATTTTTTTTAACTATTCGTTAAAGATTTAATTGGATTATTTGAAGATTTAACTGATTTATTTTTATATTTTTTAGATTTTATGTATTTTTTTATTAATATTAATTTGATTAATATTTATCTATTTTTTTAAAAAAAATTATCAGATTTTAATTAATTTTTCAATTACTATTTTATGTGTAATATTTTTTTTAATTTTAGAAATTGACCGATTCATACTCAAAAAACTAATTTTAAAATTAAATAACTTAAAAAAATTAGAATTAAACTCAACAAAACTTTAAAAAATCAATTTATCCCATATTTATATAAGAATATCTTAGTCTTTTTATGTATGTCTATTTTTATCACTAAAATAATAGGGTAAGTTTCGAATTTTTTAGGGTATGAATAGTATACTCTTTCTCAAATACAATCTGAAACTTTTGTACAAAATATGAGTGGTTTTTCTCTCCACCATCTACTTGTACATAGTGATTCGTATAACATTGAATTTTCACTCATTTATTTGCCTTTCACAGTACGATAATATATATTTGCTTAATAATAGTATATCTTTCAAGATTCAGTTTTGTTATATGTCCATAAGTTCATATGCAAGTGTCATATGTACTTGATACATGATGTATTCACTCAATAATTGATATTATTTACACTGAAAAATATATGGACTGAATATACTGAAAAATTAAACTGTTAACAGTTTTTTATGTAATCAACTTATACTTTTCTAATATAATGAGCCAATACTTAAACCAGTGTTTTCATAACCAACGGTGATCAAATCGGGTAGAACACCAGTTGTCGGTTCGCTGATCTAACTGTAAAGTCATTTCGGTCTATTTTTTAATATTATATATGTTATATTAAAAAATAAAATAAGTTAAATATTTTCACATAAAATTTTAATAAATTATAAATTATATACTGAAATAAACACAATAGGATCATAGACAATCAAAATCAAAATAATTAAAATAACCCAAGTTATAAAATCAGATTATAATCCATGACATGTTTCATAACTCAAGCATAGTAAAATCTCAAATTAAAATATTACTGTAAAAATTTAAAATATATAAATTGTAGAATAAATTAATATTGTGGTTGAGACGTGTCTCAGAATTTAATTTAATAAAAAATTAGAAAAATGTATTTAAAAAATTAAAATATAATATATAAATGCATATTTTTTTTAAATTGTACTAAAAATAATAAGAGTAAATTTTACAGGGGAAAGGTATAATTATTTTAGATAAACTAATGCATGGTTACCAATTTACCTTGGATTATGATTTATCAATCAAAATAAAAAAAATGAGTGATGCGAGTCTGTCTAACCAAAACCAACCAATAGCGTATTGTAAATTCTATCTACAACTCCTAGTTTTCACTGTGGGGTCACGTGTCAAGCCTCAAATGAGCTGTGAGCACCCAAAAATCTTCTCCCAAAATCCCTAACCTCAGCCATATAAATTGGATAATTCAGAAATTTCCTCCCAAGATAAAGGTATAAATTCTCACCACACACAGACATTGGGACCTCTTCAATTCCTACTCTCGATTCGCCTCAGCAACCCCTCGATATTTTGGCCAAGAATCAGCCATGGCCACCTATCCTGCCTTCTTCTCTTCGATTCTCAACTTTCCCAATTCCAAGATCTCAAACCCTGATCACAGGATCAGTTTCTGCGCGAGGAAAAGGCAATCCTTCACCCATTTCCATTTCTCTAATCCGATTTCTATCGGCGACAGCTGTCCCTCGTCTTCGGGTTCTTGCAACTCAGCTACCATCGCCAATTCTTTGACTCTTGATCATGATAGTATTAATGATGAGGAGCTGAAGAAAGCGGAGTCCAAAATCGGGTCCAAAGTCCGGGTTACGGTGCAACTCACAGTGTACCATGTGGCCAAATTGCCGGAATTTGATTTAAATGGAAAGGTTGGTGTGTTGAAGGATTATCTTTCGGTGTATAAGGGGAAAAAAATATCAGCTAACATGCCTTACAAGGTGGAGTTTTTGGTGGAGGATGCTTCGGGGGGTAATGGTAAGCCAGTGAAGTTTGTTGCACATTTAAAGGATGATGAGTTTGAGTTTCTTGATTGATTCTATAGAGTGTTTGATTAAGACATTCAGTGTTGTTTTATAGTCCCTATGGATATGATGGTGGTAAAGCATAATTAGTTGTAATAATTTTGTCTACAAGCATTACTAATCACCACACTGTAGATAATGTACTGTTTGTATTCTGTTTGGCCTTACATGAATTGAATTTCAAGACATTGTTATTGCTTTGCCATATTTAGTGGATTTCATTTCTGGCTCATTTTATGTTTACCATATTTGTGAGAGGTGCTATCTTCCTGAATTGGTGTCTGCTATAGATGTTGAACATAATGGAATCTTCATTGAAGAAATTAGTTAGATGGTGGCCGGGCCTTTATAAGTTGTGGACTCGCCTTTTAGCTACCTCACAATCTGTTTAACTTACTTCTATATGTACAGCTATAACTCTTGGTCAAGGTTTTAATAAAGAAATGGATGTCTTCTTTGTGTTATTTGTCTTTAATTCTTCTTTTGGCAGTTGAGTATTTGGTAGCAACTATTGATTCTGATGCTTTAAGTGTTGGTTTATAACGGTAGATTTAACATTTAAACCTGCACACGTGGAGGACACGAGATGAACATTATCTGCTTTTCATGCAAACCTAGCCTAGAATTTTTTATTTTTTGTGTTGTTTCTGGAAGAAAAGGGTACAAAGCAGAGCAAAAATGGTATTGGTTAGTCTCTTTTCCCTAGTTAACTTCATCCTCAGTGTTTCATCTTGACTACCAAGAGTGTCCCATCAGACGTAGGTTTCCCATGACCCATCTTATTACCCAAATGAATTAGAATGGTCAACTTTTTGTGTACTTTCAAGCTGCTATTTCAGACGAATTATTTGGTATATGCTCTTTGGGTTTTACTGCATTTATGGATTTTTGTGAATAGGTTATCTCAAGAATGATCTTCTTGTGCTCTATTCTGTATCCATAAGAATGAAGGATTGAGGATTCCTTTAAATTACAGAAGCTGACTTTGGGAAGTTTTCTTGTTTCATTGTTTTCTTCTTGTATTGTTTTGATAAGCAGGTAAATACGCTGAAGTTTGAATCTCCGTCAATCAAATAACTTCTAATTAAAATAAGGTTAATTTCCTTGGAGTTTCAAGATGTGTATCTGATTTTTCTATTGTCTCCATTACAGTAAAGAAATTTTTTCTGCCGAATCTTGTTACTAGCTCATCTTGCGTAGTTTGAATGAATTACAATTGACTTGTTAGTAAAGTATTACGACCCAGGTGGATATCATCGTCGTCATGCGTATATTAATTTCATATAAAGTAGCAAAAAGTTTAGTGTAAGCAGATGGTAAGAAATATTTCTATGCCCTTAAAAAATGGTTATCTGCTATGTAGAAAATAATTATGTGTTGGTTCGAGTAGATAGACAAATAACTTCAGCCTCATGAGGCCAACCTGGAAGATTACCACAAGATCTCGTCTTCTTTAGCACAATCAAGTCACCTTGCACAATGTTCTTCTTGAGTAAGCTACAGAAGTTAAAAGATCAATATGTATCTGAGTCAAGCATGCTGTAGTCATTAATAACTATAGGAGAATTAAGACGTAGCGTTTCATCTCCGTGTTGGGTGAGATTTAGCATTTATTGGAGATAATGCAGTCAAGACGGGAACTTAGAAACTCTTCTAGTGTTTTTGCCTCTATCTGTAATTTGTATTTCCCGGTGGTCTTAACATAGACATGAAGTTTACTTCAGGCATTTATGCTATGAACTGAAATCAGATTCAAAGGCCTCATTAAAATGATTTTCTATTTTTAATCCCATAAATAAAAATTCCTATTTTATCTCTTTTCCCTCATTCTTGAGACTGTTTCTGAAGGGAAAATTACAAAATGGTTCACAAAATTGACACAATTTACAAATAGGTTCCTGTGCAGAAAAAAATATGCTTCTATGCAGGAAAAAATTATACTTCTGTGCAGAAATTATGAACCAATTTGTAAATATAGCTATTTTTTTGAACCAATATGTAAGTCACCAGTTTCTGAATATGTCTTTATAAACTATTTCAACCATTGGTTGCTAACGCGTGATCAGAAAAGCTAAGTATGCTTTCATATGATCGGTGTTAGAGCTTTAGTGCTACTTCATACATATATCATGAACTGCTTTAGGTTTCTAGGAATTTTACACGCTCAATTTCCCATTTTCCTAGTTCTCTTTGAGGGCATCTCTTGCCGTCTTCTACCTAAATAAGACTGAGGTAGCAGTTTAACCCATAATTCATTTAAACTCATTCAATCTATATGATGTAGGACGGAGCATAGTTGCTGCATTCTGTGTATTACTTTGCGTATTTAATTGAAACTCAATTCTTACAAAGGGGAGCTTTATGGAATCACAAATTTGTATACTTGAATTCAATTGCTCTATTTGTAATTACTGCTTCCTGGAAACATCCTAATGAAATGGAACTTTTATGTGGTACGACCTTTCGACTAAAGATCTCGTTTTATTATATTTTCATCCATGATTTTCTGCAGTAGTGGATGTTTATGTGGTAGTGATACTTTATCAGTTCTTTCCCATGGCATGGCTGATGTTGAGTTCTTTAATGGCGTCTACTGCTCATAGGTAAGAACTGAGCTTACGTTTCTTTGTAAGAGCTCGAGCCTCTTTACGAACAGAATAACACAGATGGTGACGGATTTTGAACTGTTATCTTTCATTCACATCCTGCTACAATTTTCTAAGCATTGAGCCATGGGCTGAATATTATGAAGCATGTTACTTAATTCATAGCTATGCTGTCACATGGTGTCTTGTATGTTTCTATCTCCTCATGCGGTGTGTTATTATGTGCTGTGTGGAGTGTAACAAATCATCATCTGTAATGAGTCCAACCATAGACTTCCTCTCATGTTATTTGCAGGTATTAATTATTACAGGAAAATGAAATTTATTCAGCTATAAATCATACTCCCTTCAGTCTAGTAAACATTTAAAACTATGCATGTGATGTTGGACACGTGAATTAAGAAAATTTAGATAAAAGAAACGTATTGTGAGATTCATTTGTGAATAAAATAATTATTTGTAGAAAGATAATAAAGTGATGGTTTTTAATTTCTATAAAAGAAACGAGCATGCAAACTTTTAGTGGATGGAGGGAACATCAGATATAATACTGAACTTATTATGAGAGATCTATAGAAACTTAGTTTGGAAATGTTGAGTTGAAATTAATTCGGACTTAGTTCTAAGTGTAAAGTCTTGTGTGATTAATTATATCCTAAAAATAATTTTATTTTTATTTTGTTCCTGCTAAATGTAATTTAAACACACACCCCCAACCAAAAAAAAAGCCCCCACACACAATTTTCTCAAATGAAGCATAATACAAGTGATACAATTAAAGAGGGAGTGATTAAAGAGCAAAATAGTGACAATAGTTCATTGATAATTTTGTTAAAAGAGATGAAATATAATTAAGATATTATAGTTCTTTTTGTGATGTAAATAAAATGAAGGTTAGAGATTATTATTTAATGCAGAGGAATAGTGGTATAAAATTTTTATTGTGAGACCACACAAAAAAAAATGTGAAAAAGTTATTGTTGTATATGGTGAGTATTGCTGTATTAGTTTCATGATACTAATTGTTTTACAATGAAGTTACTTTGTTGCTTGGTAAACTTCACATTCTTACATGCATTCTTGCACGGATGTAAAATCCATGTATATTACTCATTCAATCCTTTTCTTTATTCATTTGATCTTCTCTACTTTTTCTCCATTTCGATTTCTTTTTTACATTGTATATATTTTTTTTACGATTTGGGGGTGTTTTGGTCAAATTTATTTTAAACATTTTATAAGTTTTGTTTTAAAAGTATATAAATATTATTATTAAATAGTATATAAGTTATTCAAGTGTTTGACTAATACAACTTAATAGTTCTTTGATAATTTATCATAATTTTTTTTTAAATTTTAATAAAAAAATTATTTTATTTTATTATTTTTATTATTTTATAGTATTATTTTAAATTAGTATATTATGTAAAAGAAATTATTATTCAATTTTTTTTAATTCTATTATACAAAATGTTTGTACAAATTTTAAAAAAATGGTAAAAAACTTTGCCAATTTAAAATTATTTCTTATATTGGAATGTTCGATGTGAATTTTAATATATTAGTTGTTTATTATATAAAATACTTATGTCAGAAATTTGCATATTTTTTATCTGGATATCTCATACAAATTCGTACACTACTAAAAATAATAATTTATTTGCATGTTCACTCACAATATTATATAAATATTTATTCATATACCACTATTTTATTTAAAAATTTCTTAAAAAATATGTCATCATCGGGTGTAAATTTCTCCGGAAAGAAGAGAGTAATTTTTTTTTAAAAAAAATAGTAATTATAGGAGTTATTTATTATATAAATTTATTTTTTGAAGGAAAATATTGAGCTAATTAGGTGAAGATTAAAAACATATATTCCTATTTGAAGAAATATAGCATTAAATATATATTTTTAGTCTCAATTTAGATTTCACACTTTTTTAGACGTCCTACAATAAATTTATACCTCAAAAAAGAAAATAAATAAATTTATAATATTTACTTATTTTAAAATATTTTTGAATTATTGATAAAAAATATTAATAAACTATTTTTGAAAAAAAATAAGTTTTCAATAAAATGTGAAGTCTAAATTAAAATAGAGAGAGTAAGATATATATTTTTGATAAATACTAATATTGAGTGTGAAAAGTTGGTAACAGTAATTGTTGATTGATTGAGTTTTTTTTTTTTTCGGATTGATTGAATCATATTTAATTATAAAAGTATTCAATATTATCCAACTTGGAAAAAAATTCTACTTATTTGAAAAATAGCTGTTACTGAAAATAAAACAAAAAATGTTCAATTAAGTCAACGTGATAATTGTTGCAGAATAATCAGTTTTCCTCTAAACAGAAATGAGCTTTTCATACGGTACTCTTTTTTTTATAGTTTCTCCTATTCATATATTTTAAATATACTACCTACGTCCCGGGTCTTTATTTAAAAAGATCAGGGTACGCGAATTAAGAAAAAAGTAAAGTATATGAGTATGAAATTAATTAATAAAATATAAAAAGTGTAATTTATTGACTTTTGTTAGTGTAAATTATTTCCTTTTTAAGGTATGAAGAAAGAGTTGGGACGTTCCAAAATGGAAAAATTGGAAGAAAGAGTTGGGATGGGGGAGTATTATGAAGTAATTTTATCATAAATCAATTTGTATATTGAATGTATTTTTAATAATTTATAATATAAAGAGTATCACTAAAATATATTAATTTGATCATAATATAATAATAATTAAAATTAGTTTGAGTTGACTCTATAATTGAATTAATTAATAATTACTCTTGAAAGAATTATTCCTCTTGTTACAACCTGTGACAATAATTTGTCAACAGTAGGAGGTATATAATATCTTTGACTTATAAACAAGGGTGAGTCTATTGTGCAATATTGTACCGTGCAATATGTTATTAAAATAGAGATTTTTAAGAATTCGCAGGTTAATAGGGTCAAAGTATCAAAATTCAAGGATCTTGATCGAATCGGATTGGATTTAGGCAATTTTTAAATTTCAGAATTTACGCTCCCAGTTGGTGATATTGTATTAGTAAATCTATCTTACTATAAGGTCAAATGTGTAAATATATCTTATTATAAGGTCAAATGTGTGCTACTGTAATAACAAATGTTTTGTTACATATATCCATTTGTTTTTGTAGAAACAAACATTTTTAATATAATGTTAGAGCAATATGTGATTTTTTTTTTTGCAATATGTGTGTTACTATAAGAAAAAATATTAGTTTTACATAAATATTTATTGATTTTTATAGAAATCATTATTTTTCAAGATGTAGTAACACACATCTTGTCTTACAGTAACACACATATGTTTATATAGTATACATTCTGGGACTGTCGAGGTATAATAACACATTTAAGGTATTATTATATTAACAACATAAAAATCAATAAAAAAATAAAAAATAAATTAAGAAACATATATTTATTCTTGTAGAAATACATATTATCCTTATAGTTACCTTAAAATTACAAAATTTTAATTTTTTAAAATGTAGTAACACACATTTTGTCTTACAATAACACATGTATGTTCATGTAGTATATATTATGAGACTGACGAGATATAATAATACATATAAGATATTATTACATTAATAACATATATGTTGATAAGGCGAACTAACTGGTGATAATCGCGGAGCTATGGCGAAGGTTCAGTAGGTCGCTAGCTCGCCGGGGTATCACAACATAAGGGAGCTCGGCGAGGGGGATGGGGAGCTCGCCCGAGCCCCCTGAGGCCTAAAGCCAACTGGCCGATCGGACGAGGGGGGAGCTCGTAATGGAGCTCGCCCACAAAGTGGTAGCTCGCCCCGACAGCCCGCCTAAGGAGCTCTCCTGGGGAGCTCGCCCAGGATCGATATGTCCACAATATGCGTATATAGGTCATTTAAACATGTAACATGATAGAGCGTTGTAAGGGATTAAGACGAGGGTTACGGACCTTCGTCAACACCGGAAGCCAAATAGGCTCGTAAGGTGTCACCTCACACCCGCACACCTATAAATAAGACATCTCTTGTACTATTACAGAAGAATTCAATCATAATACAACATTTACTTTCTCTCTCTAAACTCTCCACTTTCTCTCTCTATATCACCCTCTCAAGAACACTAAGGACACAATTCTTAGATTATTGTTTGATAGAATTAATACGCTATAACGAGCCACATAACAAACACGATTAGTAAATTCTATCAACAATTTGGCGCTAGAAAGAGGGTATCTGAATCTGAAAAATAAAATTTTTCAAGAGCAAAAAGTTAGGGTTTGTTTGAAGATTTAAAGGTGTTCTTGATAAAGCTCAAGAACACTTGAAGATATACATACACCCCAATTCCTCAAGCAAAAACCCGGATTCTCGGGTAAAAACCCAGATTTCCGGGCCCGTACAATACGCAAAAAGGGTTTTCAAACGCACACGTGTACGCGAATAAACCAAATTTTGGATAATTCGTTGAACGTAACGCTAGACGAAAACCCGCAAAAAATCAACCTGACCGGAGACCGCGACCTCGGCGACCTTCGGCGAGCTATCCCCTTCAAAACCCCAAAATGCCTAAGGGACAAACCTCGGCGAACACCCGGAGGTGGAAGGAGGGCAACCTAGACCAGGTTGAGGGGGAGACCTCGTGCCGAGCTCCTCAGAAGAACCCTGCTCCGAGACCTCCGCGAGTCGTAGTAACTCAGGAGGATTTAAACCCCGCCCTGAGGGACCTCGCCAACGACCCCGACGAGCTCCAGTGCACGATTGCAACCTTGCAAAGGTTGCAACAGAGGCAGCTCGACGAGCTCGCCCTAGTACCTCGGCGAGCTCCAGCCACTGAAGCCAGGGAGCAGACCAGGCCAACCCAGGGCACCCAGACCCGGGGTCACTATAGAGACCTCCCATCCGAGCAGGAGGTGAGCTCCGCCCAAGCTCGCCAACACAAGGAGCGCGCTGGGAAGGCCAAGGTGGTGTAGGAGCCAGCTACGCATGCCGGGCGAGCTTCGGCCTACACCGAAGCATCCGCCACCCACCAATCACTGAGGAGTGAGGTCCTCCAAGGCAGACTAGGGCCCAGGTGCGGGGAGGATAAACGAACAGCTGCCCCAGTCACATCTCATGGGGGAGATTCGGACCTACAGCCCCGAAGATCCACCCACAACCGGTTGAGAAGGCCAGCGACCGACAGGTTGGGCCCCCACGGCGGGCGCCAATTCCAGCCCGTCACAGAAAGGTCACCCCAGAGTGAGGTGCCTCGGGGGCGTGCGTCCACGAGACGCACGACCTTCGAGCAACCTCCGCCGGATGTGACCCACAGTGACGAGCTGGCCTCACTGAAAAAGGCCGTAGAAATGCTACAAGCACAAGTAGCGGCCAAATCTGGCGGGCCTGACGCCACCACTCTCCCCACATCTCTATTGGCACCTGCCATACTCAGAGCACCGGTCCAGAAGAAAGTCCAATTCCCATGATGTCCGCATACGAGGGCGAATCTGACCCAAGGTCCACCTGGCCAAGTATGCGGACTTTATGATTTCGGTTGGTGCTACTGACTCCACCCAGTGCCGGAACTTCCCGCAGACCCTAAGGGACCGAGCCCACCGCTGGTTCTCATCACTCGCCCCGGGGTCAATCCACTCATTCGGCCAACTCTCGCGAGAGTTCATGGCCCACTTCTCTAGGTTCGGATACTACCTTACCCAGAAGCACCGCCTCGCCAACATCCACCAAGGTGAGAACGAGATCGACCAGCAGTACCTGGAGAGGTTCGACAAGATACTGCTGGAAGGCGAACCGGTGAGCGAGGACACCAAAGTCGTCTTGGTGATGGTCGGACTCCGAAAGGGGACCGACCTCAGGAAGGAAATGCACCTCGCATGTCCGAACACTTACACCGAATTTCGCCACAAGGCGGGGGTGTTCGTGGCCATGCAAGAGGCCCTCCAGAAAGAGGTCGGTACCTCCGAGGAGAGGAAACCCTACGGGAAGAAGTTCGGGGGCACATACAAGGCCCCCCGAAACTTGAAGGCTTTCGGTGATGGGGATGAGTTCAAAGAGAAGCTCAACCATGTCCTCTCCGTCTCCGTCGACCAGGTCTTTACTGCGGTCAAGGACAAAGCCCTGTTGGAAGAGCCCAGGAGAATTCGCCAGGACCGCGCGAAGCTCAACCCCAACAAATATTGTGCCTACCACCAGTCCATCGGCCACTTCACCAGCGAATGCCGAGACCTCCTCAAACAACTCTGGAAATTCTACGAGGATGGGAAGCTGGCCGACTTCGTGAAAAAGGCACCGGCAAAGAGGCCCAGGTTCGAGAGGAGGGAAGCCTCCGATGATGAAGAGAAGGACACGGGCCAACGTGGTCCTCAAAACAGGCGAAGAGGGCCTACCCAACCTCAACAGAACCTGGAGCCCACTCGAGAACTCTTAGTTCTCGAAGAAGAAATTGGAGCTGTCGGAGGTCTCAAAGACGGAGGATCCTCCATTCCAGGAGAAAGAGGAAGGCCGAGGTTCGGGCCATAAACCAGGTCCAGGAAGGCAGCTCCATCCCCAGGCCCGTCGCACAACTCACTGATGAGCTAACATTCTCCTTGGCGGACCTGGAGGGGGTACTGACGCCCCACAACGATTCGTTGGTGATAACCACCAACATTATGAACGTCCGAGTTCACAAGCTACTTGTGGACACCGGCACATTCACCAACATACTCTTCAAATCCACCTTGGATGCCTTAGGTGATTTTGAGTCGTATTTAGAACCTAGCAATGCACCCAGACGACCAGGAACATACGACGTTCTACACCAACAAAAATATGTACTGCAGGGAAAGGATGTCGTTCGAACTTATCAACGCCGGAGCAACCTACCAAAGGTTGGTGAATAAAATGTTCAATCAACACATCAGCGAGTCCATGGAGGTGTACGTGGACGACATAGTTGTCAAGAGTTTGCGAAAAGAGGACCACCTCGACCACCTGAAGCAAACCTTCGACATACTACGCCACTACAACATGAAGCTAAATCCTAAGAAGACCAGTTTCGGCGTACACTCAGGAAAGTTCCTAGGTCACCTGGTGAGCCAGCGAGGGATAGAGGTCAACCCAGCGCAGGTCCAATGCATAATCGGGATTGACATCCCCAACTCCGTACAGAAAATCCAAAGACTGACCGGATGTATGGCGGCTTTGAACAGGTTCATCTCCAGGTCTGGTGACCGAAATCGTCCATTCTTCGAGGCGATCAAGGCAAACACACGAAGGTACAAAGAGTCGGCTAATGCCAACAAGCTCCACCTCAAAAACCACTTTGTGTGGACGAGCGAATGCCAGCGAGCCTTCGAAGATATCAAAGCATACCTGGCAATGCTAGGATAGTGGGGTTCGGGGAAGCTATAACCGTCCCCCTAGGTAGCATTAGGTTGAGTGTCCAACTTGTATCGGCCGAGGACCCGGAGCGGAGGCTGACTAGGTTAGTAGATTTCCTAGTTGTCGACCAACAGTTCTCCTACAACGGGTTCCTTGGCCGCCCGTTTATCAATGAATTTAAAGTGGCGTGTTCGACCTACTACTACTGTCTAAAATTCCCAACTCCAAAAGGTACCGGAACCATCAAAGGCGACCAGAAAAAGGCCCGAGAGTGTTTACTCCAAATTAAAGATGGCCGAGCCAAGAAAGTCGTGACGCAGGTCTAGGTCCTTGAGGAAGAAATCCAGATTCCGGTGGATGAGCCTAACATCCTAGACATCATCTCAACAGAAACTGAATTGATGGAGGTAGGCGACTCACTGGAATCAATGATAGAAATCGACCAAGTCCCTGAACCTGCGCAGGACACTCATCCGACACCAATGGAGGGAGTGGAGGAATCCCAAAATAATAACCAAGTGCGGGTGCACCCGTGGAGGTAGTCTAGGGAGCCCAAGGTAGGGAACCTACGGGAGGTCAAGAACCAGCGCAAATGGATGTTGATCCAGCTCCCCGGGTTGTAGAGCCTCTCCAAGCTAGCGGAACCCCGGAGGTCCTGACAGTTGACGAACCTCTCCAAGTTGAAAACAGAACTGATGACCTCGAACCACACCTGGGTCATGAACCTGCGCAAATGTCACAAGAGGAGTGGGATGAGTTCATCAACGACCCTAGGTGGAAAAGTCAGAAGAGAAAGGCCACCCCCATGGAAGAACTGACGACACTCCCGTTGGACCCGGAAAGGGACTTAGAACTCTTCATAGGTTCTGAGTTACCTGAACCGTACCGGTCGAGGATGGAGCTGTTCTTGATGTCCAACTTGGACTTGTTTGCCTGGTCCCATGAGGACATGACTGGGATCCCGTTGGAACATGCATGTCACCGACTTAATATAGATCCGACGAGGAGACCTGTCCGCCAGAAACGAAGGAAGTATGGACTAGACAAGTATGCGGCCCTAACCGTCGAAGTGGGAAAGCTGTTAGATAACAAATTGATCAAGGAAGCCTTATGTCCGCAGTGGGTCGCGAACCCCGTCCTGGTGAAGAAGCACAACGGGACATGGAGACTATGCATTGACTTCACGGACCTGAACAAGGCATACCCGAAGGATAACTTCCCACTACCCCATATTGATCAGCTTGTAGATAGCACCGTGGGTCACGAGATGATGACATTCATGGACGCTTTTGCGGGCTATCACCAGATAGCATTGCACCCAGACGACCAGGAACATACGACGTTCTACACCAACAAAAACATGTACTGCTGGGAAAGGATGTCGTTCGAACTTATCAACGCCGGAGTAACCTACCAAAGGTTGGTGAATAAAATGTTCGATCAACACATCGGCGAGTCCATGGAGGTGTACGTGGACGACATAGTTGTCAAGAGTTTACGAAAAGAGGACCACCTCGACCACCTGAAGCAAATCTTCGACATACTACGCCACTACAACATGAAGCTAAATCCTAAGAAGACCAGCTTCAGCGTACACTCAGGAAAGTTCCTAGGTCACCTGGTGAGCCAGCGAGGGATAGAGGTCAACCCAGCGCAGGTCTAATGCATAATCGGGATTGGCATCCCCGACTCCGTACAGAAAATCCAAAGACTGACAGGATGTATGGCGGCTTTGAACAGGTTCATCTCCAGGTCTGGTGACCGAAATTGTCCATTCTTCGAGACGATCAAGGAAAACACACGAAGGTACAAAGAGGCGGCTAAAGCCAACAAGCTCCACCTCAAAAACCACTTTGTGTGGACGAGCGAATGCTAGCAAGCCTTCGAAGATATGAAAGCATACCTGGCAGATACGCAGGTCCTTTCAAAGCCGATACCCGGGGAGAAGTTGTACCTCTACCTCGCTGCATCGGAAGTTGCCATTAGCTCTGTCCTGGTTCGAGAAGAGGTGAAAACACACCTACCAGTGTACTATGTAAGCCAAGTCTTACACAAAGCTGAGTTGCGGTATACCCCGACGGAGAAGCTAGCCTATGCACTGGTGATGAGTGTTAGAAAATTGAGACCCTACTTCTTCGACCACCCGGTAGAGGTGCTGACGACGTTCCCGCTACGTCAAATATTACAGCGCCCAGACACCGCCGGACACTTGCTGAAATGGTCACTAGAAGTTAGCCAATACGGTATAACCTACGCACCCCGAACAGCGATCAAGGGACAAGCGCTCGCCGACTTTATCGTCGAGCTAACTTTCCCACAAGATCCGACGAGGGGGCGTATAGCTCTGTGGCACCTCTACATTGACGGGTCATCGACTAGCACAGCGGCAGGCGCCAGCGTAGTTCTGATCAGTCCAGACAGACAAGTCTTCACCTCCACAATCCGGTTCGACTTTCGAGCAACCAACAATGAGGCGAAGTACGAAGCTTTGATAGCCAGACTTAGGTTATCATTAGCTGTGGGGGCAACCAATCTTCAAGTTTTCGGAGATTCCCAGCTAATAATATCCTAAGTCCGGGGGGAGTATGAGGCAAAAGATCAGCAGATGATGACCTACCAGAAGATAGTCGCGCATCTGATCTCGATGTTTACGCAGGTTTACATCAATCAGATACCGCGGCTGGAAAACACGCAAGCAGACGCCCTAGCCCGACTAGCTACCAGCAATGGCGAAGCCGAGGTCACGGAGGTTGTAGTCACCAAATTAAAGAACCCCTCGACTTTCGATTACAAAGTAAATCAAACTTCGAGCGGGGGGCAGGAAGATGCCGAAGATTGGTGCATTTCGATCCAAAAATATTTAATGGACGGAACGACCCCCGAAGACACCTGAGAAGCTAACCGGCTAGTGAAGCAAGCTGCCAGATATACGCTACTGGATGGCCAACTCTACAAACGTGGATTCTCTCTACCTCTGCTCAAATGCCTATCTAAGAAGCAAGGGTTCGAGGTGTTAGAAGAAATTCACGAAGGAATTTGCGGAAGTCACGCTGGGGGGCAAGCCTTGGCATACAAGACGATCAGACAAGAGTACTATTGGCCCACTCTTCGTAAAGATACCATTAGCTTCGCGCGGAGGTGCCGAAAATGTCAACTCTTTGCACCTAATATCCACTCCCCAGCCAACCAACTCAAGTCGGTCTTCAGCCCATGGCCTTTTGCAAAATGGGGTATCGACCTGATCGGCCCATTTCCATCTGGCAGAGGCGGTGTAAAGTTTGTTATCGTAGCAGTAGACTACTACACTAAGTGGGCTGAAGCCGAAGCACTTACAACAATAACACAAGAAAGGATGATCAGCTTCATATGGAAGAACCTGATCTGCCGATTCGGACTTCCATAATCAATCATCACAGACAACGGAAGGCAATTCGACGGCCAAAAGTTGAGAGACTTCTGCAGTTCGTGGAACATCAAGAAACACTACTCAACCCCGTACCATCCACAGTCGAACGGCCAGGTCTAGGCGGTTAACAAAATTTTAAAGCACACATTGAAGCTCCGCCTCGAAGATAAAAAAAGGTAGCTGGGCAGACGAACTCCTGGAGGTCCTATGGTCTTACAGAACATCATACCGAGCCAGTACCGGTGAGACCCCATTTGCCTTAGCCTTCGGAACTGAAGGAAGTAGAAAAAGATCTGATCGAAGAGACCAGAGCTTCGTCAGAAATGAAGAACGCCACCTACAAGCGTAGAGCAGAAAAGTACTACAATTCCCAGGTCCGAGACCAAAAATTCAAAGTTAGGGATGTAGTGCTGAAAAAGAAGTTGATGGCCCCACCGGGTGTATTCGGGTCAAACTGGGAAGGGCCGTTCCGGGTTACTGCAGCCTGGCCAAACGGCACTTATGACCTCGAAGACGCAGAAGGCAACGCCTCGTCATACACCTGGAGTGCCACACACTTAAAAAAGCTTTATCAATAAATCGAGATTTTGTAATAGATTAGACGAAGGTTCACATTAGAAATGTTGATGGCGATCAATGTAAATTACGCTGCTATGAGAAGTTGGGAAAATTTATTAAGTCAGAAAAGTTGTCAGCCATGCGAGCTTCTATAGCTCGCCAACTATGCGAGCTCCCACAGCTCGCCAACTAGGCGAGCTCCCATAGTTCGCCCACTGTTCGAAGGTCCGTAATCTACCCAGTGTTCGAAGCCTCGTAACGCGCAAGGACCAAGGTCCCAAACGTTATAATCAAAATGCTCGAAGGTAAAGGCCAAAGTGCCCAAGGTCGCGAAGGTGCCCTTCCTAAAGGGTCACTAAGCACCGACTGCCTTAAGTTAGAAAAATTCGCGAAAAATACGATTAAAACGTCTAAGGCAAGGTTCATGAAACCCAACTGCCCAACGTGAATTAAACAAAATACAACTCGTTACCCTAAGTGGTTTAAGACGAGCGATTCGCGGCCCTAAGTGGCATAAGACGAAGAATATGTACTACACAAACGGAGGTACGATTCGTAGTCCTAAGTGACGTAAAACGAACGATTCGCTTCTCAAAAGTAGAGTAAGATGAACAATCAAGTACCCAAAAAATATATAAACGAGCTAATAAAAAAAATTATAACGTGCGCAAAGAACGTAAGTAAACAAAGTTGGAACAAAAGATCAGGTTTCATTCAAAAGATACTTAAGAAACTTTTAAGTCAAAAATACTTGAAAATTTCCTAAGTATACGAAGTGGTGCTGGCCACAAAGGTCGGCCAGCTGACCGTGTATGAAATGCAAAAGAGCTCCTTCTGGGAGAGCTACACTTGCCCGGCGAGCTCGAACTACTTGACAAAAAGAAAAATTACAAAAATGGAGCTCCTTCTGGGCGAACTACAACTTTGCAAAAATCTAAAAAGGTAAAAAGCTATTCTAAGTCCACGGAGCGGTGGGGGCAATCTGGGCAGGGACCACGGTGGGGGCCTCAGGGTCGGTGACCTCGCCCTCGGCAGTGAGGGCGGACAACGTAGTAATGTCGCCCGTGAGCCCGCTAGTATCGAACCCCGAGGTGTCGATCATGGCATCCCCCATAGCTTCCTGAAGTTGCTCAACTGTGAGGGGAGTTTGCCTTTCCTCATTGGCGACCTCCTCCTCGGTGGTGGTGTTCAGCTCCGGCACGAGCACCGTGTTTGTGATTACGAAGCGCGCAGGGACGAAGTCGAGTGGCACCCCAAGTTCTGGGAAGTCGCCAATGTCCAGCTCGGTACCGTCGGGAAAAGGGGCTCTATCCAAGCATTCTTTGAGGTCACCCACGACCACCTTCAGCTCGTCGTCCTTGTGAGCTCGTGCCCACCAGATGGTTCGGATGACTTCAGCGTAGCACTGAACGAACCTCTTATCTGAGGCCTCATTTATCTTCGCCATATCCAAGCTCGCCGAGGAGGACGCATCATTGTGGAGCTCGGCGACCTCATTGATCTTCGCCGAAAGCTCCTCTCTGAGCTTGGTACACTCCTCATCGGCGGTCTTGAATAAGCCGAGCTGGAGGTCGGCCTCTCTCCGAGCCACGATGAGCTCGCCATCTTGGTCGGCAAGCTTCTGGGCGAACTCCTCTTCCTTAGCCTTCACCCGGGCGTCGGCATTACGCTCTACAGCATCGAGTTTCTTTCGTAGTTCGCCCAGTTGCTCGAGAGCACTTCTTTCGGCGGCTAAATACACAGCAGCCCTCTCCTCGGCGAGCTCCCGAGACTTCTTCGACTTGTCGACGGTTTCAGCCATCTGTAAGAAGGCCTCGTTCCTTTTGTGCCGACCCTCCTCCGACTGGGCGGCCTGCTCAATGACCTTCTGGTTCGCGAGTAGCAGCCCACTCGCATGGTACGCTGAGAGTAGGAGGTTCTCGGCCAAGTTTTGGCCCTCGACAGTCGCCAGTTGGGGGGAGGACCAAAACCTCGGCACCTCGCTTATCGTATTCCGGGCGAGGCCCGGAGGAAGGTAGCGCATCGAGGTGAGAGAGCGAGAACGCTCGTAGGAATGGAGGACTTCGTGCCTATTAGGATGCGCGATGGGGGCGTAGCTGCGAAGTCAAAGCAATGGGAATTAGAAAGAGATCACAAGGAAAAAAGGCAAGGATTGGGGATCTAAGTGGTGAGCTACTTACTGAACTCGCTCGGGGTCCCAACCCAGCAGCGTGTCATCATTCGTTTGCACCCCGAAGGGTGATGGGGAGGGAGACGACCTCCCGAGAGGTTCAATTGCCGAGGGGGCAGTCGAGTGGGCCGATCCACCTTGGGCCGACCTCGTGTCAGTTCGCTCGGCTGCCTCCAGTTCCACCTCACCACCGGGACTGGTCCGAGCTCTCTTGCGAGCTCTCTTGCGAGCTAAGGCCTCACCCTCACTCGCTCGGGACCCTTCGCCACGTTGGGATCCCCTCTTCGAAGTAGGGGGAGCTCGCTCGGGCGTGGCGGAACCTCGCCCGCCGCCTCTGTTGGTCCGGGCGACCTGCATTGTCTTGGTGGGCGCGGGAGCTTTGACCGAAGTCTTGGCCGCCCCCTTCTGGGCTCCGGAACCCCCGGCCTCGCCTTTCTTCGCGGCGAGCTCAGTTTTCTTGCTCGCCTCGAGGGTGAGAGTCGAGGGGAAGGACAGTCTATTCGGGCGAGGGGGACCCATAACAATCCGGCGAACTAAGATGTGATATGCCTCCGAGACCTCGGCAATAGGGAATGCAACCCAGCTACCACCTGCATAAAATGAAACAAGAGTCAATATCTGGGCGAGCTACATATCAAAAGTAGCGAGCTATGGTAAGTTACAGACTCGGGAGCTCGGGACCTTGAAGGGCGAGGTGATGAGGCAAGGTGTGGAGACCAGCGAGTCGAAGGCAATGGTGCTTGCACAAGTGGGCGATGTCCCTATCCTTCTCGCTCCTCAAGCAGCAGATAGCTCGCACCAGGTAGAACTCAATCGACACTTTGGGTCTCCCCCGACTGGACTTGGAGTGCTTCGGAACTGCATAAAGAAAGGGAATTAGATTAGTAAATCTAATCTAACCCACACACACCGAAAGGGGCGACCTACTGCTAGCCTCCCCATATCCCTCGGGGGAGGGTATACGGCCGCCTCGCCAGGAGTAAGTGTCGGAAGCTCGCCAGTCTCCACCTATGAAGAAGAACTGCTCCTTCCAATCACGAACTTTATTCGGAAGCACTCCCAAAAACTTCTCCCCGGGGCGAGCTTTGAGGTAATAGTATCCCTGGCCATCATTTACTTGCCAGGTCACAACGAAGAGCTCGCCCAAGTCCGCCGAGGTCAACTGGTTTTCGTAGCCCTCTAGTCCGAAGACGGATAGGGCGGCGAGGAGATTACTCCAGGCATTTGGTGTGAACTGGGTGATGGCGAGATTGCTATCAAGGAGAAACTGTCTGATGATCGGGTGCAAGGGCAGCGTAAGCCTGGCCTCGAGAGTATGGATATTGATGGCGGTTAATCCTTCAGGGGGCGAATCGGCCCGCTCATTCTTCTCAGGGGCATACATGAAAATGTCGAACGGGATGCGGAATTTCTTGCGTATGTTGGAAAGGGAGTACTCGTTGATAATGCTCACTACCTCACCGGCTTTGTAATCAGATGGGGCGACCTCCTCTAGATCGACGAGGAGTACTCGGTCTGGGCAGGGAAAATTCGCCACATGCTCGGCGACATACTCCTCCCAATCGAAAGGGTGGACGACCTCGCCGGAGACCTGGTGCTCGAGAAGTTGGGGCTCTGGGAAACCAATGGCGCGAAGGTATTCGACGGTCATATCATCGAGGTCGCCCTCGGGCCCATCCACCGACGCGACCTCTTCACCGGCCTCGGCGACCTCCTCATCCTCGGCCACAGCGTCATTTGAAGCCAGCTCAAAATCTCGCCAGAGCTCGCGGAGGTAGGATTTCTCGCTCTGGCCAGAGTTAGCGGCTTTCTCCCCTGAATTGGTTCGGACCTCGCCCAGTAGCTCGTTGGAGGCCGGACGAGCTACAGAGGTCGACTCGGAACCCGAATCGATCATTATCGGGGCGACGAGGGGGAGCGGCTCATTTCCAGTTGCGGAGCGTTTCTCGGGGTTACGGTTCGACAAGGTCCGGCTCGAAGATTGATTCGACATGGCTCAAGCGAGTTCCGAGTGGTTCTAAAACAGTCCGAAAAATCCAATCACCAGAGTTACGGTACGAGGACAGTCAAGAGTGGTGAAAAGTTACCGGAAACGTTCAAAATTTCCGGAAGTTTGAAGAAATGTGGGATGGAAACAAGAAAAATCTGCAAAAGAAAAGAAGAAAAATAGAAGGAAGCCGGATTCTACCTTGGAGGGCCTTCAAAAATCCATCGAACCCAAGAAAACACGATTGCCGGAAAAAGCTCTGAGAATTCGGGAATGCAAAAGTGAAAAATTAACTTGGTTTCTTCTATTTATAGGTAGGGGCGAGCTCGGATATTCGAAGAGTGCAGGGACCGATTCGCAAAGAATTTGAAATTTGTTATGTTGAGGCGCGGGAATCCGGGCCTAAAAAGGCGTGCACGATTCCTGGAATCCCGCACCACGTCGGCTTGCGAACCGCCACGAAGGGAGCTCGCCCCTATAGCTCGGCACATGTCCAAGGGTAGCTCGCCAACACTCAAGTCCTCATCCGGGAGATAAGACAGCTCGCCCACACATTAGACGAGTCATGATGAGAGCGAGCTGGGGGGCAAATGTTGATAAGGTGAACTAACTGGTGATAATCGCGGAGCTATGGCGAAGGTTCAATAGGTCGCTAGCTCGTCGGGGTGTCACAACATAAGGGAGCTCAGCGAGGGGGATGGGGAGCTCACCCGAGCCCCCGGAGGCCTAAAGCCAACTGGCCGATCGGACGAGGGGGGGAGCTCGTAATGGAGCTCGCCCACAAAGTGGTAGCTTGCCCCGGCAGCCCGCCTAAGGAGCTCGCCTGGGGAGCTCGCCCAGGATCGATATGTCCACAATATGCATATATAGGTCATTTAAACATGTAACAGGATAGAGCGTTGTAAAAGGGGGCATTGTGAGGGATTAAGACGAGGGTTACGGACCTTCGTCAACACCGGAAGCCAAATAGGCTCGTAAGGTGTCACCTCACACTCGCACACCTATAAATAAGACCTCTCTTGTACTATTACAGAAGAATTCAATCATAATACAACATTTACTTTTTCTCTCTAAACTCTCCACTTTCTCTCTCTATATCACCCTCTCAAGAACACTAAGGACAAAATTCTTAGATTATTGTTTGATAGGATTAATACGCTATAACGAGCCACATAACAAACACGATTAGTAAATTCTATCAACAATATAATCAACATAAAATCAATAAAAAAAATTAAGAAATATATATTTGTTCTTGATAAAATACATATCATCCTTATAGTTACTTTAAAAATTAAAAGTTTTAATTTTTTTAAGATGTAGTAACACACATTTTGTCTTACAATAACACAAATATGTTTATGTAGTATACATTTTGGAACTGCCAAAATAGTAATACATGTAAGGTATTATTATATTAACAACACAAAATCAATAAAAAATTAAAAAATAAATTAAGAAACACATATATGTTCCTGTAAAAATACATATTATCCTTATAATTATTTTAAAAGTACAAAAGATTAATTTTTTAAGACACATTTTGTCTTATAGTATCACACATATGTTTATGTAGTATACATTCTGGGACTGCCGAGATTTTTCTTTGAAAATTTCATTTGACCTGGTAAGGATCCGCGAATTTTTAACTGGGTATATTGTACGAGTCAGATTTGGTACAATATTGTATATTAGAATTTTCGTAATTGTAAATATTTTTTTCTAAAAAAAGAAGAGAAAAAGTATTACTACTATATACTATATTTGTCCAATTGGACTGGTATATTTTACTAGAAACCCTAACCAGAAATTTTCTCCCACCAATTTTCTTCTTCCCTCAAATAAAGTCGTAATTTTTCTCAGAGGGGAAAAAAAGGGAAGAAGAACAAAAACCCCCAAAATCTTCTTTCTTTGACGTCTCGTTTATGATTATTTAATTAATTCATATCCCAAAAGAAAAACAGTATTACCAACGGCGGATGCACCTGGTTTTGCATTCCGTGATCACAAGAATTAGTGGGCGAATTACTCTGCAAAAAGTGATGGTGGTGAGATAGTGCTTGAATTCATTTTCAAACAGCATCATCCATCCATTATCTGCATCACCATCCATCAATCTTCCTCATTTCTGCGGATCAAAATTGGAAACGAAGGAAGGTTGGGTGAAGTTGAACGGTGGGTTTTCTTTATTCTTTACTTTTTCCTTCCTTTTTTTTTTTGAAATCCCACCTCAATTTTTGTTCAAAATCGTGCACCACTATTATTTTGTATGCAACGTATAGAACGCCTCATAGTTGAAGATTGATCTTCCCATGGAAAAGGTGCAATCCCTATTTTTGTTTGTTTGTGGGGTCTAAAGTACTTTTCAGTATTTCTGTTTAATTGGGCTGTTTCCTGCTTTTGGGTTCGTGATGATTGTGTCCGTGATTCATTTGATTTTTGGATTTTCTGATTAAAGAAGTTTTATGTGCAATTTCTGATAATTTACGGGGCTTTGGGGTTTTATGATTCTCGATTACACCGAACTGAGAGAATTTGTTTGGTTTGCTTTCTGATAATGCTTGTGTTTCTTGGCGATGAGTTGCAGCATGTTAAAGTTTGCAGGATCCAGGTTGACTTTCGTTTTATTGGGGGTAGGGTTATGTGGCCATTATCGTAGGAGCTTCTGATTTCAAAGGAAATTGGTTTTAAATGCCACCAGCCATTGAATATAAAGAGTACTTTAATATTGTATATTGTAAAGTTCAGTTTGCTTCTTGACTAAGTTGATAGGTAGTTGATGACTGACTCTGTTTATATGATTTATATGAGAGGGAAACAATACTTGTCTTTCTGTCTAGGTTCTTTACTTATTGATTTCTTTAACCTGAAGTTTACCCTTTGAAGTTTGAACACAAATTTGTTCCTTAAAATGATTTGACTTCATTTTCAAATATTGATCGGTCTATATGCAGGAGCGCAGTAAATTAGCAATTTTTGAGCTATAACTACAATAAGCTGATAGCTCTTCGATATCATTTGATCTGATCCTGCTCACTTGGTCAGTAGACGTACACATTTGATCCCCCTGGAATGCCATTATTCTTCTAGACAGTATCAGCTAATGTTCTATGCAATGATGATGGTGCTGTAATTGGGTAGGTTCTGACTTACGAAAAGCATGGGTTTAAGAGTGGACCAAATCCTTTTAGTATTTCTCCTTATAGTCGCACTTAGTCATGATGGTATAACAGCCGAACAAGAAGTAGAAACCTTACAAAGATCAAGAACTGCTCCACATAGGAATGCAGGGGGTGGCGTGATTGATGGGTCTGGTACAGAGCATATTGTTAACTCCGGAAAAAGTGATAATGGAATGGGTGAGTTGCAGGATGGAAATAGTAGAGTCTCAGTATCAACAGTTGCAATCTTCACTCTTGCAATGGCTGCAGCTACTGGTTTAGGTGCTCTGCCATTCTTTTTTATGGAGCTTGATCCTCAATGGGCTGGAATATGCAACGGAATGGCTGCAGGCGTAATGCTGGCTGCAAGCTTTGACCTTATACAAGAAGGACAGGCACACGGAAGTGGCAGTTGGGTCGTGATGGGTATTTTGGCCGGTGGGATTTTCATATGGGTTTGCAAGAAGGTGAAACTCCTTCACCTTTCATAGATTTTTAGTTTCGTGTCTTGATATGCATCTGTTTTTTCTGCTTAGCAATCTTATTTGTTATCATGATGTCATTTAGCTGTTTCTGAACCTCTGTAAGCTTTTCTGCCGGTGATTGTTTCAGCCTTACTTCTCTTGTAGCTTTAAGTTAGTTTAAAATGTGATCAAAGTAAAGCTACTAACTTTCTGTATGGTCATCTTTGATTTTTCATACAATCTAGTTCGCCATAATGGTTGCCGGTTAGGAATTGGGAGATTGCTTGGTCGGCCTTGCATTTTTCGACTTCTTTACCTCCTCTAAAAATTAATTTTGCCTGTTGATGTTTTGCAGCTGTTGGGAAGAAATAGTTCTTTTTGTTGATAAGTTTATCTTTATCTGCATGTTCCTGTATAAGGCTATTTTCCCACTTGAATCTGTAACCTGGGATTTGGAAGGTCCAATTTATTTTCTTACAATGACTCACCCTCAATTGCTTATATTATATTCGAACTCAGGTTCTTGAGCAATATGGTGAAGTGAGCATGCTGGACATAAAGGGAGCAGATGCAGCAAAAGTCATTCTTGTTGTAGGAATTATGACTCTTCATTCTTTTGGGGAGGGATCTGGTGTTGGAGTTTCTTTTGCTGGTTCCAAGGGTTTATCTCAAGGTATAATGGTAACATTAGCCATTGCTGTGCACAATATACCCGAGGGGTTGGCTGTTAGTATGGTCCTGGCATCAAGAGGAGTGTCTCCTCAGAAGGCCATGCTATGGAGTGTGATTACATCTCTGCCCCAGGTAACCAGTTTTGATTATGGACAAACATGAATAATACTCTATGTTATGAACTGAGATACATTATGATCAATTCAGAAAGGATGTCTTAATTTATTGCACAACTATAATTTTTATAACCATTTCAAAGAACAGAGAACTGAGCACCGTATATATTAAATAGATTATATATTCTACCTGAAATGTGTAAAAAAACAATAAGGGTTCACTGGATGTTGTCTCTGTGAGATTGCTGCTCAATGGGGGTACTTAAGGCTGAACTAACCTAATGTAGCTTTAGCATTATGACTTCTTTTTGCAATAGGCTGTCACTGAAATTGGCCGATTGGTGGTGTTATATTGAAATATTCATGGAGAAGGTTTTCTATTCCTTGTGTGGTATCATAGTAATGAATTGAAAATTAATATTTTGTTTAATTTGTTGATGCAGCCTATCGTAGCTGTTCCTTCATTTATATGTGCTGATGCATTCAACAAGTTCCTCCCTTTTGCTACGGGATTTGCTGCTGGTTGTATGATTTGGATGGTTATGGCTGAGGTCCTTCCTGATGCTTTCAAGGTAACCCCTTTTGTTGGGTTTATGCGCACTTTTGCATTGCCTACCAAAGGAGTTAAAAGGAAGGCTAATGAAACAAGAATTTTCTGTTGTCCCACTTTTTATCCACAAGGCTCTGTTTATTTAGTAGAATAAACCCAAATAAGAGGATATAACAAAGGTGTGTCCACTGTTTACTTAACAGGTATAGTTAAAAGTAACCCGTGTACCTGTTAGCACACTTATCAAAGCATTTTGCTGTTTAATTCCAACTCACCTCCGCCTTCACATTAACCCATCTAATGTACTATCTCCTGATAACCCACCCCGCAAACCCTAAGAGTTATGCGTGACATTAAGAGCTAGTTTTTGCACTTGTAGTGATTAAAATCACCATTTATGCTTCTTCGCAAAAGCAGAATTTAAGAGCTGGGGGGGGGGGGCGGAGCTGAACCTTCTGCTTCTCAGTAATTGTGTGCCCAGATGTTCTACTTCAACCAACCAAAAACATCTACTTTTTGCTACTTTCTCTCACAATCACTATATTAAGCCTTACCTCATGGAATTTTGTTTTCTAGATATATGCTGATAGTGATGCATTTTTTTTAACCCCCCTTGATAAGTAAACTAATAATTACATGTTTTTCATATTTCGATCATCGTATGATTGGAATATAAAATCATCTCCACTTCCAATTCTTGTATACCAGAGTAAAATGAATTGGAGAAACTGCAGAAAATGATCCTCTTGACATTATTATATTTGTTGATTGCTTTACTTAACTGAGGGTACATTTTGTCCATACTCCGTAGTACTGGCTCTGGCCTTATTCATACTTCCTTTCATATTGCAGGAATCTTCCCCTTCTCAGGTTGCATCGGCAGCTACACTATCTGTGGCATTTATGGAAGCTCTTGGTGCTGTTTTTGAGCATTTCAGTCACAACTACAAGTGAGCCTCTCCCACTCCCCACTCTCTCTTTTCTCACCGACTAGCATCTATGTTTCTAACTCCTAAGTTATTTTACTTTTGCAGTCCAGAGGACGCTTCTGGCCTCTTCGTTTCTCTACTTTTCGGTCTAGGTCCATTGCTTGGTGGTGTTGCCCTCATTGCATTTGCACTCGCTTTCCGACTCCAGCATGCACTCCTCACTGGTGTGGCCTCTGGTATCGCCTTTATCCTCGGTTCTTGGAGACCCATTCAACTACTAATTTCTTCTAAGATGGGGCTTCTCCCTCTTCTCTTTCTTCTCGGGGTGGGGTCCGCCTTCGTCCACACATCCATATCCATTCTCACAAAGTCTGGAATTCGCAAGAAAACTTCAGCCAATACATTATCTTCAGTAACCGGCTTTCTGATCAGTGCACTCACCCTTCAATCTGTCTTGTCTTGTGGGGCCATTGCCCTCCATGCCCTCTCCGAGGGGCTCGCTTTAGGGGTAGCAGCCCCAAAAGCCTACGGGCTAGGAAGGCACATGGTCCTACCTGTTTCTCTCCACGGGTTCCCTCGTGGGGCGGCTGTGGCTAGCTGCATCTTTGGAGCAACAGACAGCTGGCAGGCTGCACTCCTATCTGCTGCTCTTATTGGGTTTGTGGGGCCCCTATCGGCCATCGGAGCAATCCTTGCTGGAATCGACTACAGTGGGTTGGACCATTTGATGGTGTTTGCGTGTGGGGGGCTTTTCCCATGCTTTGGGAGCATTGTGAGGAGAGCCGTGAAGTTAGATAAAGGGAAGAGCGTGTTTGGGTTCGTTGTTGGTGCGGTGTTTGCTAGCGTGTGTCTAACGTGCACGAAGCTCGTGTGTTTGCATACACCATACTGCAACTCTGCCCCTGAGGCTGTTAGGTGATGATGATGTGATTTTACTACAAATGTGAAATGTACCAAAATATCTGAGAAATCCACTCCTGTTAATACTCATTTTTCATGTAACATTGTGATCTAGTGAGAAAATATCACAAATGGTCCTGTAACTTTGTTTGAGTCCAGATTTAGTCCTTTATTTTTTTAATTTCTCGATTATAGTCCTTTTGTTATCAGAAATGGTCCTTTCCGTCGGAAATTAAAAAAATTGGTCGGAATTTACACCTGTTCAAGAACATATCAAAAATAGTCCTGTAACTTTGTTTGAGTCTAAATTTAGTCCTTTATCTTTTTAATTTTTCGATTATAGTCCTTTTGTTATTAAAAATTATATATTAATTTTAAATTAAATTTTTTTTATAAAATATTGGAGATTATATAATTTTATTTAAAAAAACTTATTTTTTATTTTAAATATGATTATTCATATTTAAATAATATTAAAATCTCCTATTATCTATTTCTGAATATACAAAAATTTTCGTGGCTTAATATAACCATTGTCTGTTACTTCTTTATTCATCTTCTTTTTAATTCACAAATTTCTCCATATATATAATCACTCCATATTTCTAAATATTTTTATTTTTCATCTTAAAAAAATCTTTTTAATAGATTAAGAATATTAACCACCATCCATAAATCTCTATCAACTAAATCCCACTAATTACTCATTTTAAAATTATATATATTATTAATCTCAAATTAAATTATTTATTTTCAAAAAAAATTAATCAATATATTCCTATGAATTAAAATTTTCAAAATATTACGAAACAATGAGTAATTCCATTGACTATTAATATTTCCAAAATTAACTTACAATTAAATGTCGAGGGAACAAAAATAATTTCTAATAAAAACAAAAATAGTTAATAAAAATAAAAATAGAGAAATATTAACCATTTATGTTAATATTAACCATTAATATTAATAGTCATATATATTTAACCACGTTATAATATTTAAATATGAATAATAATTTATTTTCAAAAAAAATTAATCAACATGTTCATATGAATTGAAATTTAAAAAAATCAACATTTTCGTACGATTTAAAATTTCCAAAATTAAACTTCAAAATTTATTTGTAATAGCATTACAAGCTTAATATATATATATATATATATATATATTTATAATTATGTTTTATTATTTATTAAATAATTATTAAATACTAAATACATTTTTTAGAATAATCATATTTAAAATAAAAAATAAGTATTTTTAAATAAAATTATATAATCTTATACTACCTCCGTCCCACAAAAGTTTGCATACTTTCCTTTTTAGTTTGTCCCACAAAAGTTTGCACACTTCCAAAATGGAAATATTCTTTTAAATCTCCACCTTTAAAATCTTTATCTTACAATCTCCACCATACACATTCTACTCATTACACTTTTCCTTAAAACTCGTGCCCCCAAAAGTACCGTAAACTTTTGGGGGACGGAGGTAGTATATTTTATAAAAAAAAAAAAAATTTAAAATTAATATATAATTTTTTTATAACAAAAGGACTATAATAAAAAAATTAAAAAGATAAAGGATTAAATCTGGACTCAAACAAAGTTACATGACCATTTTTTATATTTTCTCCTGACAGGTGTAAATTCCAGCCAATTTTTTTAATTTCCGACGGAAAGGACCATTTTTATAACAAAAGGACTATAATCGAGAAATTAAAAAGATAAAGAACTAAATCTGGACTCAAACAAAGTTACAGAACCATTTTTTATATTTTCTATAATCTAGTTGCATCCATGTGATGGGGACTCCCAATATCTCTCTTTATACATAAATATTAAACCTGTAGTTTTACATTATAAAACAAGGCTGCGGCAAATAAGGTTTTGCATTTCACACCCAATTCATTTTTATTTTATTTTATTTAAAACAACAGTAATATGTTCATATTATCTCTTATTTTAAATTTAAGTAATGTGTATCTAATTCTCAAATTTTAACAAAGAAAATTCAAATTAAAAAAAAAAGTGAACTCTCAATTAAAATTTGAAAAACACCCAGCCATAGGAAAAAATCATTTACCAACTTTGGTAGAAGTTTATTCGTTGCATTTGGCCACCTCCAGCCGAACAAGATTATAAATTTCTGTTTTATTGTGCCGAACCACGTGCGATTTTCAGTCTTGAATAAATAGTAAATTTGCAAAAGAGAAAAAAAATCAGAAACTCAACATTTAAACCATTTATATTCTTTTCTAAATAAAGTTATATCAAAATACGTAATATATACAAGATTAAAATGATAAAATTTTACATTACATTTCTCGAAATGTGTTTCATGAAGGAAGAAAAAGAACGAAACTAAGTGGGGCAAGTTTGAGTTTGGATGAGGTGTATTGAGAAAAATATATTATATTTTAACAGATTTTAAATGTTAAAGTATAATAGTCTAATTACATTAGGATATAGTAATAAAAAAGTGTTAATTCTATATAAATATACCATATTTTATTCAATTTTTAATTTAATCATGAACTTCACGATTATTATAAAAAATCTCAACTTTTTTAAAGAGTTTTAATTCGATACACATTATCTTTTTTCGATCAGCAACTGATGACGTGTCTTTACGGAATGTGTAAAATGTAAGCGTACACGTATGAAATTACTTTTATATTTTATTTAATAGCTCAATCAATCCATAACTCTGGCCTTAATTAAACCCCGTTAGTTGACAGTAAAATTAGTCCCCCATATTATACTATCTTTAGAATCTTCTAAGTCATAAAGAAGTAAATATCTCTACAAATGTAAAGAATCAACATCCATTTTCAACTCTATTAAACTTGTTTGAGATCACTTAATACCCTACCAAGAATAAACGCAATTTCTAAAGTCCAATAGAAGTTTAAACAAGAGCACACTCGGTTGAATTACTAATCCCCATTAACCAATTTAAGAATTCAAATCAGACATAATTCACCAAGATAAAAATGATCAATTAATCTCTATAACAAAATTGATAAATTACTTCTGAATTCAAATCAGACATAAAACAAGAAACATATACACCCAGTGTCTCCACATTCAAAACTGAATTCTGCAGTACAGAAAGGTGGTGATGCCTTCGAGAAGGGTATTCCGATCATCAAAATTCGTATACAACTTTGGGGAGTATAACCTGGTTATGCTCCTGAGGCCAATTTTTGGGTCTTAAGGCCGAACAAGTTTTCAAATAACTTAGTGGCCGTGTCAGGAATGTCCTTGGGCCGAGGTGCCATAAAATTGACGATCTTATCGTGGACATTATACCTGTATAATTAATCCAAGGGTCAGCGAAATGCAGTAGAATGGTGGGAATGCAATAGGTATTCAAGATTATCCTACCGAATCTTGCGATTCTTTGAAGCACGACGGTCAACAATTTTTCTTTTCTTAGTTTGCAGTCTCTTCAGGGCATAGAAAGCCGTTTCTGCCAAAAATAAAAACATTATTGGTATCGTTCACTCTTGCAGATAAAATGCACGAGAGCTCAATGTACACTATAAAAATGAGTATGAGCATCTGTATAACTAAAGCAACATAGTAAGAAAGAAATTTGGAAACCGGTCCAGTTGAATCACACCAAAAGAATATTTGGAAGACGTAAAGAACACACAGGTTTGAGGATGGAAGGGTATATGATTTTTCTTCTTTATACGTCTTCTAATGACTCCCTCCTCCCTCCCTCAACGGGCAAAAGAAAAACACGAAGCAAGCAATAAAAGAACAGCTTCAAGCAGGTCATAAGATTTTTTTATGATAGGCCATCATGGGTGACCTACTATATTGATGCAGTAGCAGAAAGGATATGGTTTCCCGTAACAGCTTATTGTAATGCAGTTCTCATTTAATGCTAATAAACCAGGCCTAAATTCTCATTTAATATAAGATATACCAGACCTAATATTTTTATTAGTCGACCGTGATACATATGGTAGATGTTGCTGCAATTCTGAATATGTAACAATATGTCAACCCAAAAAAATCACTTTTCCAAACAAACTAAACCAGAGTCGGGTAATCAGCAGAAAATCAAAAGCATGAGAAAATTGATAGTATTTAACATTCTGATAATCAAAAGAAATTTTTGGTATACATGTACCAAGTGATCTGGCATGTGATGCATGAAAATGTTCTGTATATCTTCTCCGCATAGATGTAAAATTAAAATCTTACCAGATGATGATGGATCAATTGTCTCAAAGAACTCTTTCAGTAATTGCTGGTAAAATTCAGAGTCATCCAAAAGCTCAGGGTCACCGTTTGCATAATTCTCCTGTTTAGGCATTTAACAGCTCAAACTAACATATTGCTCACCGAATGTGTGCATGAATTCATAGCAGTATTTTTGCTCATACACATTCAATACTATATTCAATTAAGCCATTAACATTTTATCAACCACACATGAGCGGGCACTAAAATTTACACCTTTTTTTGGATAAGAAACTGAAATCTTATTAACCCGTTTCACGAAGTACAACTGTTAGTTACAATGCATTACACCAATCTCTAACTAACTACATTACATTTCAGCTTTTAAAACTTTTGTAACCTGTCACCATAGAGCAACTCTACATCTAATCCTATTACTCTTTCAGTTCAATATCTCATTCTTTTTAGACCATTATAACCTCAGCAAAAGAATCAGCAAAGCACAACTGGTTTGACATACTATGATTATCTTAATGCACAATAAAATATTTATGATTACTTAATGCTTATGAACATAAGACAACTATGCAAATGCAAGTATAATAAAATAATGAAATCACAACAACTGATACCTCTTTCTGGGTATTCTCTGCATAGCCATGAACCTGAAAAAAGACAATATGCATAGAAAATAAATAAATGAACACAGGCAATATGTAAAGTAGCAACTGCAATTTCATCAATCAACCCAGGTCATTTATCGAACCAAAACAAAGGCAAGAATCATTTGAAACCTACATTTCCAAATACAGCAACAGCTGATCTATTCTGCTGCATCCCCTTAATCATTTTACTTGGATCCCTCATATAGGCAGACACTTGGTCACTTATACTCTGGAGAAGTTTAAAACGTCAGTTGTCGATATTTACAAATTTCAAGCCATAGACTCTCTTTGAGTGACTTGAGGAAACCTGATTAAAGGCATGCAGTTTGTCCTTGATAGCAGCTGCACCAGTTGTCACCTGGGTCTTCCTATGCCATTTATCAATTGATTTGTTTCTAAAAGAAGCCATTCTACAATTTACAACAGCTGATGATTAGTGTCCCACAAAAATAGCCTAATATACTAGAATATATATGTCATTCTTTAAATTCCACATTTGAAAATTGATTATTTCTAAAAAAGGATATTGAACAACTAACGATTACATATCATTCAAAAACAGATCACCATGTCTCCAGCAAACCGTAAAATGTAACATTTGGTAACCTAACTGGCAATAACACATGTAAATTATCATTACAACTATAAGACAATAACTAATGCTTAAGCTGAGGTACATGTGTAAGAAAATACAAACTTATAAGATTCCAGAAGCTTTAGTAAACTGAAGATGGGAATTAACAACAATAAAAGGCACAGTGTTTAAACACAGAAAGTAAAACCTGTCAGATAGTGGAAGTACCTTGATTGCATTTTAGAGATCTGCAACCACTCTTCATCAATATCCCCATTTGAGCTACCAGAAGCTTCTAATCGTGTGGAATCTTTCATGGGATTACCTTAAGAAATCAACCACAGTTTCTTATTAGCATTTCATTAAGAAATGTAGAGTGATGATTTTTAAGATTCTTATTTGGGGAGGGAAGAACATGCAAAATGACTTCTATACCTTCTCCTGTAATTGATGGATTGTTTGCAAGCAATGCCTGAGTCAGTTCAGTGAAGCAAAAAATAAACATCAGCATGCCCAAGCAGCCTTATATATTTCTAAGCAATTGGAATACCATTACAAGGGCTGTAAACTGAAGATGAACTTAGAAAAACTCTTTCAACACAAATACACCTGCTGTAATCCCAGTATGGAGTCCAAAGTCTTCTTTGAAGAAGCAATTAAATCTGAATATGCCTCACTGACATCACTATCAGCTTCACAGAATACAGACCTAATTTTTTCCTGCAGACAATTTTTTTTTTTTCAGTTATGATGTTTTACAGCACAGCATGCTGTTAGCAATAAACTAATGGATCAATTTCCTCAAATCACCTGGGGAAGTCTGTTAGAATTTGAGAATGGTTTCTGCAGCAAGAATCTAAATTCAAGCGTCTTATCCCACAGAGCCTTATCAAAAGTGGAATGAGTGTATATCAGCACAAGTACTCGGTAGTAGCATAACCACATAAAGGCAGAAATAAGTCCAGCAAAGCAAAAGAAGGAGATATAAATCAGCCAAAACATTCCTCATCTCACTCTTTAGAAGAAAAAGTGATGCAAACACACAGATGACAATCAAAAGATTAAACAAAAATAGTCCATCCTGAAAATACACTTGCAAGCAGAATCAACAACTAAACTTCCCCATAAATCTAGTCAATATTGTTGATCTAACAAGAGAATTCAGAGCAACTTCAGAATTACACTCCAGGGAAACAATGATCTACATGAGGTTAAAGTATAAGTTCATAGTACAAATCATACCCTTTGATTTTTTACAGCTTGTCCTTTTTGAATATCTTCATCCTTGTGTTGCTTGAGATTCCTCCAAATATTTCTGGTTTAAAAAACATGGGAAATTAGCATGTGATGCAAATGTAGGCTAAAATCTCTCTGAAAGAGTCAATAAACCAGGACAGAAATCATAGTAATTCATTAAACCACCTTTTGAGATAGTTAAGTAAAAACAGCAAAAAACATCATATCCATGTATCAAGGATCAAAAGAAATTGTAAATTTCATCTCTCAATACTGACAGCTTATGAATCAAATTGGTTCTCAACATTAACCAGAAAAATTCCTTATTAAACCGCTGAAGACGCTTTTGCATCCAACAAGCAACAAATTGTTAAAGCTGTGACTGAAAAATGGTTCATGATATTATTAGCAGTAATGAGACAAGCAGCTGACGTCAAAGAGGATAACACATAATCCATCACACAAAATAGTGCTAAACAACAAATTGCACTAGTTATTTTTATTACAGTCTATGATATACAAACAATAATAACAGAAAATTTCAAGATTTTAATTTTTTTCCTTAACTTCCTGCGTGAAATTTTAATGTTTTTTAAGTTAGCTAGATGCAATGCCTCTAGGATACTTACTTAATGAGTGAATCAATCTTATAACTAACCCTTTTGAAAACCCATTATTTGATTATCAGCAGATCAACACTAAACTGCAGAAAAACCAAAAACCAACATTCCAGTCGTTCATACAAGCAATATAGATATGCAACCCAAAAGTTTCTTCAATAAAACTAACAGAAGAACATAAAACTGAGTTAAACAAGACTTACTGCTCCTCATTTTTAAGTTCTAGATATTCTTTCTCCAGCTCTTCCATCTCCTCGCCTTTTTCAACATCTTCACTTGCACCTTCATCTACGTCTTCCAGGCTTTCTTCTTCTTCCTCCTCCTCCTCCTCCTCCTCCTCATCATCATCATCAACAACGTTGTTATCATCATCGTAATCATTTGGTTCATCTTTTTCCCCAACATCGGAATTGTACTTACCTTCATCATCACCATCAAACTAAAAAAGAAGAAAAAAGCAAACAAAACAGATTCAGAAAAGTCCAAAAAAAAAAAAATTATGCAAGAAATTTCAACACTCGAGCAACAAAAGAGAAGTCCAACATGCATAATACTATCTTCCATGTTCATGTCCAGTCCCATATCGCTATCACTATCTACCATCTTCCTTGATTTCTTCTTCCCCATTGCTAAATAAATACCTATAAAAAACAATACTGAATAAATTAAATGGCGTCAATCTGAAGAATCAAAATCAATCATTTATATAATTATTGTAACAAATCACAGAAAAAAAAAAGTTTGTTCGTCAACTTCAACATAGTGATCCTTACAATATTAAATTAAAAATAGACTGCTTACTTAGAGTAGAGAGAATGGGAGAGGCTTAGGATTTAGGTTTTTTGGTCAATGACGGGGCCCTGATTGGGATGATGACTAAAATTGGACATTCATAGTGTATGTCAGCAGTGAGCGTGGGCACAACCACACACGCAAGGCAAGCATGGATTATGGATTAAAAGGAAAATATATATAATATATAATTGAGAATTATTTATTTTCATTTTGAAAATTTTAATACAATCCTTTTCATTTCAAGAATTTAACATCAACTTGATGACATAGTTTCTGAGTAAAATTATTCTTGATAATTCAGATTAAATCCTTTCAAATTTGAAGATGAATTGAACCCTAAACGTGATACTTATATATATTACATATTTCCATGGCTCAAACCCTCACCGGCACCATCGGATTCCCACCCTTCACTTTTTAAATAAAGATAACAAACTAATGCTTATTCAAAAATTCCAGATTTAATTCCACTCACAAAAAAAAAAATCCAGATTAAGTGAACACTAAAAAATACCTCAACTCATAAACCATCAATAATATGCCTATTCAAACCCTTAAACTCTATATTAATGAAATAATGAACATAACAGAAATTAAGAACTACTTTTTTGAAATTGAAATGCGAATTTTTTTTCTGATTTTTACAAAAAATGACTAAATATTCTATCAATGATAACGAAGAATCACAAATTTTTATTTTTATTTTGACTTCTTGAGGAACCACTACTTTTTCGGTTAAGAATTTCAAAAATACAATATATATTTTTAGTTAAAAAGGCCGAAAATATCATCTTTCTTCGATACTGGTTAATCAAAAAGATAAAAAATAGAAAATCAAAAAAAGGAAACAAATAGCAAACCGTACTATGTCTTGGTTGTGGAAAAGGGGTGGCGCTGCAAACTAAAGTGGCAGTGGGCCAAATGAAAAGAAGGAAATTGCCTGTCAAAGCGGGAGTTTGGACTGGGACGACAGCATCAGCAACAAGGAACTTAGAGGCGGTGACAAATGTCTTATATGCAGAAGAGAAGATGAAACTGTAAAAAGAAAAAAGAAAAGAGAGAGAAACGCAATCAAGGTTAACAGGAAGAAGGGTACTTAAGAAAGTTTGTGATGTCTGTAGAGCTGTCAAAACGGGCTGGCGGGCTGAAAATATGGGGAGCCGCAAAAGCTCCAACCCAACTCAATGGCAGAATGCGGGCATTAGCGAGTTATACCAATTATTTTTATTTTTAAAAAGAAAAAAATAGGAACTATGTATTTAGACATAGTGATATCTGCCAAACAAATTAGTAAAGTAGCAGAAGGATACAGTTTCGAAAGAAGCAAAGACTGAAGCACAAGAAGAAAGATATTAACAATTTCTTTTTTCAACCCATAAGAATTATCATCACAATATGAATATAAAACTTCACAGATTTCAGTTGCACAAGAAAACAGCCTTTAATTTCAGATAAAATCCCATGAAAACATATCCAGGAGCACATGATGAACAAGATTTAACTTTATTCCACTTTCATCAATTTGAGCACACAATTATTTCTCCTTAAATATTTTAAATAGATCACATCCAATTTAAACCCCACGAAAATGTGGGTAGGGCAGAATACACTCGAAGATTGGAGCATTACATCATCGAAAACACCACTGTAAATTAGCACAACACAAATAAAGAACAAGCTATAATTTTTTATACTGCAGTAGAAAGAGAAAGAACGCGAACCTTTGCTGCGCGTTTGGCCGACTGGCGAACGGCGTGAGGGCGGCGTGTAGTGGTGCCAAAATCGCGGCGGCGGCAGCGGTTTGAATAGCTGCCAATTTATTTATTTTTTTCCTCTTTGGTGAGAGCCTGTTGTCTTGCTTGGGATGGAAAAGAAAATAAATTTTTTAGTTGGATTTTGAGATATATGGCCCAATTAGATTCAGTGGGGGTACTAATTTAAAAGAGTAGTCCAATTAACCTGGGCTTTTTCTTATTGGGCATTAGTTGATAAGTGGACTCTGCAGACACGGATATTCTTCTCCCATTTATAATTACTTCACCCCTTTTTTTTTATTTTACCATCCTAAATTTTCATTAACAGTTTTCATAGAAAGAACATGAGGTTGAATTAATTCATTTGTAAATTAGGAAAATATAACAAAAGGGTATTTTGGTCTTTAAAATATATTTTGTAAATTATGTACTGAAACAAATTATAGGTATAAATCTATATATACTATTTTATTCAAAATTTAAGGAAAGCTTATGATCCAGGTTAAACCCTTGTTATTTACTCAAAATAAACCCGAGCCACTTGGACGGTTAAACCCGCATAACCCTCCACAATTCTCTCTCTTCTTCCTCATTTCAATTCTCTCTCTTATTTTCTCATTATAATTTAGTCTTAACCATAAAAGTAAACAAGATATTATGATTTTAACATTTCTACTGTCCTATAAAGTAAACAAGTATTATCAAGGTTTATTTTAAAACCCCTACTAAATTAATATTATCTTCTTTTTTTCGGTAATATTATCTACACAATCCTAACAATTAAAGTAAACATAGCCTTTGGTTTCAGAAAGTAGATGTTCTTCTTTTTTCAATTCCTGGTTGGTTGTTTAGTTGAGACCGGTTTTGAGTAGAGAGGAAAGAAAAATAGTATAAAAATTAATTTTATTTAATTATTAGGATAAAATTTAAAATTGTGATTTGTGTATTTTTAATAGAAATAATGTGATAATTAATTTATTTACATAAACATTTCATTCAATAACTATATAATCTATTTTTAATATAAATGTCTAATCTCATGAGTCATGATAAAAATTATTTCTTGCTAAATGATAAATTGTTATTATAAATTCATTACTGTACAAGGGTTCAACTCTTATTGCTGTTAAACAAATTTAAAATATTTCGAATAAAAAATATGTCTAAAAAAATTGGGTGAACGATGTACATTATGAACCAGATCGACACCTTGATCGATTTCTGATTAAATCAGTTGAACTGGTCAATTCAGTTCGATTTTAATGATATTGCACACACTACACATATTAGATTAGAATTTTAATTCTTTTGCAATCTCTGGTTAGACTATAGTAGGTATTTTAATTTCTTGCAAGATTAGAAATGTTTGAGTATTATAGATTTGATATCCTTCTTTAGTTTCATACTATAGGTTTAAGTTCTTGTTTAGGCTTTATATTGTTTTATAGAACTATGGACTAACTTTTTATTGCTTTTGGTATTTGAAATTATGTAAGAGTTGAATTCTAATTTAGTTCATGCCTTGATTTTGTGGCAATTGGTTGATTGGACTCTTTGATGATAGATTTCTTGAGAACTGGTTCGATTGAATCTTTTAGACGATGTATTAGGCTCATTAGTAATAAATGAGACTTAAGTTAGTATAGATGAGTGTATTGTTGAGGGATATGATAGACCGAATATTTTTGTCAGATGTTTAGACTATCGAGAGAGACTAAGTATTATCAAATACTCCACATAAGACATCAAATTAATGGAATGAGAGCTTGTTAATTTGATTATATCTAAAAATAACTTAATCAAAGATGCCAATGAAATAAAA
>JAPKLY010000036.1:1700133-1724204 GCA_026898435.1 Prunella vulgaris
AGAATCTAGGCACGTGAGGAACACGATTTCCTTAAAACAAAATATGTCCCTCACTCTGTAGGTGCTAAGTGAATCGAAGGGACACTTGTTTCCCAGGATACAACGATTTATAGCAACGATATAGCACAATATCTTGCTATTACGAACTGAGATATTGTTCGTAAATCACCAGAGTAAGAACAAAATATAGCCAAATATGGGCAAAAGAATGGGGCAGATTGCCGGAAAGGTATCTGAATTTTTCCCACTCAAGTATTGTAATTCTTGTGTTTCTTGCAACACATAAAAATACTATTTATAGTACTAAAAAAAATGATTGTTGGAGTGTGGCCATAAAGACCCACAAATGATCTTGACCGAAACAAAAAAAAACGTCTAAATTAATTGCATTAAAACAGGTTTTTTAAGTTTCAAAACGTGTTGTAACTATAGAGATTTTAAAATCTCAGCAGGCCTGAAAAAACGCCCGCCACCAAATCGTTGCGACATTCGTGTCCGCAGGACGCGCCCGCACACAAGTTTGAGGTTTTTAGGTCAAATTCGGCCATGATTTGCACCCCCTGCGCGCACGCGTAGAGTGTGGAGGAGCATAACCCCATTACTTTCTTGCAAGCTAAGGATGAGTTTCTCCTTATATACCCACTTCCTCAATAACAATTTTTCAATGTGGGACAAGACTTTTAGCCTTTTTCCTTCATTTCTCATTTGTTACAACAAACTTAAAAATTCAATTTCTCATTCACCCAATATCGAAATTGGGCGAGTAATATATCGAGTCGAAGCTCTCTTCGAGAAGCACAAATTCCAACAGTAGCTTGTAAGAAAATTATGAGATTTTGGCAAACAATACATAACTAAGGAACTCACATGTAATTGTAAAAAAATTATGAGATTTTGGCGAATAGTATATAAATAGGTAGGGGTGGCATACCGTACCGTACCGCCCATACCGTATACCGTACCGAAATTTTCGGTATGCATTTTTGCATACCGATACAGTACCAAAATTTTCGGTATACCAAAAATGCATACCGTATATCGTACCGAAAATTTCGGTATACCGTACCGTACCGATATTTCGATATATACCAATCTATACCGAAATACCGGTCCATACCGAATAATTTAAGTATAATTTTAATTAAATAAAATAAAATTTAATATTAAATTTTAATATTAAATTACAAAAATGGTATATACCGGTATACCGAGATACCGAAATATTTTCGGTATACCGAAAATAATCGGTATACCGGAATATTTCGGTATACCGGTTTATACCGAAAATATTTCGGTATTTCGGTATATACCGGTATACCAAAAATTTTAAAATTCTATACCGATACCGTACCGAAATTTTTGGTATACAGAAATTTTCGATAAATTCGGTATTTTTCGGTATGGTAAGTACGGTATACCGGTATTTTCGGTATTTGCTCCACCCCTATAAATAGGAACTCACATGTAGCTTGTAAGAAAATAATGAGGAAATGCTCCTTCACTCTCTACGTGTTCGTGTAAGGAGAGGGGATACATGGTTAAATTTGACCTGTGAAATTCGAACATGTGTGTGAGGGCAACCTGCGTACACAGATATTCTATCGATTTTATAGCTGCTTGACAAGCTAGTTTTTACCCAAATTTTATTTTTTTTAGTGGTCTGTAAAGTGTGCAACTGTAAAATTTGAACCCTACCATCAACTTCAGTTGTAAAGTTGCAAACAAACATTAGCACTAGAATTCTACAGTTGCACAACGAGTGTTCAATCAAGTTAAAATCTACAACTGTAAGTGGGTAGTAGAGTTAGATTCGATAACACATTTTGAAATTTAAAACTCTGAGTTAATGATGTATTACTTATACTTTTTTTTTTGTAAAAGTCAAAGGTTATTAGTGTCTCATGGTGACCAAGCTCAAAAAATCGTTTTATGCATGCTATAAGTAGCATATAATGTGTTATTGCAAGATATGACATACATATAAGAAATACTTTCAATGGAATACAATACAAACATCTCTTCTAGCAGATGTTATGTTCTCCAATTTCTTTTACTTTAGTATTCTTATTCCGGTGATATTTCAGGTGACTTTTTATCTTACGAACCAAATGAGCCCTAAGATCGTTACATCCTGAGAAACAAATGTTCTATGATTCACTAGCATCTAGACTAATTTGTTTTAAAAATATTATTTAACACATTCTATCCCTACATTAAAAAAAAAAACAAATGTCCAGAGAAATTGGACACAATTTTGAATTTTTAATGATAGGGGACTGATTTCGTAGAAAGTGTGTTGAATTAAGAAGTTGGAAACCCCCTTTTGGTGTCAAATAATGCACATGGTTTGATGAGAGTAATTTGCGGCATGGGAACCGGGCCCATTTCAATAAGTGACGATTTTAAACCGCTAATCCGGCCCACCACGCTTCATCTCTCCGGCCCCACATTCTCAATCATTCATTCCCATCCCACCTCCCATAATTCATTCCCATTTTGCATTTGGCCTGAATTTTTCATACTATATTCATTTGAATTTTAATAGATTTCTAAATAAATAAAATTTAAATTTTATTGAATTTGAAATAATAGATAATTTTTCTAAGCAGTTAAAATTTCTTCAATTATAAATTAAATTCACAGTTGAATATTTAAAATTCATCATTTTGAATATATTATTCAAATAAATAGAGTAGATTTTAGTCGTGAATTTTAAACTTCATATGCTCAAATCCCTCCACAAGTCAAGTTCTAATTTAAAATTTTAATTTTTAAAACATTTTAAAAAATGTAAATCAGGTCTTGAATTGATAAATAAAAAATTTTAATTCTTGCGTTGCTGAAATAAAAAAAAGTTGATATTTTTAGCCCTTAATTTTATTATTCCACTTGATCGAATTTATAAGCATATACCAATAGGGATGTCAATTGGGCAGGGCAAGACGGGTATCTAAAAACCCATGCCTGCCCCGCGCCTCTACCCCGCTGCCCCGCCCTGCCCCATGCCCCACTGCGGGGCAGAACATTGCGCCCCATGCCTGTCCCGTCGCGGGGCAGATCGCCCCGTCCTGCCCCATGTTATATATAATTTTATACCAAATTATAATAAAATATATATTTTAGACAAATAAAAAATTATTTTAAAATAAAATTAATGCAATAAATTTATCAAAATAATTTTACATTAGAGTTGCAATAAATAAATAATATAATTTTAAATTTATTTAATATATTATAAATGTAGGATATTAACTTTAGTTTATATGTTATAAAATATTATATATATAATGTATTTTATATATTATAAAATATTATATATTTATTTAACATATATAATGGGGTAGAATGAGGCGGGACGGGGCGGGGCAGTGCAGTAAAAGTGTAAACCCGCGGGGCTGTCCCATTCTCAGGATGGGGCGGGGAGGGACTGCCCCAAATGGAGCAGGTCAGGGCGGGGCGGGTCATTTTGTCATCCCTATATACCAACGGTTTAGCACACATTTTTCTCTGTGCAAGTAAATAATAATATACATTTCGTGTATATTTTTTTAACAGTATATATAATATGTATATTACTCATTAATCATGCAATTATTTCTGCTGGACTATAGATTGTAGAATTTTTTGTTTGGGTTGGAAAGGAATTTATTAACAATTATAGCTAGGTTGGTATCCATGATGTGGGTTGTTAATATTGAGAATAAATACTTCTAATACTTTAATCATAGAGGAAATAATTGAGGATACAAAGCCCTAAATTTACATTATCGTTTTCTAATGCCAAATATTTTAATGGAAATTTGGTGAATATTTTAGACCTCTCTTCATTTTCCTTTAAAAGATTTCTTTATTCAAGAATTTGAAAGGAAAAAAACAAACAAACATATTTTTAAACAAATATACTTCATTCTCTCTCTCTCCTTTTAAGATTTGATTACAATGATTATAAGTGGTGAAGTTAGATTCTCATGTAGGAGGAAAGCTTAAAGTTTGTTAAAAAAATTAACAATTAGGAAAAGGAAAAGGAGACAAATTTATGTATTGGAATTCAAAGCAAGAAATTAACTATTTAAAAAAGGATTTAAAGTAATAACATGAATGGGATTTGCATAGATCAAGGAGAAAGCTGATGTACCTGAATGGAAGACTCTCTCGAAAAGGGTGCTTATCTCTATTTAGCTCTGGGAAAAGTATAAAATGTTTCGATAAATTGATAAAAATTACATATTGATCTCGTGTAAAAAAAAAAGATGCTTTTGTGCAAAAAAAAAATATATATATATATACACTATCATGTAAATTTTTTGAATCAATTTATAAATATAGTGATTTTTTTGAACCAATAGGTAAGTGACCTTTGAAAGTGTTCCTATTTATCATCTTTTGCTGAAAATAGTGGGATTAAATTGGTTCGGAATTGTGAGAAAAGAAAAACCGACATCTCAAATTATAAAAAGAAAAAAATTATGTTATAAATTACAAATGCTATATAAGGTCAAATTTGGAGGGAGGAATTTGTTGTTATAAATTTTAAATAAATAGTCTAAATTCATATTATTTGTTTAGGTAAATTATTTAAATTAATGGATTTTAAATACTTTAGTGTTGATTCTAATTCAAAATTAAAGTAATTTAAATATTTAGCATTTTTGTTGCATTTCTTCAACACCATTTTTATATATAACTAATTTTTATTTATTTATTATATCACTAAAAACAACTGAAGTTTCTTTTTTACATCTTTTTATTTAAAAAGTAATTTCCCACGCCAAAACTCCTGCAAAAAGCATATGAGTACCAAAATGGTACATATTGAATATGAACAACATTTGCGTAGAAATTTCTACGGTAGAAATTTTCAAATATAGATAATAAAAAAAAAACTGACCCACGCGCATTCTCGTATCCGCAGAAGGCGCTAGACTAACAAGCTCATGTATAGTAATTTTCCTAACCCAATCATGCATATCAACGGTATAACGCATGCATACCAAAGCTAAACTCCCCTCCCTGTTGGTAACTATCCTTTTTAATTTTATTTAACTTTTAATATTTTAAAAATTATTGTGTTGATTAAAAAATATTTAAGTAATAATATATTACAAATATATATTTATGCATATAGTAATACGTATTTGATCTTACAGTAACACACATTTACTCTAATAATAACATATATTTATCTCCCAATTTGTGTTACTATATGGGCAAATGTGTGTTACTATAAAAATAAAATATATTTTTATGAGAATAAATATGTATTTCTTAATTTATTCATCATCTCTTTAAATCTTGTTATATTGTTTCATTTAATACATATGTTATTATATGAAAAAATAATTATTTCTATAAAAATAAATAAATATTTGTGAATTATTAATATTTGTTCTTCTAGTAACAAACATTTAGCTCTTGCATTATGTGAAAAATTATTTATTCTATAAAAATAAATGAATATATGTAAAATAACAACATTTTATAAGATAATAACACATATTTGTTCTAATAGTAACACACATTTGTCTCTCAATTTGTGTTACTATATGAGCAAATGTGTGTTATTATATGGACAAAATATATTTTTTATGAGAATAAATATGTGTTTCTTAATTTATTCATCATACCTTTAAATCTTGGTATATCTTTTCATATAATACATATGTTATTATATGAAAAAAATAATTATTTCTATAAAAATAAGTAAATATTTGTGAATAATCAATAGTTATTTTTAAAGTAACTCATATTTTGCTCTTAGATTATGTGAAAACATATTTATTCTATAAAAACAAATTAATATATATAAAATAATAATATTTTATAAGATAGTAACACACATTTTCTCTAATAGTAATATATATTTGCTCTTCAATTTGTGTTACTATATGACCAAATGTGTGTTACTATATGGACGAATGCATGTTACTATAAGGACAAAATGTATTTTTATAAGAATAAATATGTGTTTTTTTAATTTAGTCAGTATCCCTTTAAATTTAGGTATAATGCTTCATCATTCATGTAATAACACACTTTTTATTATTTTAAATGTGCTATTATTTGAAAAAATAATTATTTTTATAAAAATAAATAAATATTTATGAAAAAACTAATATTTTTACTTATATTAATACACATTTATCTTATATTCTATGAAAAATATTTATTTTATATATATATATATATAATAAAATATTTGATCTGGAAAGTAACATACATTTTTCCATATAGTAACATGTATTTGTTCATATAGTAATATAAATTAAAAAAAAATTTAATTTATTTTATAATATTATTTGATTTTTTAAAAATCCTCAATAATAAAAAAAAAGTTGAAAAACTTAATTGGGTATACTTTGTTATAATTTATAAACTGGTAGGATGGAGTATATTCCGCCCATGAGAGAGAACATATTACTGCGAGTATAGAATGGGGGATTACGTATGCGGGAGCGCGTTAATTAATTTTTCCTTTTAGTTTATTTTTATAAATTTTTACCATAGAAATTTTTATATAAGTTTTTGTCATCGAATATTATCCATCTTTGGAAACCCAATTGATAAATTATAACAAAAATTTATATGAATTCAAGTTCCAACAAAACTTGATTCTATCAATTATCATTATTATTATTATTATTATTATTATTATTATTATTATATATATTCACTATCACTGTTATGCATATATAATATCACTATTAAAAATTAAGTACTTTTTATAACAATAATAGTGTATATGAATAATAGTAATATTAATTATATATAACATTCATGTAAAATTTAATTAACAATAGACTCTACTCATAAAATATTGGGTGAGATAAATATACCTTCATAAAACAAAATTAATTTGAGATTAGTTGTAAACTAAAATTAAAGTTAGGTAATCTGAGGGTGGGATAGTATCGTAATAAATGAATCATTCTAAAAAATGCTAGTTGCTACTAATAAGCACACTTAATCACCTGTTAAACAACACAATTTAGCTGACAAGGAAATTTATTAATCTTCTTGCTGCCCTGCCTCGTTCTTTCACACCTTCTCTTAGGAAGAGGGATTATTATGTATAAATAAATGCATAGCATCGTGGCCCTAAACGCTGTCTACCTTGGACCTCTCTTGACTCCTCTCTCTCTCTCTCTCTCTAGCCCGCAACAATGGCGCTGAAGATATCTTTCTTCATTTCTCTCTTATTTCTCTACACAGTTTCTTCTCTTACTCCATCACCTCCACATTTGGAAGGTACGAGTCGCTTTTCAGCTACTCTTTTTTTTTGGTTATTCACAGAGCATTAGATCTTTGCCATTCCACGCTTTCTCAATCTATGATTTTTGAAGTTTTCAACTAATGTGAATCAGGAAACTGGTCAAGATTGGCATTATCCAAGCTATTAATCATGTCATTAACGTGTTTGCAGGTTTTCTACCCAACGGGAATTTCGAAGAACTCCCGAATCCCAAAGACATCAAGAAAACAGTGCTGCAGGGGAAACACGCCCTCCCCAAATGGGAAATCAACGGCTTGGTTGAATTCATCTCCGGCGGCCCTCAGCCCGGCGGGATGTACTTCAACGTCGCCCACGGCGTCCACGCCGTTCGCCTGGGGAACGAGGCCTCCATCTCCCAAACAATACCTGTCAAAAATGGGTCACTCTATTCCCTCACATTTGGTGCCTCAAGAACCTGTGCACAGGATGAGGTGTTGAGGGTTTCAGTGCCCTCGCAATCAGGGGACCTACCCTTGCAAACCCTGTACAGCAGCAATGGCGGCGATACTTATGCCTGGGGGTTCAGGGCAGCCTCCAACTCTGTGAAGGTCACTTTCCACAACCCTGGGGTGCAAGAGGACCCTGCTTGTGGCCCTCTCTTGGATGCTGTTGCTATCAAAGAACTATTCCCTCCCAAGCCCTCTAGAGGTAGGTATCATCTATTGTAAATAGTGTTTCATATAGTATATTAATGGTCACTTTAGCAATTGTCTCTATGTTTAAACTGCTTTGATCCATTGATTATATTAAATGCTTTTGATCATATGATATGTTGATGGATCTTGAATCTATTACCTGGATCTTTGGGACATGCTGTGCCTTTTTTCTAGGATCATAGTTTGCTAATTGTATTTGGTCAAAACACAGATGACTTGATTCTGCAGCTGATGCAATATTTGAGGCATAATATGCGCGCGCTCACACCATTATTTTATAGCGCCTTCCCATCTTAGATAGGATCCCATATTTTAGAACTGTGTTTAATCTCTGACCACAAACTCTGGATCAGTTGTGCTGAACGGCTTCTCTTTCCTTTGCAGTAAATCTGGTAAAGAACGCAGGCTTCGAAGAAGGTCCTCACTTGTTGATCAACTCCTCACACGGGGTCCTCCTCCCTCCAAAACAGGAAGATCTCACCTCCCCGCTCCCTGGCTGGATAATCGAATCACTCAAGGCCGTAAAATTCTTAGACTCGAAGCATTTCAACGTCCCATTCGGAAAAGCTGCAGTAGAACTACTTGCAGGCAGAGAGAGTGCCATTGCCCAAATCATCAGAACAATCCCAAACAAAACCTACAAGTTTACCTTCTCCGTTGGAGATGCTAAGAACGATTGCCATGGATCCATGTTGGTCGAGGCCTTTGCTGCTAAGGACACCTTCAAAGCTCCTTTCAAATCGGAAGGCCAAGGAAAGTTCACGACTTTTAGTTTCCAGTTTACAGCTATAGCAGATAGGACCAGGTTGACATTCTTCAGCTCGTTCTACCACACCAAGAAAAACGACTATGGAGCCCTCTGTGGTCCCGTTCTTGACGAGGTCCGCGTGATTTGATGTATCTGCATTATCGAACCTCTTGAGGCCCCCTTGGATTAATATATGTAATAGAGATGTAGCAATGGTGATTAGCATCTGTTTGGAGGCTAATCCTTTGATGAGGCATGCTTGAGAATCTGTAATTGAATTCAGTATAAGGCTTTCACTGTTTTCTTAGCTATCAGTGCTTCAAACATGAGTTTAATTGTCAGAATTAGCACATAGACATGAATTAGAACATGCAAATCTTGAAATATATAAGAGAAAATGGAACAGAACAACAATGGAAGTTGAGAATAATCACTGTCGGAGCCTTATTCCACATTTTTTTCAAATAATTGCTCAGTGACTGTTGGTATTATAATTCATATGTTAGTTTATTCTGCTTTCAGCCATTAAGCATCATCTCCTCTTTCTATATCCAAACTTGATATAATACATAACTTGTAGATCCCCACATTAAGGTTCTTGAACTAATATCTCCCCTTGAAATCTGTGAAGAACATCATATGCCATATCCAGCATCTTGACTTTGTTTTATACATGAACACACCATTCTGGGGTGATTGCAGTTCAACAATATTATTTCTTCATTTCCCCTCGTCTAATAGGCCGACTAGGCATTTCTCCAATAGAAATTCTGCATTAACCCAAGCATGGTATTTATCTGAAAAAATCATCAGGATAACAAGTGTAATAGTTCAACATCCTATTGTTTTACTTGGTAGAAACTGCTAAAACAGAAGTAAGTATGTGAAAAGGATACTGAATAATGATGTACAATCTTTTCCAACTGCCTTCATTAGGATTTCCACACCTAGCAGCAACATGTTTATGAGAAAAGTTAGATGATCTAAGACCCGATCAAATATTATATTAGCAACAGGGAAATACTTCAAAAAAACAGAATGAGGATGATGTAAAGTAACTGAGACAAATAAGATTAACCAGTCAATAAATGTACACTGCAAGATTGAAAGCAAAATTTACGTCCCAAAACGTCAAGGCAGAATCTATACAAAGTCGAGTGCTGGAAATACTAATTAGAGGCAAAAGGCTTCAGTTAAGATTTGATAATCAAGTATGTGAGATGTGTAAAAGGATATGATAACTTTACTGAGGATATAGACCTCATAATAGGGAAACATTAACAGGAGCACATATAATATTATTTAATAAATGTAAAATAGATACTACCATTTGTGGTTAGATAGTGGTTTATAGTGAAAGCTAATTCTAGCACGTGATTATTTTTAACATGAACGGCACAATTGAAAGAAACTCATGTTGGCTCTTATAGAGAGTTCATTAGCAAATTAGCATGCCATAGAGACAACAGACTAGATATTTTTATCAACTATTAGAAAATCTCAACCCTATAACCATCAGTAGTAGATATCGCTTAAGAGGTCTGATATTCTTGATTTTACATGTTAGAAACGCTTCATTGTCTCTCCTGCTTTGGTTAGTCTACCTCAATAGAATAATAATACCATCTTTCCAGAAAATGAAAGAGAATTAGAAATTTGTAAGTAAAGAAAATGCGGCGTTTCGTCATATCATGTATAAGCAACAAAACACGAGAAGCAAATAAACCGTAAATCAGCAACAAAACACGAGATGCAAATAAACCGTAAATCAGCAACAACAATAAAACATATTGGTTACCTCCAGGATGAAACTTCATATATGGTGTAATATTGTACACACGACCTTTTAGAACAGTCCACATGGAGTCTGCAGACTGATGTTCTTTAACTTCACTCAATGGTATAAATCTCTTATTTGATTGTCCCTTCAATCCTGAGGCAAAAACCATACCAAACCTACACAAATGAGTTCTGTGCTAAGTGTGAAGTAGAAATGATATTACTGAATGTGCTTAAATATAAAGAAAGAGAAAGAGAAGCCCTATGGTATTCTTTAAACACCTTGAAGTGCAAATTTGGCAGGAAAATGACAACCAAAATAATGTCCCAGATGCAAATAGATCAATTTAATCTTGTTCTTGGTTCGGTTCTCCACATTAAATTACAAAAAGAGATTTAAATTTTCCATGATTAGAGGTTCACTGCGACAACTTTAAAGCTTAGTTTCTTATGTGCTTGGTCAAAATTAACCCTGACTACCTATGCTATCCAACAAGTCGTTTAACCTGAACTTCGTTACACAATGTCAGTAAAGAAATTGACATACATCATAATCATGCAGACATCAGAAACAATTCAATCATATGGTCCTCTTTTTACTTTCTTTTCCTGACGTAATATAATACATCGGAGCGAACGATTAAACTGAGCTGTGATTAAGATATAACTGGTCAGGAAGTAATGAAATAGCTGTAACTCCTAGAGAATGATTATACATAGAAAACTTATTACTTAGTCTTCCCAGCAGAAAGTGCTCTATCAGATATTCGATAGTCAAGAGCCATGAAAATCCAAAAATGCTAAAATATTGACTACCCTAAAAGATAATTAACAATTTTTAAGAGGAATAGGGAAATTCATTAAAATTAATCAAATTCACACATTAGTAGCAACCTGCCAGGTCAGGGTGCGTTCTGGTAAGCTTAAGCCAGTCCATCTGACTATATCCCTTCTCAAAAGGAACCTTTGCTCGGGGCTTAGGCTTCCTAAACGGAGCCTTCTCTACTGATGAAGCCTTAGCTGAACTTCCAGCACTCTCCTGTGCTGCTTGTTCGGGTCGTTGATCAACTGCTCCACGAGATGAGGCATCAATCACAGTAAAGGACAAGGAACCAACCTTTTCCTGCTTCTGAGAGGAAGCACTAACTTTCCATATACTATCACTATTCTGGCCATTACTCTTACCAGCAGCATTCCAATTTGTGTCATCTATATGAATCCTACTAAAGACATCAGCATCTTTCTGAGTTTCAACACCATTTAAAGGTGGCCCAACCTAATAACAGATTCAGACATTTAAATCCTCAGAAACAGGAATCATAGGTCAAAAAATGGTTCAAGGAGAACCCAAGTCCACACTTGGAAAATGCTGAAAATATTGAGCTAGAAGTTTCAGGAATGGATCAAGAACTTACTGAACAAAAGGTGAAATCGTCTTCATCAGCCATTGTCCCTAGATTTTTTGTGGAGAAATTTAAATTTTAGATTCCGTATAAGATTCCTTCTCCACACAAAGACATCTGTCAGATTATACTACAGCATGCTAAAACCTTGAACCTTTGTTACATAATAATCATTTTTTATTTAATTCCAGATTCCTTTTATGTTAATACACATGCAAGATCTTTATTGAATATGAGCAATGAAGAAGTGCAGGTAGCTAATTCTTTACAACATTGATTTTCAACTGCAGGAAGCAAAAATCTTGAAACCCCTTATTTCCTACTGACCATTAATTTAATTTCACACTATTTTCAGCCATAAAGATGTGAATTATGTTCTTAACTGAACCTAATTCCGCAAACTCATCACATGATCAATAAATACCGTCCATTGATTAATGCCCCACGAAATTAAATCTCAATTATTTCAGATCCACAAATTATTTGTATTTAAAGATTCCTTTATGTTGATAGCCATGTGCTTATGTTCTTTATTATATACTGCGTGTTCTACAAACTTAGAACATGATCAACAAACAGCATTCTCGATCGATGAGCTACAACATTAACGCTCAACTATAATACTATATCATCCTAAAATCTTCAACCCCTTTTCCGAACCCATCAAATTTTTCAAGATTTTTTTTCTTTCTTGGGGTTTGCAGCAAATATAAATAATTGGTTAAAAAAGAGCGCACACAAACAAGAAAATATGGGTATGCACGGGAAGAGAGGAGAGAGGCGTACTCTTTCTTGACGGGTCGGTGTAGTTTTCTTGGTCTAGATCGACGAAATTCTTTCTTTTGTTGGTCAAAATTCAACAATTATTTATTATTAAAAAAGAAAAAAAAAGGGAATAGATACCTATATTTGACCATCCATTGGGCTGGACCACATAAGATAAGCCCACTAAATAAGGGTTTAGTTCTTGGGCCATTTAACCTTATCAGAAGAGTGGAAAATTTTGGGAAAAGTCTAACGCTCATTTGGTTCAATAGACAAAATAAATAATTCAAGATACATTAAACAAGATTATAATCTAAAGATTTTTATATGTGAGTTAAATAGTATGTTTGGATTGATGGATTAAGATAATTAGTAATGAAACATTTGAATGTTTGGATTGTAAGATTAGTAATAAAAAAAAATGCAATTGACAATTTTGCCTTTTATATCATAAACAAAAATAAAGTGAATTATAGTTCCCATTTTCAATATAAGAGGAGTATTTTAGTAAAGATAAACACAATAAATTATTATCATACATCTTCCCTAAGATAGTATTATCTTCCATTCATAAGATAATTGGATTTTAGTTTTGGGCTTTTAATTAATTTTGGGTTTTTGTCCATTAAACCAAACATCAAATTAGATAAGATAATTTAATTTATGTTAGCTTATTTAACGAACTAGGCCTAAATTGATAGAAAGATATAAAATTATTTTATTATTTAATTCTTTTAATACTCTCTTTATTTATGATCGAATTACAAACTATAATAGTGCATTTGTCAACACATATACTGCATTTTTCCATAACGTGCAAATTTATGTGAAGCCCTAATATGGGGCCCATAAAATGCACTTTTATGTGTTGGCCCAATGTGGGGCCCATATCGTGCATAACCCTAAGTCCCTAACAATCGGGTCCATAACGTGCCGTTTCCCTTGCCATTAGCTGTCACGCGGTGTATCATCAAGGAAAATAATTAATAAATTTATTTGATTGTATTCAAATTGGTTAGATAAATTAAAGGTAAATTAAATTATCTTATTTAATTTGATATTTGGTTTAATGGACAAAAGTTCAAGATTAATAAAAATTCTAAAATTAAAATTCAATTATCTTATGAATTGAAGATAATATTATCTTAGGGAAGAGGTATGATAATAATCCATTATGTTTATCTTTACTAAAATACTCGTAAAAGAACTATAATTCACTTTATTTTTATTTATGATATAGATGACAATATTGTCAATTGTATAATTTTTTATTATTAATCTTACCATCCAAACATTTAAAATAAAATTATCTTAAATTACTAATTATCTTAATCCATCAATCTATATAGGCTATGTTTGCAACTTCTAAAAAAGGGGTAGAATCACTTTTTTTTAAAAGCATCTCTCTTACATATTTTAAAATTTAAAAGTGATTCTACCTCTTTTTAAGAGATTGCAAACATAGTCATATATTATTTAACTCACAAATAACAATCTCTAGATTATAATTTTGACTAATCTATTTGAGTTATTTATCTTGTCCATTTAACCAAATGAGCCCTCAATGAATAATTTATATATTTCTATATATTTAGGAAAGTAAACGCACTCTTAAGATATAATATATTTTCTCATCCGAAATAATTTCATATTTTTAAAAAAAAATTATAAAATAGTTCACAAAGTTAATATTAATTATAAATTAATTCTATGTAGAAAAAAATGTGTTATGTGTAAAATAAAAATTGTAAATCAATTTACTGCCCCTTTTTTTATTGATTTTTTTTTAAAGATTTGTGAAGATTCTAGAAAAAATGAAAAGGATAGAGGAGTATAATGGTTTTAATTTTTTCGAATATGACTGTGTTATAAATAAAAATTTGCTTTTTTCCTCGTGTGTATTGCATTAAAATTAAAGATAATAGATAAAATTGCAGACCATATACTCACTATTAAAATCAAAACCTCGAACATTCATTAAATCAATGTATGCAAGTGCAACAAAAAATAATTTAAAAGTAAATATTTTCAAGGACTTTTCATCTACAGCTCTTAATTGCCCAATTCAGACAGTTGTATAAAGAATAAAGTCAGTAATATTAATGCGGGCCCCACTTTTGGAGCCATAACGCGCCGCCGCATCCCTGGTAGCTCCTCCGCCGCACGAAGCACCGTCATTTAGATGGCGGTAGTTCCCGGCAGCGGCGTCATCATGTCCCGCCGGAGGGTGATAGTACAATCGGGCTGTTTGGGGACAATGAGAATAAGATCTGCAAGCCATTCTCACACCCAAATCCAAAAGCTCCATATATTTCCCCATTGCTAAGTCGCCGACTTGTTGAAAAATTGGAAAAGAGAAGAATAAAAAGGGGAAATTTTCAGATGGTTTTAAGATTAGAAAACGTCCCAACCCATAAAATGGAATAAGTGTGGTTGAGTGAAAAAGGGGAAGACGAAATTGTTGTTAAATAGTTGTTGAGTGAAGGCTTTCGGTGCACCTTCCCACGCAAGAAATTTGCACTTGTACCCCTTTATTTTGCATTATTTTCACTTTTGTAATAATTGTGAGTTTATAGTGTATTTATGATTATGACCCTGTAATATTTATTATCAGTTTTGCAATAATTGAGAGTTTATAGTGTATTTATGATTATCACCATGTAATATATATATATATATATATTATATCATTTTATTTTATTTTTTGTGAAGATCTCATATACAATTAATGCTCACATTCAACCATTAAAGTTATTTACACTGGAAAATATGGACTGATAATATAAAAAAATATAAGATGATTATACTTTAATATTATAAGCTAATAGTATTCTATGTAAAGAGCTTCAACTGTAGAATGAGACATATTAATATTATTATTATTATTATTATTATTATTATTATTATATTTTATCATTATTATTATTATTATGGTATTCTATGATTTTAGACAAATTTATTTAGTTAGAAATAGTTTTAAAATTTATTATTAATATACGGAAAAATAGATTTGTATTATCAAAATAAAATCTGTTGGTACTAATAGATCAATTTGATAGGTATGAGTGATGAGATGGCGCATTGGGACTATTTTGATCCAATTATTAATATGCAAATGTAGTATGTTTGTGCTCTAATGCAAATGAAAGTTTCTTATGCAATTGTCACACATGGGGTGCTCAATTGAATAAATTTAAGAAAATTCATAAGAACTCATATAAATTTATATAATAAAATTTATTATGAGTTTTTGGGTCAAAATTTTATATTCAAATTCATAATAAATTAATATTGTATACCAAATAAATTAGAGATTGTATAAAATATGGTAATATATTTGAATGGAGAAGGTCTCCCGTGCAATATTGCACGGTGCAATATATGCTAAATATGAAATTTTTGAAATTCGCGGGTCACTCAATTGGGAGCCGGGTCACGTCCAAAATTCGCAGATCATATTAGAAAGCAAAAAGCCCACAACTCTAAAACCATGGTTTCACAAAGATCAAATCAACGCCGCATTCATATTCAATTAAATTCGGCGATCACTATGAAAATGCATTAATATTCAATTACAACGAAGAGAAACAAAGATGCTATAATTATTTTGTGTTAGTCTGTTCTTGTGTTACTGCATTGATCTTATTATGATACTACATGCATAAAATTTTTATACTGCATGCATAATATTTTCATACTGCATAATATGTATTACTATATGTTCAAATTTTGTATACTACAAGATATCATTTATAATACTACATATAGAAAACACATTCCACTATTATACTACATTAATTACTTCACACTACTGCATGCATAAGATTGTCATACTACAAGAAATATATTGTACTATTATAAGAAGTGTATTATGTTACTACATACAAAAAACAAATTTCACTACCTCTACACCATGTTATTATACTACATTACTAATTTCATGCTACTACATACATGCAGAATTTTATGATACTACATCATGACTTTTTTGTTACTACATACATAATTTTATGATACTACATCATGACTTTTTTGTTACTGTATTTCAAACAGAGCAGAACACAGACAAAAACCCTAAGAAACTACAAATCACTTAAAAAACATTGATCTACACTTACAAAAATATATTCACACGAACAAATCAAATGCAGCAACATCCAACAAAATCAACAAACCAAGGAAGTTTCGTATGAGAAAGATGTAATGAGATAGAAAATCGCAAACCAAGGAAGTTTCGCATGAGAAAGATGAACAGAGAGTTTCGTATGAGAGAAAGAAAGATTGCGCAAACCAATGAAGTTTCTGAAAACCGATGAATACTGAAAGAAAATAGGCGGTTTTTCAATATTTATATTAGATCCGTTTGTAAAATGGGTTAATTGCACGTGGCGGTTTTGTGCAATATTGCATACGAGTTTTTGTGATTTGAATGACAATGCATAAAATTAAAATTTTAATTTATATCATTAATCATTTTTTATATAAAATCTAAGTGATTTACTATAGTCAAACCCTTCTATACTATACTATTATTATATTATTATAAAAACTAGTATTTTCACCCGTGCGATCATGCGATGCACGATCAATAATATTTATTAAACAAAATTAAAATTCTATTAATATCATTACTTATCTTATAATATGAATGAATTTAAAATTACGTCGAATATTAATTCTCCTATATGTTACTCTCTATGTTTCAAAAAATATTGCACAATTCATTATTCACATAATTTGATTTGGGTTAGATTTGGGCTAGATTTTGGGTTAAAATACGCTAAAATTGACCTGAATTCTGGTTGATTTTTTTTCTCAATTTGCAAACCTTTAAAAGTTATTATCCTTAAATTGACAGTCTGAAAAAATTGTGGTCATTATTTTGCCAGCTCAATAAGTTATTTTCCTCATTTTTTTAGTCTGTAAAGTTACGATCCTCATTTTGCTACCCCTTTAACTTACGGTTTTGAAAAAATATTGTTCTCATCTCGTGCGGTGCACAATTTAACATTCATAATATTTTAATATGAAATAAAATATATTACAAATGTAAACTAAGTTTATTCTGCTCTCCAACTAATTGTTATTTATTAATTTTCATCTTTTTTGTTAATAAATTATTTATGTGAGGTAATATATATATAAGTATCTCATAATTATTTAATTAATTATATATATTCATATTATCTTTTAAACTAACAAAATAGTAAAATTTTAAATATAATATTTAATATTGAAAATACTAATAAATTTTTCTTAAATTTAAGTAGTCAACTATATATCAAAATCAATAAGTAAAAATTATTAAGATAATAGATTAATAATTTAGATTTGAATTTTATTTTATATAGAATATGAATGTGAATTAAAAAATTTAAAAAAGATAATTAATTTGAATAATAGAAGAGATGGAACGATTAAAATTGAAAAATAGTTTACACCTTTAATATGTACTCTATTGCATAAGTACACTTTTATAGTATTATGCGGAATATAGCTAGTATATATATGTGTAAATTGAATATGAAAAATATAGTTTAGAGTAACATGCATGAAATTTTATTTTTGAAATAATTCAAAATATTGAAATACTATAATTTATTGAGAATACATTGATGTTATTATGAGTTGAATCGGAACTTGTTTATATATTGCAAAAGAATTGAAACTCTATTTAAATAAGGTTAGTCTTTTCAAAATTTTCATTAACTAAATTTAATTATATCATTAAGTTAAATAATAATATTAATAATTTTAGAAAGTAGCTTATAAATTTAAAAAAGTTTCCAAAAAAGGGATAAGATTTTGTTATTATATAGTTATAGATAATGGCAAACACTCAAATAGAAATTTCTACGGGTCAAAGATCCGTAGAAATATCAATTTTCGAAAATTCGCGGGTCTAAACCGGGTCGGGCCGAATTTGAGTATTTTTTTCCAAAATTCGCGCAGATAGTGATTTTCGCTCCCAGGTATGTTACAGTCGGGGTAAATGCATGTTACTTTAAGGCAAAACGTGTGTTACAACCAGATTAAATGTTGTTTTCTACACATATTCATTTATTTTTATAGAAGTAAATATTTTTCATGCAATGTAAAACATGTATATGTTACATTGTATGTGTAACACATATTTATTCTTAATAAAAATACATTTTATCCTATAGTAACACATATATGCTCATATAATAACACAAATTGAGGAACAAATATGTGTTACAATTAGAGTAAATATGTATTACTGTAAATTTATGTTACAATTGGAGTAAATTTGTGTTACTGCAAATGTGTGTTACATCTAGAGTAAATGTGTGTTACAATTAGAGTAAATGTGTGTTACAATTAGAGTAAATGTGTGTTACTGCAAATGTATGTTACAATTAGAGTAAATATGTGTTACAATTAGAGTAAATGTGTGTTACTGTATGCACAAACATTTATTTATCCTTATAAAAATATATATTATATATTATATAACATATATAATGTATTAAATGATGTATTAAGTACATTAATAACATATTATTAACATAAATCAACAAAGAGAATAAAAAATAAATTAAGTAACACATATTTATACTTGCAGAAATACATATTTTCTTTATAGGTACTTGAAAAGTACAAAAAATTAATTTTTTAAGAACTTGTAACACAAATTTTGCCTAATTGTAACACGTCTTTGCCCAAATTGTAACATATCTGGGAGCGAAAAAACATATTATTAACATAAATCAACAAAGAAAATAAAAAATAAATTAAGTAACACATATTTATACTTGCAGAAATACATATTTTCTTTATAGTTACTTGAAAAGTAAAAAAAAATATTTTTTTAAGAACTTGTAACACAGATTTTGCCTAATTGTAACACGCATTTGCCCAAATTGTAACATATCTGGGAGCGAAAAAACCTGGAACTACAAGTTGCGCGAATTTTGGAAAAAAATTTCCAAATCTGACCCGACCCGGTTTAGATCCGCGAATTTTTCAAAAATGGATATTTCTACGGTAGAAATTTCTACACAAGTGTTGCTCATAAATAATTAATCTCACATATGCACACATCAGATATTTTTATGTATATAATTTATCATCTCAAAATCATTTATTTTAAAATATTTTAATTTTGTGCAAAAATTAATACATCCCATCAAAGTAAATTGTAAAATATTTAGAAGGTTTTGGTTATTAGTAATTGAGTGGGTTTTATATAAAAATAATTAATGATATGAATCAAATTTTAATTTTATACATCATTCTTTAAATATATTACCATATTTTATACAATCTTTAATTTATTTGGTAGATAATGTTAATTTATTATGGATTCAAATATAAAATTTTGACTCGATACAATACATATCCACAATAAATGTTATTACATAAATTAAATGGGTTCCTATTAATTTTGTTCCAGATATTTATATTTTTAAAATAATTGATTCAAATGAGTAGTATGACAATTGCATAGCAACATACATAAATTTTATAGATAAAAATATATGAATTACTCCTTAAATTTCTATTTACTATTTTATATTTTAATTTTCTGTATTTTCACATATACAGAAAAAAATACAAAATAAAAAAAGGATAGAAGGAGTATATTTCTTATAATAAATTAGAGTAAGATTTTATTTTATTGATAGTTAACATGAACCCTTTGTTCTATCTTATTTAAATATTTCCCTACAATTTTTTTTATAGAAAATATTTGATCAACTATTATGTAATTCTTTGTAAGAGATAGGGGAATTTAACATGCCACCAATTCTAATACATTGATTGATTACTTTTAGTTTTCAAAGTTATATTCTCACAATAATACTAAAAAAATCACAAAGAAAAAAAATAAAATCGAATCGACAGATTCCTGCAACTACTTTTATTCCTCAGCATATTATATCAACAATTCTTCCAAGAATTGTTCTTTAAAATAAATAAGTAAATAAATACATATCTACTAAATAAGGTGGGGCCCAGAATATAAAATAAAATGATGGCATACTATTGTAATAACATAAAAATATAAGGACTCTTGTGCAATTCGGAGAAATGGTCCTGTATTAATATGATAGGAGAATTTATTCAACGAATGTGTACCAAGCAAACGCCGCGTCAAGTTTCCGCAATATGCCAAATGTGGAGTAATTATATTCATTTTACCATTATTATATTTAGGAAAAATTACAAGTTTGACAATCTTGAAGAATGGAGTAATAAATTTACTGCTATCATTTATTACCATTAAATTCCAACTGATCTTTTGGCAGATTATTTCTAACCAATGCATTGCTAGATAATAATAATTCGCCAACTAAACTCGTCCATATTCAAAAGTCAAATTCTCATATCCAATTGAAATTCAATTGCACATGGTGCAATCACTCCATTGTTGAAGTTAGGAGAAACTTGGTATAAAAAATTCTTCAATAGCAATGAAAATAAGATATACACATAGTAGTTATTACTTCCTCCGTCCAAGAAAATCAGTACATATTGCTTTAAATAGCCGTCCACAATAAATAGTCTATCTACCAAAAATGGAAAATTTTTAATCTTTATTTTCAATTTTTTATACACATATACTCACTTTTACACATCACATCAAATACTTTATTAATAATTAACACTTCTTTATACTAATACACTCACTTTTACACATCAACATCAATTTTTTCTTAATAATCGTGCACAACTAAGGTAGACTAATTATTATGGACGGATGGAGTATATGTAATTAGAATAAATAAGGTACATAACATTGTTTTTTTTTCTAAATAAGGTAATCATCACTCTCATTTGATTACCTCCATCTCACCTTATAATCATCATTCTCAATTAATCCCCCAAACTACAATCAACAACATTATTTTTTTGTCAAGTTTTACAAAATTAGAGCACAACATTAATAGTGTAACCACAATAAATATAAACTCTCATTCAACATATTTAAGGGTAAATGAGCAAAATAAAATTTCATTTCCATTACCATTGAAAATTTTGAAACAAGCTTCCCCTTAGTTATATTAAAAAATGTGGGCTAATTACATTAAAAAATATTGTAGTTTAATTATATTTAAAAATTAACAGTGCTATCGATTTTAAATGTAAAATTTTTCTGTATAATCAACCTACATTCTTCATTAGGATTATTTCACACTTTTCAGTATAGATAACCTTAAATATTTAGTAGTGCATTATTAGCCAAGTACACATAACACTTATTTTATTAAAAAAATCTTTTAAAAAAATTTTGGTCTTTAAAAAAAGGAGATAATCTAGAGAGTATAAAAAGTAATTACGTTACAAGTAGGATTTTTAAAAAAATTAATGGTAAATACCACCACTTTATAAAGATATTTTTTTTTATCGGAAAAATTTTATTAAAAAAGATTACTACTTCTTGGCATAAGAGGTGCCTAGAAGTTATTTTATACAAAACATAGTTCTTGAAGAACTTTTTTTTTTAAACTCTAGAATGACTCTAGAATTTTCAAACCAAGTGGTAATAGAAGAATTACAGGCAATTTTGTTTTTAGCTAAGCTCCAACTCCAAACTTTTCCTTTCACTTCATCCATAAGCTTCTCTGTATTTATCTCCAAGCCATCAAAAATATATTTATTCCTTGCTTTCCACAATACCCAGACCACACATTCACAAATAGCAACTGCAATCTCCTTCCCCTTTTTCTTTCGAAACAAGCCCGAGAAAATTAAAAAGTGATCAATTATGCGATAATGCAAAGCCACGGGTACCTTAAGCCAACGGAGACAACTCGTCCAGATCCTTGAAGCAATACCACAGTTGATAAAAAAATGCTCTGCTGATTCCTCATCCCCACCACAAGCTGCACAAGCGGTATCAACTCCATTAGGAAGTGCATTTCTCCTATTAAGATTTGCCTTCGTTGGTAGTCGGTCATAGATAAGTCTCCACACCATTGCAGCCACCTTGAAAGGCACGATTTTGTTCCATACGAGTCTAAATACATCTCTTTCGCCACTTGAGTTATTATCCTCCATCCGGTCCGAACTTAGCTTTTCGTATGCCGATTTTGTTGAATATCCTCCTTTTGGATTAAGCTTCCACACCCAGTTGTCCGCAACATTTTCTTTTAGTTTATACCTATTCACATAATTCACAAAATCATCAAATTGATTAATTTCTCGTTCAAAGAGCTCCCGTCTTCAATTCCACTTCCATCTCCACTCACCCCCCCTCCCAATTACCCATTACTTTGATACTTCCCTCTTTAGTCCTACTAAAATAAAAAAATTTAGGATAAAGATTCTTCAACCATTTATCTCCCGCCCACATTCTATGCCGAAAACTAGTGTCACCCCCATAACCTTAACTCTAAATTATCTAGGAACCATTTTCCCTCATCCCCTAGTCCAATATTCACAACATCACTCCACCACCGAAATTGGTTTTGAGCAAATTAATATCCCAAATTCATCTACTCCGAACGTAGATTAATATTTTGTAACTTAATTCCATTTTTCACCAATGGAACATCATGATAAAACTGGTCAAACTTGGGTCAACCACCCATATTCCAAACCAATTTCCAATATATATATATATATATATATACACCACAAAAAAATACAGATTTAAAAAGGGGTTTAAAGAGGGGTTTAAAGAGGGTTTAGGGTGTAAAGAGGGTTTTTGCGAGGGGATATAGCCCTCTCCAGGACACTGCTCGCCAATGGAACCCTCGCCTCGCCCCTCGGTAATTGGCGAGGGCAAAAAACCCTCGCAAAATGGCGAGGGTCTGGTGCTCGTTATTTGGCGAGGGAAAAGTGCTCGTTATTTTGGCGAGGGCTGACGCTCGGTAAGTAGCGAGGGTTCGAACCCTCGCAGCGCCAGCGAGGGAATAGTCGTCGCAAAGTTTAGCGAGGGTAGTGCCGTCGCCAAATGGCGAGGGATGGCCGCCGTCGCAAATTGGCGAGGGTTTAACCCTCGCGAAGCTCAAATATGAAAAAAATATATATTTTCGCGGGTCTGACCCGCGAACCTGGCACCATTTTCGCGTGAGAGGGGTTTGAACCCGTGACCTCCCTTATGAATGTATAAGTGTCTTGTCATTTGGGCAAGTAGTATTTATTGTTCCATAATTTATTTAAAATATATATATACACAATATATACTTTTTTATTTTAACTAAGTGTTATATATTTACTTTATTATTAATATATTATGTGATTATACTAATCTAAAATTATATATTTTAATTATGTAATACTTATATTTAGTTATAATAAAATTATCATATATATATATGTAATTATATATTTCTAAATATTAATTCAAATCATTATAAAATTAGTGTAAAATAATTCTATTCATATGATAAATATTCATTCTACCCCTACCTTTAACTTTTAATATTGAAATTTCATTTCACTTATTAAACTATTACACACAAAATTCATCTATCTAA
>JAPKLY010000036.1:1729204-1743129 GCA_026898435.1 Prunella vulgaris
TTTTTTTATTTTGTTCTGGTATTAATTTAGAAAAAAATTAGTCCATTTTTTACATAACTTTTGTGGACCAATTCTAAATCATTTATATTTTAAAAAATTTCATATATGCAATTTTTATTTTGCATAGTTAATTCTATGTATATGTGAAAAAATTGCATATAAGGCAATAAATTTTGCATATAATATTGAAATTGCAGATAATTTTCTGAGGCTCTGTTTTGATGTGTGAATTTGAAATTTTTTGGATTTCACACACAAATAAACACTCTCTCCAAGTAAGTTAAATGAATTTATAAATATGGGAGAATTGTTACAGGGTACATTATGTATACACCTCTTAGTGTCAAGACACCAAAAAAAAAAAAATTATGGTGAAACCAAAACAGTACCCCTTTTATTCCAAATTTCACGAAGTGGACCCACGATTCCAGAACCTGGTGCGTCGAATAGAGACGAAAGGGAAGGCCTTTTTTTTTTTTTTTGGTAATTCGATTCAGGTACCCTGTTTTGGTAATTCGAATCATATTTGGTGAGTTTTTGATTAGTTGAATTTGAAATCATTAATTAATGTTTGTCTCCCATTATTTAAAAATACTTAAAAAAAAATATTATATCTTTCTTTTGATTTTCTTGATTGTAAAGCATGTAATATTTTTTATTTTCTTATTATTTTTGCTTTTTTCTCGTTTGATTTTATTAATTTTTTGGTGTTTTTGTTTTTGGGTTGTTGGTGCAATTTTTTTGTGATTTTATAGAAATGCTTGTTTACAAGATTTTTGTTGAATTTTAGTGTTTATGTTTCTAGGGGTGTGTGTATTTTTGTTTAATTTTGGTGTATCTATTTCACAGAGGAGAGGAACCCTAGCTGTATTTTTGTTGAATTTTGGTGTTTCTATATGTTTGTCAGATGTCAATTCTGCTTCTCATGCTTCTGCAGTACGCAACAAGTTAATTTTTGGTTTCAAAATATTTGCCATATTGATTTTATTAAATTTATTTAGTTTGAAAAAATACTCACAGCATGTAGTAGTGCCAACTTTTGATTTACAGCATGTAGCAGTGCCAATCTTACTTTATCTCTCTCTTAACTTTATCTGACCTGTTGCAGAAAGAAAAAAATTTCTTACTTTATGTGATGAAGAAGCAAGGTTGTGTCTCATTTTCCAAGAAGTGCTCTAGAATGAGAATGATTCGCCTTCACACCTCAAGGAAGACAAAAATATTGCTGTAAATTTGTGTCTTGTAAATTTGAATTTATTATTTATTTTTGTTACTATATTTTTAACTTGTACATAGTTTGCAATTGAACTTATAATTTATAAAAATTGAACTTTTACGTATTTTTTTTTTGAACTTATGAATGTAATAAATTTATAATCAAACTTTTATAGAAAATAGAATTGAACTACAGTAGCGTACATTTGAACTATTTTTTTAATTTTTTGAACTTATGAATATTCCGTAAAATCAACTTAAAAAAATATAAATTAAAAAATAACTAGCATTTGAATTCATAACAAAAATTTAGTATAACCTTAAGTATATTTAAAATAGGAAATATTGTAAAAGGAGAGAAAAATGAGTTCAAATAATTTCATAAAGAATAGTAGTATTTTAAAATTAAAATTGTAATAATAAAAAAATGTATATAAAATAAAAAAGAAAAGAAAAAATAATTATGATGGTTGAATTGATTGATCATAGATTTGATTGACAAGGGAGAGAGATTGAGTAAATGAGAGAGGAGAGAGGAGAGAGATAAAGAAGAATTTTTGTAATAAATTTATAATCGAATTTTTACAGAAAATAGATTGAACTATAGTAACGTACGTTTGAACTTTTACTTTTTTTTTGAACTTATAAATATCTCGTTTTTTTATTAACTAAAAGCAAAAATAATAATGATGGTTGTGGGGTTCTTTTTTCCATGTGGGGGAATGGAGTGTGGATGCGGTATACGTGTGTGATTACGTGGGGGCCAAGATAAAACAAAATTTTTGATTGGGAATGGAGTTTGACTTTTGTGGGTGGGGGTGGGCACAAGGTATAGGCTAGTGGTGAGTAATTAATGAGTTGTGGGTGGGTCATGAGGTCTAGATGGGAGGCCTATAAAAATAGGATATTGGACTAGTAGTAATAAAAAAAGTCTTAGTGACCTGCCAACAAGATTTCTTAAAAGCATGTACTTAGAAACCAATTTCTATTATATTTTAGTTATTTAAAACGGAGAAATTTAAATCCTTATCATTTAAAATCTCTCATCCCACACTTTTCCATCTCCATCTCTCCTTTATTTTTTCTCTTCTTTCTCATCTCTTTATAATTCATGATTTAAAATATAAGTCTTCTTGCATGTATTTTTTTTCTAAACTATTTATTTTCAAATTCATCCATCAAATGGAGCTTGAAATTAATTCATCAAATACACCCATAAAAAGTTGCATATATAGCAGTTTCTATTTTTGCACATATGTAGTTTCCATTTTTGTATAATAATATTTTTATTTTTCATATATATAAAGAGTTCTTTTTTTAATTTATAGTAATTTCTACAAAAAAACATAATTTTTTTATTCACAATCCAAACCAAAATTTCAAATGTAAAATTCGAACTTACACAGAATAACCAAAATTTCTTTCCAAAATTAACCAAAATTTATGCAAAATAAATCTACCAAAAATGAAGAAAAAAAACCCGGCCAGATAAAAAAAATACACGGCTAAATCTGAACAAAAAATAAAAGGCCAAATACACGGCTGAACTAAATCTGGGAAAAAAAAAAATCAATTGCCCCTTTTAAATATTTTAGTTGTACCACAAATAATTAAAAAAAATTAAGTTACTTTCTATAAGTAAATTGACAACTAATTTGCCTATGGATGTTTTATTTTCTAACCATTCTTTTGCGATTCAGAAATGGGAGACAAAGGAAATTCTTTCACAAGGGAGATGCAAAAATGGGCTTTATATTTTACAACATGGACTCAGGCCTGGTTTGCTTTGGCTCCATTTGGATGGATGAATTTGAAAAATGAATGAATTTAAACAAAAATACATGTAAAAATCATACATTTTAAGTTAGGAATTATAAAGAGACGAGAGAGAAGGAAAAAAATACGGAAAATGAGAGATGAAAGGGTGGAGATGAGGATTTCACAAATGACATGAGTTTGAAAAAGATTTAAAATTCCTCAATTTTAAACATAAAATTGAATCTAAGTATTTGTAAATTCATAAAGAGCGCGGTTATTTGTGTATGAAATCCATGGATTTCAAATCCACCCATCCAAATGGAGCCTTATCTTTAACTGTTTTGAAATTTTCGTTTGAATATTTATGGCACTCTCATATAGGACATTCTTCAACTTCACACATTAAGTTATTAAATACATTTGGTCATTTGCTTGTTACATCTATTTTATCAACACCTATTATGTGTTCGTTTTGTCAGTCATCTAAAAATAAGCGTATGCTATTTTCTTTAAATGAAAAATGTGCTTCTGGAGTTTTGCATTTAGTTCATTGTAATATATGGAGATCATCTCTTCTTGACTCTTAATTCTAATGGTTATCATTATTACACTATATTTGTTGATGGCTTTTTGCATTTTTCCTGGTTATAAATCCTATGCATGCCAAGTTTGAATTTTATGATGTCCTCTTAACGTTTTACTGCATTTATTTGTAGCCAGTTTGACACTAATATTGAAATATTCCAAAGTAATAGTGGTACAGAATTCACAAAAAACCGAGTTCTTGAATTTTTTTCTTCACTCGGTGTGTTATATCATTTTTCTTGTTCTTATACACCGCAACAAAACGATCGTGAAGAATGTAAGCATACGTGAATTAATTGGTCAAATTTAATTTGAATTTTGGGCGTACTCAAATACACCCAAGAATCACTAAAAAAAACCACTGTCTTCAACTTGAATCTTAAAATATAATGAAAATTCTAATCATTTAAAAATAAATACTTTTTCAGAAATATTCCCGGGGAAAAACAAAAATTATTTTGTGCTCTTGTAAACTATAAAGAAGTAAACGATCCAAATGAGTTTGAAAAGAATGCGAAGCCATTAGTAATAAGTGGACTTTTATTCCGTTGCCTTTTCCACTGGATCTAGAGAGTAAGTCTTATTATGACCTTTTCCTAATCTGAAATTGACTTAGCTCTAGGGTGTAATTGAGTCAACTCGATTTGTTTTAAAATTCAAAATTTTAATTTGAACTCGAGCAGATTTAATTTTTTGATCTCGAATTCGATATAATGAAAAGTACGAAATACTCGAATTTAATTTGATTACTTACATAATTAAATTTTATTTATAATTAGAGCGTATTTAAAAAAATGTCTAATAAGCCTAATATTACAAAATTCAATTTTGAATGTATAGCTCCCAATCCAAGTATACTGATCCGTGCAAGATTTTTAAAAAAACTTATCTTCTAATTTCATTAAGAGTATGTGTGTTTTATAAAATTTGTTTATAACATGAAATTAATTTACAATATATTTGACCTTTTATTAAATATTGGCTCAATCAAGCCAAACTAAAACTTTTTTGACAACGGAAAAATATACCAAGAATAAAGAAACTTTGAAAATTAAATAAATTAAAATAAATAGAATGACTATCCAAGAATAAAGGAAATATGTACAAAATTAAAATTATTCAATTAATATCTCGGGGGAGGGGGAGATGGTTTTGGGTTCATTTAGAGAGGAGTATTTGAGATGGAGGAGATATTTCTTTTTGGGATAATGTGTGGGCTGAGGATTTTGCTTTAAAAAATAAATTTTCTAGATTATTTAGGTTGTGTTCACAACGAGAGGCTTCGGTGAGGGAGTTGGGAGAGTGGGTAAATGGGCTATGGGTTTGGAAGTGGAGATGGAGGCGTGAGTTGTTTGATAGAGAAAAAATTGCTCTTGATAATCTGTTGGATGTCATTAATAGGTACCAGATACGAGAACAAGTCAGAGATGGGTGGAGGTGGACATAGAATCAAGACGGACACTACACAACGAAGAAGGCATACTATTTACTCAGAAGAGACACTCCTTGGGAGAGGCCTCCTAGTGTTGGACCAAATATTTTTATGATGGTCCAGAACAAATTAACTCCACTCAAGGCATCAGCAATGGCGTGGAGGCTTCTTTGGGACAAACTATCAACAAGAATAAATCTTCAGAGGAGACATATCCTACAACAAACTGCAGATATAAGCTGTCCACTATGTGAGCAAAATGACGAAACTGTGACTCATCTATTTTTTGATTGTTCAAAATCCATGGTAGTATGGAAATCATGTTTCAATTGGCTTGAGACGCCCGTGGTATTACCAAATAGGACTCGCGAGCACTTCGTGGCGATGTCAGGTATGTTGTCTGGAAAAAGAGGGAGTACATTTGCTATTGGATTGTGGATTTGCATTGTTTGGATGATCTGGAAAGGGAGAAATGAACTCATATTTGAAGACAAAATTTTTGATTTGGCGAAAATAATAAAAGAAATCAAGGGTCGATATTGGAGTTGGTGTTCTTTAAAATTTCCGACTCTTTGTAATTATACTTTTAAAGAGTGGCTGGAGAATCCTAGAAAGATTTTAGGTTGCTAAAAACTTTTGAATTGTATCTCTATTGGGTATTACTTGTACCCATCATTCTTTATTAATAATAATAATTGTTTTGCCGATAAAAAAAATAGTTAAAAAATTCAAGAAATTCAACATTAATTAGGGAAATATTGGAAAAGAATAACACAAATTTAATAACAAAAATAAATTAAATAATTAAATTTGCGGGAGGGCCGGTGGACTGTACGGGCAAAGAATAACACAAATTTAATAATAAAGAAAAAAATTAAATAATTAAATTTGGGGAGAGCCGGTGGACTGTATGGACCATATGGGTTTAAAAAATGTGTAAGGTTTTTTTTTTAATTAAGTAGGTGGGTTGAAAACATTTTATTATTATGAAAAAATGAGTGTGTCCTTTTTTTCCCAACTTTTACTAATTGCATTAAAATCTACATATTTTTAAAATTAAACTCAAAATTTTGTTTTGATTCTGCCACATTAAGAATTACACAAGAGGGTAAAATGAAGAGTATTACAGTAAAATATGGGATATGTTTAGTATTATAAATTAATTTTTTATTTTAAATGGGGTATATTTAACTATCGGGGTATATTTAAAGAAATTTGAGGTATGGTATAATCCCACCCTAAAATTAATTAAACTAGTTTCACAATCAGAACACTGGTGTGAATTTTAATTAGGTTTTTTAGCCAAGCATTCGATTTGTTGGATTCCAGGCAACCACACTAATCTGCCAGCAATCAGATATATAGATTTTGTGGTTTCAAATTTCAAAGTGCTCCTAATAATAATTAATACCACAAAATAATTCATCATATATCAAATAATAATAATAATAATAATAACGATGCTGATGTAGACACCTTGAACATAGACAATTGTAAAATCAAATTCATAACATTTTGGCAGAGATCCACACAAATCCGAGTTACATCTCTGTATTGATGAACACTATCAGGCTACAGTATAAAGAATGAAGTCAGTATAGTCTATTCGGGCACCACTTTTGGAGCCATAACGCGCCGCCGCATCCCTGGTGGCTCCTCCGCCGCCGCACGAAGCACCGTCGTGTTGTTGGTGGTGGTTGCCGGCAGCGGCGTCGTCATGTCCCGCCGGAGGGTGGTAGTACAATCGGGCTGTTTGGGGACAGTGAGAATAAGATCTGCAAGCCATTCTCACCCCCAAATCCAAAAGCTCAATGCATTTCCCCATTTCTATGCGAAAGAATTAACGAATTCGATGGGCTAAAAAAATTGGGAAAGAAGAATGAAAATTGATGGAATTTTGGAGAGATTAGAACACGTCCCAGCCCATAAAATTCCGAAGATGTTTGCTTGAGATAAAAGGGGAGATGGAATTGTGATTTATATAGTGGGTTTGTTGAGGGTTTCCAGTGCGGTTTCCTTTTCACATGGAGCAACTGTTCATGGTCAAGGAATTTGCTATCGTGCCCCTGCAAATTATCTTATTTGCAACCTTTTCTTTTCTTTTCTTTTGTGGCAAGAACCCTGCATTTCATATAATTATCATTCTGTACCATTGCATTTTTCTAAGAAAATCTATTTTCTTTTGAATTATTGTATTTTTATTGAAAGTTAATCTTTTGTGTTCTTATATAATAGTAGTTGGATTTTGTGTTAATATTTATGATGCTATATTTAATTTTCACTTATATTTTTTGTTTTGTTTTGTTTTCTAAACTTAATTTTTAAATTCCTTTTGAAGAAATGCATCTTCTCACAATTTTCACCAAGACAAACTTAATTACATTCCGTTCTACTATAAGTTTTTTATTTTTTAAATTTTCCAATAAAATTTTCATTTCATACACTTTATTTTTATTTTATTAAATGAATACTTTTTAAAATAATCATCTTTTACTTTTTCATAACTTTTCATTATTTTATGCAAAATATAACATATGGTCCACTATATATTAATAAGTAAATATATATTTTAAAATAAAATAATGAAAAAGAAAAAATTTATAATAGAATAGATGGAGAATTTTTTTTAACATAGGAGAAAAAATGCATTCAAGAATAAAATTTAAATACCATTGTAGTTGAGATGATTTAATGTCATAACAGGAAATTGATTATAGAAGCGTTAGCTATATAGCCCACCTACTTAAAAAATCTTATAACTTATAATAAAATTTATTGACTTATGACCTATATGGTTATACCAACAAATTTATTGACTTGTAATTCATATATTTTATTTAAGAAAAATGTTTAAACAAAATCGAGAGTCTTTAACTAAATTTATTTAATAAAAATAGCAAACATATCTCAATTTGAAAAAGGTTTGGAGTTTGAGATTTTAGTGCTAATGTGATTTTAATTCGGTGGCAAATCTACTCTCAAGTCTCAACTTTTTGAATTTTTTTAATTCCAATCCTTATGTCTATTCTATCTAATTTATAGTAATATATTAATAATTAATTTATTAATATAATTAATCTATATAACTTCTTCAAAACTATTCACTGCTTGCCTATGGCATATATAAATTTTATTATTTTACAATTCAGTATTAAATACTTAAAAATTCAATAAATTGAAGTTTACAAGCTATTTCATCTGTCCACCAAATTAATTTTTATTTTTCTTCTTTGTTTGTCAACAATTTTTTTTTTTCATTTTTTATTTGGAAACAACTCACACTCACAAATAAAAGTTTAGATCATATAATATCTCTATTTTTTCCTTACTTTATCTATAATTTTAATATAATACTAATTTTTGTTAAATCTCGTGCCACTTCACAAATGGGAAATAAGTTAGTAGATGGAGGGAGTATATTATTTTACATCTTTTTTTTTTTTAAAAAGTGAAATTCAAACTGAGCATAATGAAATGCAGATTCCCATGATTAGTTAGAATTTTGAGTAACTCTTTAGTAAATTAATTTATACCCTTTAAAAAATGTTTGAACTATTTTGCCTGTAAAAAAATTGTCTTAGGTGTTTTACATTTAAGGTAATATTAAACCAATTATATAAACCAAATTGCTATGCTAACAAGGACTATATAAAGGTTAAAAATAAATAGAGGGGTCCTTTTGAAACAAAACACATATAGAAGGGGTCTCCTGCAATATCGAAAAATCTTCCTCTGGTAGGAGAATATATTCATTATTCAACGACTGCATACCAAATACAAAAGCCGCGTCAAGTTTCCGCAAGATTCCAAGAGTAACATATTAGCCCTATGTTGGGAAATAAACTTACAATTATACCCTTCATTTTCTACAGAATTGCAAGTCTGGCTTTCTCAAATAATAATAATACTCCCTCAGTCCCATAATTGTTTTCACACTTTCCTTTTTCGGCCGTCCCACAATTTTCATACCCTATAAATGGAAACTATTAATTTAACTTTATCCTCACAATCCAACTAATCTCATTATTTTAATAATACAACTTTACATAACACTCTACTTTTCTTAAAAATTGTGCCATACCAAAACACCTCTGGGACGGAGGGAGTAATAAATATGCCGTCAGTGATTCAATAATTACGCTATAATTTTTCATCAGTTGAGTTCTGCTGCTTTTAATTTTCTCAGTATATTGTTGCAGGTATTAATTCATCTCGTAACGTGCTATGGCGCATGCCACAATTATTAACATTTATTATGAAACATATAAATTTATAATTTGCTTGCACGCATTTAAATTTGCCTATGTAATTATATCAATATATTATATATAATCTATTTGATGAAATATTTACAAACCCTTCAGTTTTTCCTTCCCACAAATCACAAATGCAAATTTTGGAACTTAGAAGATAAATCAATCTTCGAAATAAAAAACTTGTTTTTGTAAAAAAAAATATTATATTCTTTAAATATGTTATTACAAATTGTACTCCAACATCACAATTTAGATTATCCATATAAATTCGTAAAGGTTTTAATGAATTTTTTAATATAAAAAAATTGAGGATATATGATCCGTCTCATTTTATTGAAAGTAGTTTAATTAGTTGTTAGTATTGGAAAATACAGTGCAATCATATATAAATAAGAGATGATCGAAAATGATTAATTTTTAAAATAAAAAATTACTTTTTCATTACTTTGATATAATCTAAATAATAACAGGAAGTACATATGTTTTCCCAATAAAAATAAAAGTAATTTTTCACTAAAAAAAAAGTCCCCAGTGTCATAAAATAAATTTATTCACCCTCAAGTGGTTTAAATATTGATATTAAACAGACCTATTCCTATACCTTTCCAATTGATTCGGAGACCAAAGTTGCAATATGGCTTTTCTTGTGTATATATGAAGTTGACTTAACTTATGAAAGGTTGTGTTCTCTTTATGTTCTGATTAAATTTTGACTTGTTCATATATAATTTTATATTTCTTAGATTTTTAAGTCTGATATGAGCCTGTCATCAGCAACATTAAGTCACTACTTTATTGGGCTAGCTCACCTGGCCACCGGGCTCCTCACTTGAGTGAGTGACCCGAGTTCGATTCCCTCTGAAAACGAATTGGAAATATGAGATATATGATTGACTAGGAGTTTATTCTTGGAGTGTTTGAGGTAACAGTTTTAAAAAATATGGTGTTAAAATTTCATTTTTCAAGATTGAATAGAAAATTCAAATTTTGTTATGTATGTTTAAGTTTTCACTACTACACATTTAAACTTGAAAATATTCACTTAGAGAGCTTTTATTAAACTGCTCCTTAAATTTTTATTTAGAGAGCGATTTTGAACAATTTTTCAAAAAATTAGGCAGAGAGCGGTGTGGAAACGTTCTCTTCTTGGAGAGGGATTTGAAACCACTCTTTAAGCTCAGTTTTTTTAAAAGGGTTCAAAACCGCATTACTAGTTAACACTTAGAGAGCTGTTTTAAATCGATCTCGAAGTTATAGAGCGGTTTTCGCTATTTTTAATTAATTTAATATATATAAATATATAGTATTATAATATTAATTAATTTTAATTTATTAATTATATATATTAATAAAATTTAATTTAAATGATTAAAAAATTACGTGTATACATCCACTCATGTTAATAAATATTAAAAAAGATAAAAAAAAGTGATTATTTATAGTGAAATTTTTTAATTAAATGATCCTAAAAGTCTATTATTATAAGTACTTGTCTTAGTAAAATAAGATTACAAAGATAATTATTTTATAATTTTTTAAGTTTAAATATTATTTTTAAAGTAATTTAATATATAAAGAAATTATACGAGATTTAATAAAAATTAATATTATATTAAAATGATAGGTAAAAAAAAAAAAGAGTATTATGAGACTCAAAGTTTCATTTATTATTATAAATTATTTTTAAATAAGAAAGAGGAAAATATTTTGTGAGCAAATAAAAAAATGTGAAAGGAGAGAGTAGGGATTTTTTTTATAATTATTGCATATTCTATTTTAGGTTACCAAAATAACGTGATTTTTATGTTATTTACGAAAATAAGCAAAATCGTAAATGATATTCACGATTTCCAAACGTTGACCAATGTCTACTAACACCGTTTTGATGAGGTAAGGAAATGTGATTCCCCACATTTTTACCAAACCCAACACCACTTATGTCATCCCTCCACCCCCACCCCCACCCCAAATTGTAATAAATGAGCAATAACACCCCTGTCCCCATCCAATAAAGTTAGTAGTATTTGAAAATAGTGGGAATATTAAGAGTTTTAAGTGTATTTGTGTAATCAATTTTTTTTATCAATTTTTTATATTAAGTGTATTTATATAGTTAAAAAAATTATTAATTTTTTAATATTATGTGTATTTGTATAATTAAAATATAATATTAATATTTAAGTACTTTTATAATATAGACTATCTATATGAAGTAGTTCTGAATTTTGAAAAAAATTATTTAATACTTAATATTGAAAGATATAATATATTTTACATTATTGAATAGAGTTTAATTAATCGCTAAAGCGTGTAATAAAAATTATATTAAATCTAATTAATATGTGTCTTATGTTATTTAATAGTTGTCAATCTGTCACAATATTTAAATTTATGTACGCTCTTTTGAATCTATTGCCGGAGCAAGACGAGTTGATTATACAATTGATTTTTATGATCTATTCAATGTGTAATCTGAGATCACTGGATTCAATATGAATATGAAACCAAAAGTCATCATAGACATTTAAAAGGGTTAATCCTATATTAATACACCACATTTTACTCAACCTTTAGTTTAATCCTGAGCTTCACGATTATTATAAAAAATCTCAACCTTTTAAATAGTTTCAATTCGATACACTTTTTTTTTCCGGTCAGCAACTGATGACGTGTCTCGCCGGAGCGCGTGAAAAGTTATCATGTGGCGTACACGTGTGAAATTATTTTTTTATATTTTATTTTTTTCCACATCATTTATTACATATATAAAAAAATAACAAAATTTTATATTAATTTTTTTTTTAATGAGAAATACCATGAAAAATGTTTTTTTTAAATGTAATTTTTAATATAAAATTGTGTTATTTATATATATATATAATATATGATGTGAAAAAAATAAAATATAAAAAAGTAATTTCACACGTGTACGCCAGCGTGACAACATTTCACGCGCTCCGGTGAGACACGTCATCAGTTGTTGACCGGAAAAAAAAAGTGTATTGAATTGAAACTCTTTAAAAGGTTGTGATTTTTTATAATAATCATGAAGCTCAAGATTATATTGAAAGTTGAGTAAAATGTAGTGTATTTATATAGAATTAATCCCATTTAAAATGACGATGCAAAAAGAAATAATATACTTAATATAGTGTTTTTTAATTATTCTTTTTGACTAAATATAATTTTAAATTTTACATGCACTCTTATTTTTTTTAAATAAATACTATAGTACTAAATAAAAAATTACACACAACACAAATTTCAAAAGAAACATATTCATTGAACTACAATTTATTTGTTTTTTTTAGAATATTTGATTATAATTAAGTTTCGATAAAAATTTATGTGAATAATTCATACTAATATTGTAAAATTCTAATTTATTCATATTAATATTATTTAATTTTTATTAATGTGATATTAATATTTAATTAACAAACAAATATTATGAACATACACAATAAAGTACAACAGCTTTTTTTTACGGGGGGGGGGGGTGATGGGAGTAATAATGGCAGGGGTTGTGGGAGTACAAGGCAAATGGTCAACTGACGGCCGTAACATATGTTTGAGTATCGTGAACTGTGTTCATGATTTAAAAAAAAAAATCGTGAACACCATTCACGTTTTTACTTATTTCCTTAAAGTATCTAAAAATTACCTTAATTGCGTGAACACAAATTAAAGATACCATATTTAAAAAAAAAAACCTATGTATATATATATATATATATTCTGAAATTTCTATTTCAAATTTTCTCATAGTTTTATAAAATAATCAAATGTAAAGTTTTAAAATATGAGATTTTGATCTGCAAGAGCTAGGATAAATAAATTCTACTTTCGTTGTATAAATAATTGGTTAGTGAAAGATGGATAAAAAAAATAATTCATTTTTTTTATTCATTGAATTACAAAATTATTAAATAATCAATTTAAATAGGTTCATCGATAATGAGGCGATTTGAGTGTTTTCCAACATAAAATAATGTGGTTTCACGACAAAATAACAAAGAAACAAATTAGAAAATATTTGTACAATCTTTATCATCTAGAATATTCTACAAAATATATATACAACATAACTTATTGCATATTATCCTTATTATTAGTTGATTGTATTTTTTTCAGGTAGCGACGAAATGTTTCGATATACTATTAGGTAGCTGTGACAAAATGGAAATGAAGTGTTTCATTTGACAACATCGATCCATTACAATTTTATACTATATTATTTTCATCTCAAAAAAATTTGTACTATTTTATAGGCACAATTTTTTTTTTTAAAATGAGACAAATAAAATATATAGTAAAAATTGTAGATGAAAATATTAAAGGTAAAAAATTTTAAAATATTTTTATTTTAGAATAGGTAAATTTTTGTAAATTAATTTTTTTTTAAAGAATGGTTAGTAGTCTTTAATTAAAACAGGCAGACAACATAATTTAAGGGTTTTTTATTTGAATTTGTGTATTTTATTTTTGATTATGCATATAAAGTGATTTTCACCAGCTTACGTCGATTTTAAAGGAAACGTGAACGCTATTCACGTTATCCAAACGGTTCCTCACACCCGTTAGCCCACACCTTTTAACTCTTTGGAAAAGTATTCCTACAGATACCCCTCCCTCACCCACCCACACCCCGGCCATTATTACTCCCACAACCCCCCCCC
>JAPKLY010000036.1:1748908-1762603 GCA_026898435.1 Prunella vulgaris
GATGTTATCACATTCATATTTTAAATATTGTGTAAGATAGCCTCAAATTAATGAATTATATAAGTATAGATGTATTATCGAATAAACCTATATATAAATATATACAAGAAATTAAAATTTATTGATTCACATAATATAAACCTATATTAAAATCACGTGTAATACCCAGGTTTACGTACTAGTATATATATATATATATATATATATATATATATAATGTTATGAGTGTGTAATGTAAATTCATCTTCTGCAAATTTATTTGGGATATCCAAAATATAAAAGTGTACCTAGTAAGAGCATCTTCAACAATGTCCTCTATATAAAAAATCTTCTCCAAGAATAACACTCTATATTATTATATTTTCTACTTTTTTTCTTTTTTTCAATTAACTTAGCACATTAAAAATTATAATATTATAATTAAAATCATCCTCCAAAATAAGGATGAAGTACTTCAAATATAGAGGATTTTGAATGACCCTTCATCCTTCGTATAATTTTTAGAATATTGTTGAAGAGGTGAAATACTTTAAATTCAAGAGTATCCTCTATTTTGGAGAATCGTTGGAGATGCGTTGGTAATAAATTTTCCGTTGATCCTTTATCCTACTGTACTCTCACTGTAGTGCCTTCAGCCGTTTTCCGATACAGAGCTAATCGGGAAAAAAACCCGGCGAAGATGGAGCTCAATCACCTCCTCAATGCAGACAAGCTCCGCTGCTCCTCCTTCAAAGTAAAATCAATATCCAAGAAAAACCCTAACTCTGATGGCAATTATCAGCAACAGTCCCTCCAGTTTAACAAATTCTCCGAGAAAGACCTCTCAAAAATCCTGAGAACGGATTCTGCTATTAAAGCCATTGAGAGAAAGGTCAACTCGTCCAAGTACACTAATCTCTGGCCTAAGCCTGTTTTCGAAGCTCTAAATGATGCAATTAAGCAAAATCGCTGGGAGTCTGCACTTAAGGTAGAAACCTTTGTATATTTTTTCACTTTTTTCTTGTTGGTGTTTCATTGCCCTCTTTGACATATTTAGAAATATTTCATTGTATTTCTAATGATTTAAATAATTTTGTTTTAGCGTCTGCTATTGTGAAATGTGAAGTAGGAGGTTCCTTTAGGCATAGGCGCAATTGCATTTACGTTTGAAGTATATGCCTAGAAAGTAGAAACGATTCGCGTATCTCTTTATTGTGCATGTTTTATGGTGTTTTGCAACTGGGATTATATAATGTGTTGCTAAAATAATTTGTTTTTGCTGTTGTACTCTGATGTAGATAATCAGCTGATAGTAGAGGCTCTTTTTCCGTTGATTTGTAGAGCTGCTTTCATGAGTTTAATGGAATGTATATTATCCCAGTCTTTCAAAGCTAAGTTAGCCTTTATGTTTTGACATCATAATGTAAAAAAAGTCGGTGATGTTGTCTGTTTCTTTGATGAAAGAATGATTCATCCTCTTTGTAGATATTTGGTCTTCTACGTAAACAGCATTGGTATGAGCCAAGATGTCAGACATATGCAAAACTTTTAGTGATGCTTGGCAAATGCAAGCAGCCAAACGAGGCTAGCTTGCTTTTTGAGACAATGTTGTTAGATGGCCTTCAGCCTACCATCGATGTGTACACTGCACTTGTGGGTGTCTATGCCCTCAACAGCCAGTTTGAAAAAGCATTTAGACTTGTTCAAGATATGAAGTCTGTTATCAATTGCCAACCAGATGTTTTCACTTACTCCACCCTTATCAAATGTTGCATTAAGCAGCACCTTTTTGATGTAATTGGGCTAATTCTAAAGGACATGTTGGAGTCCGGAGTTGAATGTAATACTGTCACTTATAATATCCTCGTTGATGGATATGGAAAAGCTAAGTGTTTTGAACTGATGGAGGACTCGTTAACTGACATGGTTCAAAGTGGCAACTGTTGTCCGGATATTTTTACCTTTAACTCTGTCATTGGGGCCTACGGGGAATGTGGAAGGATTAAGGAAATGGAGAAGTGGTTTGATGAGTTTCAGCTAATGGGATTAAATCCTGATATAGTGACGTATAATATACTGATCAGAACTTATGGAAATTCTGGCCTGTACCAGAAAATGGCATGTGTTATGGATTTTATGAAGAAAAGATTCTTTTCCCCTACGATAGTGACCTATAATATAATCATTGAAGTATATGGAAAGGCTGGAGACATTAAGAAGATGGATGAAATCTTCCTGGAAATGAAACATCAAGGTGTGAAACCTAATTCGATTACTTACAGTTCTCTTGTATCTGCATATGGTAAAGCAGGGCTTTTGGGTAAAGTTGGTTCAGTTTTAAGGCAAGTGGCAAATTCTGATGTGGTACTGGATACACCATTTTTCAACTGTATAATCAATGCCTATGGAAAAGCTGGTGATATGGAAAATATGATGGAGTTATATGCACAAATGGAGGGAAATGCATGTAAACCAGATGATATAACGTTTGCTACAATGATTCAAGCCTCTCGTGCACAAGGGAGGGTTGATATTACTCAGAGTTTGGAGAATTTTATTATTCATGGTAAAAGTACTTCAGGTACCTAAAAAAATATCCTTATACTTTCCGCAATTTAATGCTTCTTCTTGATTCGTCTTAGTATTTATTTATTGTTCCTGTTTGTTGAGTATGGCAGTTTATACCATGCTCTAATGTGAGTTTAATACTCCAGGGTAGATAATATCATAATACTCCATTTCTAGGTTGACCATAAACTTAGATTTTTTTGAGTCAATAAATGTTAATTATATATCGTTTATGTTGTTCAGGGAGGAAATTGCTTGGTGGGAAGTAGATAACCCCATCTGGAAGGATGGTTATCCTGTGTTTATCCATAAAACTGGAGCAAGTTCTTTTAACTCCGTCTCACAGCTTTCAGTCGGTGAGTCGTACATATCCTTTAATATTCCTACTTTCTTTAGTTTGTTTCTGTATGATAGTCTGACGTGTTAGAAGTAACTCTGTGAGCCATTTAACTGCTACTTTACCACAAGTGATTTCCCAAGCAATATGTGTAGCTTCTGGAGGTTTCTAGTTTTTCTACACAACCTTAATCTAAGGGGGCGTTTGGTATAATGGTAAGGAATGGAAAGGGTATATGAATGGAAATGATATGGAATGAAAGTCATAGTTCTCATATAGCTGAACTATGGTTGATTACTTAATTTTGGGAAATCAAAGTCATAGTAGAGTCATACCAAACACACACTATGACTTTGATTACCATTACTCACCCTCCAAAGTATCCAACCAAACATCCCCTAAGAGTGTGTAAATATCACATGTTTGCCAGCAGTCCTAGATAATCTGGACATAATTGTTCATATGAATATCAAACTTATTTGAGCAAGAACTTCCATGTTATTAGGACTCTATCCTTGTGAAAATTTTATTGTTTAATGCTAAATGCACTTATCCTCATAAACAAAACCATGCTACTTTGTTGAGCATTTTCAATAAGTCTTGATTTCGTGATAATATTAAATAAGTTTACTTTGGAGTCAAACTATATATCTGGTCTAGTAATGACATTGAGGAGAATTTGAGCAACAACATGTGAAAGAAAAACACGAAATCTCTGAAATGAGAGGAAAGTTCACAAGTGACAAAATAGTTGGCCAATTACGACATTTACAACTGACATGAAATGTTGAGAGTGAAACATATAGTTCACTCTGATTTTCAGAAATGCTTAAAACCAAGGGCGGATCATTGTTGGTTTTCCAAAAGAGGACAAGTTTTTCTCCTGTTAATTAATCAACCAGGGTTCAATCCTTCACACCAACAGGTTCTTGTTATTATATTTTATAAACTCTTTTTAATTTGTTATTTTAATAGTCAATAAACTCAATTTGTTATTTTAATTTTTAATAAAAACTAAAAAAAAGTCTCCTCTACATTTTTTTTTAAATTTTCTTCTATAATTTTTTAATAAATACTAAACAGAAAAGAAGCATTAATTATATAGTATTTTCAAGATTTTGTACATTAAAACTTAAAAGTGTATGTTACGTAAATTATACTTCCCTTCCACGAAAAGTATGTCCATTCTTTTTTTTTTTGAGAAAATAACAGTAACAATCCAATAACTTTTTCAAGTTCAAATTTAATCCTTTATCTATTTATTCAATATATTTTGAAATTTTATTTTAGCACTGCCATGTATGGCAAAACAAGTATTTTCAGCTATGAACCATGTCAAGCGTATATTATGAATTAATATGGAGATTGATTATCTACCAAATTTTATGGTTATCTATATTAAAAGATATATTTTTTTAAATATATTAATTATAAATCTGTTACCATTGAATTCTCTCAGATAAACAGCATATATTTATTTTAAATTTGCAGCCCGTCCTATATTTCAATTCTAGCTCCGCCCTTGCATAAAACACCAGGGGTACTTCATTGTTCCTGTTCCTGTGGCACTAATTGACATATCTTTTAGCAAATTTTCATGATGATCTATGCAAAGAAAATGAAATATTACCTGATAGATCCCGAATGAGCTTGAATATGTATGGCTATATTGGACCTTACTAATTTACACCCCTAAGGATGGCCAGATTTCTTGACAGATTTCAAAATGTGTTTCTAGTGAAAAGGCCAGTCAAACTGTCATATTTGGGCTGTCATTTGGTAATCATTAGCATTGCTACTTTTCTTTTATTATTCTGTCTTTAGAAGGATTCCAGGATAGATTTGAAATCCGTAATAGAAAATGTTGTTTAGATGTAAGGATTTGTAGAATGGATTTGAATTCCATTGTTTACATTATGAACTATCTTTTGATTATTCTGTTGGATTTAAGATCCATTACTTCTAAGGACCTTTCAAAGTCCTCAATGTCAAATGCAACCTTGATGAAATTTCTTTCTTTCCTTTTTCTTTTCTATCATTTGATAGAGGAATTTTTAATTTATTATAAATGTGAAGTACTCCAGAATGTCAGGGTGTGTCTCCAAATGGCCAATGATGAAGTGTGAATGTGGTGATTGGAATTAGGTGTGAATGGAATCATCAAGCACCTCTCAAGTTTGGAATAAATTCAGGGGAGAGGGATGAACACCCTTAATGAGTAAAGATGCTATCATGCCATGGAAGCCAAAAGTCAGATATGTACACTCAATGGGTTTTACAGTTGTGTTTGGAGTGAAGAATGTTTTTAAATTGTAAAATATTAGGAAATTAAAGATACAGTATTTCAGATCCACTCGATTTGTAATGAGAGTGTACGGATTTCAAATTCACATCATAATTCAGTCAAAAAACATATTCTTTGATCCAAACGGACTCCAAAGTTTTTAAGTTATAATTGTTCTTGCATACTGTTTTTATTTTATTATTTTTTAAATGAAAGAAATTGTTGGTAGGTAAGGTTTAACGGTTGGGCATTTCGTTATTTCACAGTGGTTGATTTTGGTTCAACACAATTTTCTTCTAGATACATGTGATGCTGACCTGACCCCATGCAATGTGTTTCTTTTTCGATTCCCCTTAAGTTAATGTATAATATATTGTACTGCCTCCCTCTCTGAGAATCAAAGGGGGGCAAATGGCGCTTGGTGGTCATCGGGCGGTCGAGTGCTGCAAAGCTCCTAGACCGTCCAACCACCGTCTAGGCAGTGTCAAGATTTTTTTCTAATAATATTAATTTTTTTCTAAACATATATTAATATATACAATAAATTATAAATTTAAAATATTAAATATATTTTTCACAAAATGTTAAAAACTATGATAATACGACATTAATGTCCAATTTCTAAATGAAATACAAAAATAGCAAAACACATAGTACGAATAAATTATGAAGTATTTTAATTAATTTTTTTTTTTAGTAATTTAGTAGCTCAGTTTCTATCTTTCAATTTTAATTTAAACTTGAAATAGGAATTAGAAAAAAGAATAATGACTGTCTCGGCGGCCGCCTAGGCGGTGTTGACAACACCAAATATGTTGACGGATTTTTCTCGGCGATTTAGCCTATGCGTCGGCGGCAAGTTCCTAGGCGATCACTATTTAGCATAGAATAAATTATCAGCAATCCATCCAACTCAGATCACCTATTTAAATATTATTTCTCTCTCTTATCCATCTACACAATCGACTACATATCTATTTTTCTTATTTTTATCAGTAATTCATCCAACCTAGGTCAACTAATATTATATCATTTTATTATTTTTTTAGTTAAATTATTATATATTATTAATAATTATTTTTATTTTAAAATTAATTAATAAAAATATTTTTTATTACTAACTTTTAATTAACATGAAAAAATATTGCCACAAAAATTTAAACTTAAAACTTAATTCATTTGGACGTGTCATAAAAATAAAATAAAAAATACATGGCTGTGACACCCTTGGTAGCATGGCATGTTTGTGAGTTGTGACACGACATGGGGCAACGCCCCCTTTTCTTTTCTTTTCTTTTTTTTTTTCAATTTTTTGTCATTTTCCCATTACTCCAGCTAAAAAGCGCGCTAATGGACATGATCTTAAAATCTTGCAGCGTCTTTTAAACACAGAAATTAAAAATGTACACTGAGTAAAATGTGTAGGAGATAATAATTTTGAGAATAAAGATTTTAAGGAATATATCTTATTAATAAAATTTTGTTATTTTAAAAAGTTTTAAAATTTCAATAAAAATGATTATATTTTTAAAATGATATTCCCTTATAACAAAAATATTATCGATTTTAATTAAAATTTTATCTTTTTTAAAAGTGATAACTTTTTATTAATAAGTGATTGATCCCTTGTCATGAGACAGTTTCACGCAAAACTTGTTCAACAGAAACATTATATTTGTTTTGTTAGATATAAGAAGTAAAGAATAATTTATTTACAAAACAAAATTTTTTTTTTATAGCAAAATTTTCATTCTCCATTAAAATAAAAGAGTATGAGACATACCCTTCTCAAGATACAATGTCCATTTTAGAACAGAAACTCTACATCATTTTCTATCTTTCAACTACACAACACAAACTCCTTGTCCACTCCCCATAACAAATCATATCAAATTTTGGGTATCCGACTCGAAGCCAACTCCATACTCAATTTTTATATTGAGTAAGTCTTGTGTGACATCATCTCATGTCATTAAACATGCACTTATTAATAAAAAGTTATTACTTTTAAAAAGTAATAAAATTTTAATAAAAAACAATAATAATATTTTTGTTAAGGGACTAGCACTTTTTTGTTAAAACATTAATTGTTTAAAGTGATAACTTTTTATTAATAAGTAACAAGTCTCATGTAACGAAACTAACCATCCTCATTAATGCTTTCTAAATAGGAAATATTTGCATTACATAGTCTTATATATTGTAGTAAGATTTAATATTTGGCAAAATTTTATATGAAAGTTATTTATATAAATTTATCATGAAATTGTTTATAATATTAAATATCTAAATAAGAGTACCAAGAATTTTATAGGAGTATCAAATCGGAATCAGTGGTATTATATTTTAATTGTTGATTTTATTGATCCATATTTTTTATAATTTTTTATTTGTATATTGTATTTTTTAAAATTATTTATCAATCTGCCGTGATTTTTACAAGTTTTATCAAAATAAGTAAGGGCGCCATCAATATTGCCGCTCATACTGTTGAAAAAGAAGGAACATCGTCAATATCAGCGCCCATTAAATTTTTCGACAAAATAAATCGACGTGTGGGGGTTTACTAAAGGGCGTTATTACCTTTAAACAGTTGTGGCGCATCTTACATTAATTATTTAGTGAATCTTAAAAATCAATATGTTTAACTTCATTTTCTTCATTTACAAAAGTTATGCCTACTCATCTAGAATATTCTATATGAAAAGAAGAAATCTCTTCCCCGTATGAATGCCAAAAAAATAAAAAATAAAAAATGGCACCCTCCTTCATAGTTCAAATAGTAAGTTGAAAATTCACAATTAAATGAAATTACAATAAATATAAAATATTATATGGTTCATAAATTACTGATTATAAATTATGGTTTAAGGGCGTCGATGCCAATGAAGCACTTTAGTGGATCCCGTATAACGTTGATTTATTTCACCCGAAAATTCGATGGACATCGGTACCGACGGTACCTCTTCTTTTTGAATAGCACGTGCGCTGATACCGGTGATGCCCTTGTTTCTTTTGATAAGCGTTGTAAAAATCAAGTAGACTGATAAATGATTTTGAAAAATACAATATACAAAAAAAAAAACCCCTTTTGTATACTCCTGATGAATTTATTTGATACCCTTAATTAAATATTTGATTCTTTAAAACAATTTCACAATAAGTTTATTATGAATTATTTTCATATAAAATCTACTCTTAATATTTTACTACTCCCTCCTTTCTGAATTAAACATGTAATTTTATTGGACATGTGTTTAAAAAAAACATTTTTATTAATTTTTTGGACTAATAAATGAAGAATATTTTAAAATAAAGTAGGTATTATAAGAGCATTTTATTTTCTTTTCTTAGGGAGTGAAATTTATTGTGGGACGTCTCAAAAAAAAAAAAAAAGAGGTTTAATAGCGTCTCCAATGTTGTTTCACCCTAATGTTGATCAACGCTCCAACACGAAAATCACCTCTAACCCAGCACTCAATTCAAGCACCACTTCATATATGTGAACTATGTTGTGTTCAATCTAGTGACACTGTTTACTCCACGCTGGTAATATTTTTAGGTCGAACAATTAAATTGTAATATATTTAGGTTGAATACTTAAATTATAATTTTTTTGTTGAATAATTAAATTGTAATATTTTATCCAATCATATAATTTTTAAAATATTGTTGTACATAATATTGAATTTTTTTTACTTTATTAAATTCATATATATATTAAAATTAATTGATATTATATATATATAAGATTTACATATATCTTTTTTTCATGATTATATAATTAATCAATAATAAGCATTTTGATTAATGGTTGCTAATGAATCGTCATCCCAAGTATTTGTTGCTCGAATTAGATAAATTAGAAGCAGAGAACGTTCATACAAAACTTCATAATGCGTTGATTAATCATATGTGGAAGGATTATTCTAATTCTAAGATCTAAACTAATTGTTATTGATGTTATGAATTTTCATTATTTCGTATGTGTATTTATGATGTGTTAATTTTGTGTTTTTTTATTATACAGGATAGTATCATTGCATTATAAAATTTTAATTAATACATATGATTGTATCATATGGTTAAATTTAGTATTATTCTATAATTTTTAGCATATAAATTAATATATTATTTGTAAATAAAAAATTATTTTATTTAAAAATTAATATCATAAAATAAAAGATTATGTAATTATTTTAAGACACACAGATTTGGTCTCTTTTTGCTAAATTTCTCAACGTAATGATCATGAATTTGATTGACACATGACAAATCTTAGCAGCAACACTATATCAATATAGAAGAAGTATAACATTAAATGTAACTGAAAGTATAAATCGAAAACATAACATCACTTTGGATTAGTATTGTATGCACCAATTACACGGTGCAACTCAAGTTTATTTTTTAAAAGTTACACAAAATACTATTGTAAAGCTACACATGTTATTATTAAAAAATATATCTTTTATAGTGTAACTTTTCAGTAATAATTTGTATAATCTTTTAGTTATAAATTATTTAACTTTTTAAAAATAAACTTAAATTGTACCGTGTAACTAGTGCACAGGAGACTTACTGTAGTTTTAACTAAAACTCAAGAAATACATGATGCATGATGTACACCTTGCCCAGAAATAATTATGGATGAATGGAAACACATCACCGCCCAAATTAAATAAAGCAATACTTGCAGCCAAAGTGGACTATTTAATAACACAGTGATGAACTCATCATGATCTTAAATTTAGTTAGATCGCTATATATATATATATATATATATATATAAACATATACTTTTAATTTACAATCCTATAGCTTCTCTAAATATGTTAACATTTTAAGATTGCTTCTGTAAATTTGAAAAAATAAAAATTGATTTTTGCCCTGTACATTTATTAAAAGACCAAAATCATAATGTTGATAGAATTTGTTAACCGATGTTTGTTTATGTGGCTCTATATCATGTTAATCCTATCAAACAATAATCCAAGAATTTGTGTTCTTGGATGTAAAATATGAGGAGGGGGAGTGAAGAGTTTAGAGAGAGAAATATTGTAATGGGAGTTGTATTATATTTTCAGAATTGTGAGAATTGTCTGAATAGTACAAGAGAGGTCTTATTTATAGGTGTGCGAGTGTGAGACGACACCTTACGAGCCTATATGGCCTCCGGTGTTGACGAGGGTCCGTAACCCTCGTCCTGGTCCCTTACACTGCTGCCTATGTTGTGCCTCGTCCTACTACTATGCCTTAGACTAGATGGACCTCATTAAAAATCTCGTCGTAAACCACCCTTGTGGATAAACCGGACGGAGGGAAAAAGAGCGCACCACAGGGATCCTATAGACTAAGGGCGAGCTCATGGGCGAGCTCTAGGCGAGCTCTATCGCCTTGCGTGATCTGTGAGTGTTGCGTGATGATGAACTCTGGCGAGACCTCCATGATGGTATGGGGTGAGCCCTGGGCGAGCTCCAGCACTACAGAGGCGACCTCTTGATTCTTCAAATTACCTCGAGTGGCTCGCCCATCAACACATAATTTATTTAAATTTCTAAGATTAATATTATAATATTAATTCATGGAAATTAAATTCAAATTAAAGACAATTTTTTTTAATCCTACCCTAAAAAGACAAACAGTGTGTTAGTGCACATCACACGTAGTTTATTTGATTGAGTCGTTGACCCACTACTTGATCACTTTCAAGGTGTGGTTATAGCATGTCAATTGTCAAACGTGTCACTTGGGTCATTGACGACCAACTACTTGTAAATTGTAATTATTTTATTCTACTGTAACACTCTTATTACTTGCCTTATTGACCAATTCTTTTTTTTTTTTTTTAAATCTTGACCTTGTTTGCTTTTTGGGATGAGGTTGATAAGATTATTTGCGACCCTGTACCACTGCAAAAAAAATTGACAAACGAAATCCTATCATTATTGTTTTTCTAGTTAAAAAATTTTAATGAAAAAAAAATAATTTTTAATGACAAAACTGTTAATATAAATCATTATTTTATAATTAAAAAATTTTAGCTAAAGAAGTTATAGCGATATAATTTCTGTTATTAAAAGTTAATTTTCTTGTAGTGTACTATTCATTAGAGAATTTACTTAAACATGCTTTAATGTTTGGTTTGAGTGACCCAAAGAATTGAAAATAACTTAGTTGTTACTCCTTCATTAAATAAATTTCACACACTTTTATTTTAAGACGTCTCATAATAAATTTACCTTAAAATTAGAAATAAAATATTATCACAATAGGATTGCTCATTAAATATGAAAATTATTGATCCGTGTAGAAATTTAAACAAAAAAAGAATAGAATCGAAAATAGATGTTTTTTTTTTGTCGATAAATGTTAGTTGTTACTTGTTAGTAGTTAGAAGTTAATTCACCAAGTCTCCTTACACCCTAAGAATATCTCCAAGTCCACCCTTATATCCCCCTTCTAATTCGTTCCCAAAAGGAATTGAACCCAGGTCACTCACTCAAGTGAGAAACCCAGTGGCCAGGTGAGCTAGCTCCCCTGGTTAATCGAAAATAGATGTTGACTTTTAACGAATTGAACCTTGCCAAAAAAAATTGGCAATGAGTCTAAACATTACCGAATTAACCATACTAAAAAATCAATCTAAAAATGTACTGAAACGAGACGAATTGAACCAAAATTAATTAAAATTTTATTTAATATTACTTATCAAATTGTATTATAATATTATTGAATTCAAGTGCAACATTATCAGAATATGATTTATCAACTTTATTAAAAATATTTATACTCCTTTTTTTTTACACTATAATTTTTTTTAAATGTCCAACAATTAATCAACGTCTTGTATCATATTTGAAACTCGCATACCTACTATGTAAAATAATTATCACTACACACCTTTTTTATTTGATCAAATACAATCAGCTTACTTTTTATTCTCCTCACACCTCACTTTATTTTTTCTATAAAATCACATCTCTACTAAACTCTATATTAATTTATTTTTTCATAATTGTGATTAAAGGAATAGAGAATTTTTTATTTTTTTAATCAGCAAAAAGAAATTTTCATTCTCATTAACAAAGAAGAGTACGAGGCATACCCTTTACATGTTAAAACGTTCTCCTAATACACAATTGCAAGAGTACATTCTATCTAAATAAACAACATATACTCCTAGATCACTCACCAAAACTAATCTTATCAATTTCTGTGAATCCAATTCGCAGCCAACTCCACACTCTATTTTTTAATTCCATCATAATGTCATCTTCCGATGTTCGAGAATTTTGGAAGATTATTTTGTTTATCGATTTCCACAAAAGTCAAATCAAACATTCTCAAATACAAATAAGCACTGACTTCTCTTCATTTCCAGAAATAAGTGAACAAAAATGCATGAAATTAGTGGAAGGTTAAGGAATAGAGAAAATATAAAAAAGAAGTTGAAATAATCATTTCTCTACTCCATTTTGCATCTATCTAAATCGATCCATTTGTATCTAAAAATTCATTTCACTCGATACCCAAAATTAAAATATATATATACCATGTCAAACCGTAATTTCGTTATGGACACTCAATTTTTAAAATAATTGAATTTCATCACTACATACTCCCTCCGTCCATGAATTTTTTTCCCATTTTATTGTGGGCACGAGATTTAATAAAAAATAGTATTATATTGCAATGATAAATAAAATAGGAGAAAAGTAAGAGTACTGTGGGCCCAAAACTTTATTGTGAGTGTGAGTTGTTTCCAAATAAGAAAATGAGAAAAAGTTTTGTGGACAAACAAAAAAGGAAAGTGAGAAATAATTTGGTGGACGGAGAGAGTAGATATTTTTGGAGATAATTTGAATATATTTGATTTAAAAAATAAAATTATTTATGGGTTACTTACTATTAGAGACAAATAGATTAGTGTAACCACATATTAGGCCACCTACTTTTTATTGATACACCGAAGGCCAAAATAATAGGTTTGCCAACTCAGCACCGTAATTAATGCAGGGAAAGAAGGTAGGAGTATAGACTATATTGTGCAGAGAATGAACAGTTACAAACAGTACAAAAAGTAAATTTGATGTGACAGTGACAAGACATAAAATAGAGTTTGCTTAAAGGTATGGAAAACCTTGCTTTCATTAGATTGTTCCAGGAAATTGAAGAGAGAGAGGTTACACTGTAGAAGGGAGTAGATTTTTTCCGAGAGGAGGAGGAAGACTCATTACGAGGCGAGAAGGTACATTTTTTTTCCAGACAATCGGTTCCAGGAATTTGTTGAGAGAGAAGGTACACTGGAGAACGATAAGCTTACTTTAACTAGACCGGTTGCAGGAAATTGAAGAGAGAGAAGGTACACTGAAGAGAGGAGGAGATTTGTTACCAGAAGACGAGGAAGATCCACTCCGAAACTGTAAGGTACACAATCGAGAACGTAGGTTTGAAATTAATTTAGAAATATTGTAGAGGTGACGTAATAGGAGAAGCCATGGTTGAGATTTTGGGCGAAAAAACT
>JAPKLY010000036.1:1762613-1836457 GCA_026898435.1 Prunella vulgaris
TGTATATATTAATTTTAGTTAATAAGGTTGACTACGTAGGTAACATGTGTAATAGTTACTGAAAACACTTGGTGGTGTGTATTTGTATGCAATTAAGTACTTTATGGCTCCAGTGTTTAAGTGGTTGAACAAATATGAGTGACATTGCATAATTAGAAGCATTGCAGATATGACAATTGCGAATGAACAAAGTGTGAATATTTGACATTGCCCAAATGAAGCAACAATAACAGAATATGGTTTTTAAAAAACAACAACTTAATGTTACAATAAAGGAGGACATATTTGATTCATATATATTTCGTACAACGAACCGCAAAATGTGTAGAACTACAAATATTATAAAAGAAGCAGCCCTATAGGATGATGTTGGTTAGTACAAACTTAATTATAATATTTGGAAGACTTGCAGAACTCTCCATATGACCTCATTCTGGATTTCTTCGGACGACCTGGTGGGTTTTTCAGTATTGGAGGGAGCACTGTATCATTATCCATCGTACTCTACAAATCATACTTCTCAGTTTGAGGTATTGGTTGTATAATGTACGTGTAGCAGGCTTGATACGTGGATGTCAAGAAATATCCATCAATATAAGACTCGAGAGACAAACCATGTTGGACAATTACAGCAGCAGCGTGAGCACATGGGAAACCAGTTATATGCCATTGGGAGCACGAGCAATGTCTGTTTTCGACATCGACCACAACTGATGGTGAGCTCAGCACTTCAAACTTAGCATTCCCCCGCTGACATACCCTCCAAGACTGAGAAAGATAACACAAACCGACCCAAAGAACACTTTTGGTTAGGCAAAGAAGAGTTGACCACGTCGCGCTTTTATCCTTTCTTTCCAGCTGCCACCTACTAATATCTGAAAAGACCCACAATGGTATGATCAACATAAACACAAAATAGTAGCAGTCATATTAACTTGAAGATGCAAGCACTGAATACCTTTACGAATATCGTCAATCATTTGTGTAATGGGTAGGCCGCGAGCCTCTTTCAACCAAGAATTGAATGACTCCGCTGCGTTGGAAGTCATTTCATCGTATCGAACAATGTGTGGGGCATGTGAAACTGCCCATTTATTGTACGACAATTGCGATAACCATTCTTCAACTGCACGCCCTCCAACTTGCTTGAAAATTTCAATTCTCTCATCAAACAAACGCAAATTGGGTGTGTATGCACACTCCCTGAACAAGTCAGCGAGCTTGTGTTTGGTATTCTTCCGTAAACCACCACCAAATCTACCCCTCAGGTTTGAAAGTATATGAAACAGACAAAAATAATGGTTGGGCGTGTCAAAAACAAGTGGGAAAGCAGACATTAATCCACAGTTCCGGTCAGATACATAAAAAATTTCCTTCTCGTGTGTGCAGTGGTCGCGTAACTTAGTCAAGAACCATGTCCAATTAGAAGTGTTTTCAGAAGAGACAACCGCAAATGCTACTGGAAACAGACCTACAAATGATGTAACATAAATAGCTTAACTTAAATTGGGTTGTATACACAAGGAAATGAGGCATATCACACACAATATGGTAATATGTTTAAAAGAAGATTATGTCACCGTCTAATTAACTTAGTAAATATTACCGTTATCTCCATCCTTTCCAATTGCAGTGAGCAACGTACCCTTTGCACGACCATGGAGAAACGTACCATCGAGGAATAACATTGGCCTACATATTTTAAATCCATCTAGGCAAGCACAGAATGCAACAAAAACACGGCTGAAACATTGTGTAAGGGGGTCTACTTCCAAATCGAAAACGCTTCCTGTGTTGAAAATATACGTCGCATTAACAGATATGGAATATATGTAATTACATATGTCAAAATGACTAGGCGGTTAGGTACATACCAGGGTTAGTGCGAACAACAGCTAAAGAATACCATTGGAGTTCGTTGTATGACTTGTGGTATGAACCGAACACGCTCTCTTTTGCCTCTTCGGCTGCACGCCAGCCTTTGTAGTACGGAATATCAATGCCATAATTATTCTTCATGATCTCGACAATTCTACTGCCATTTATATCGTGGTCAGTCGTTACCTCATTACGTATCAATTGACCAATAATCTTAGGACTTAAACGATTTTTCGTTGGATAAACACCCTTACCGAGGCATCTGTGATGAAAATACCCTTTATATATCTCAAACCACCTACATGTTTTCACACACCGAGCTTTAACATACCATTCACAGCCATATGTACTCTTATCAACACATTCTACGTGAATGTATTCGGGGCGATTCTTCACGAACCTATATCTATAACCAAGCATTGTGGCATGCTTGATTAATGCGGTCCTAAACCCTATGGCACATTTTTTGAATATGGTACCAATGCCACCGTCAAATACATCGTGCCAGCCATCGGATAAGAGTGGAATTCTTTCAGTAAATGGACATATATCATAATTGGGATACAATGCATCCTCACCATTGACATTAGAAGACTGTCCTAGGCAACTTGATTTCTTAGAAACTTGAAAAGGCAGCTTGCTCTGTTTCAACACACTTCTCCTCACACCCAAATCATTAACATTATTAGAGGTAGAATCATCTACGGAATGTAAAATATGATGACCTCCACTACTTCGAAATGCACAATCATCCATAACAGTGTTTTCATTGATGGAGTTCAGAGTTGGGATAACAACAGGGGGGCTCATGGGTATTTCCACAGCAGATATAGATATTAATTTTTGAGACATAGCATGACAAATAGATATCATATTCTTCATATCCATATCAGATTCCAACACACAATTATTGACCGAACCAACGGAATATCTAAGTTTCCACGTACCTGAAATTAAATCGGACCACATATCACCCACGCCTCGAAAGAGTTCATCGAACGAGAGACCGTCATTCACATTCATAGCTTTACATTCGGTATTATGGAAAACAGTAAGAATCACGTCCATTCTGGTAATTACCTGAAACGAAACGTAAAACAAGATTCAAATGAATTGATACCATGAATGTGCGAAATCTGGATGAATGTTCACTAACCACACGGTGTATTTGGAATTCAAAATTTGAATTTGAATTACTTGTCTTCCAAATACGTATAGAGAAAACCTATGAAGAATAGATGGTAGATGGAATGATTACTTGAGGGTTTGGCACTGTTGGACATGACAGAAAGCTGTCTGACACATACATAGTTTCTTTAGTTGGGGGTCCTATTTTGTAGTGGCAAAGTAGAAATAAAGATGGCTGGAGGGGGGTTTTAATTGAACGAATTGCCCCTCGTTGTGGTTAGTGAATAGTTGAGACTCTGGATGTGGATACTAAAGAAATTTTGTCTACCAATGTAATTATCCCATTATTTATTTGCCCAAATTACGATACGCACTACAAGGATAACAATATTTGTTGAATCACACATAAAAAAAATAAAAAATCTCTACCAAATATAAGGGACCCAGCCACTAGTTTCATCTTTCATGCAAAGGATGAGAGTATTGAATCACATGGAATGGTTGGTAGCCAATTCAATTAAGTCTCGTAGTTTCTAATGTGATCTTGGAAGAAAAGACAATAATTTAGTGTTCGGGTTAGGATTTGGATCTTGTGTTGTACAGAAATATCTTGTGCATCATAATGTACTCCTTGATTTGATATCATAAAATTAAATATATGATCGAATCAATTGATATTATACTACATTTTTGCTCCAAAAGATATTTTTGTATATCACAAGATCCAAATCGTTGAATTATGTAATTCCCAAAATTTAAAGTATGACAATTTTCTGGCATGCTAGCAGTATGATATTTAAAAAAAAAATCATGTTAAGAGTACTACTCCTTGATATTTGTTAATAATGTTAAATTTATACTGCAATATGTATTTATTAATATTACAGTATAAATTAAATATGTATTATTTAATATAATTAATAATATTTATAAATATATTTTATGATATTAATTTCATAAAAAAACTTATTCACAGATGTTTCTTTATTTATGTTAGTATTAAAGGAGTATGTGACTTGTTCATATTTTAAATTCAAATTATATTAAAAACAGCTTTAAATTAAATATATTAAAATTGTTCATTTGATTATCTTCTTCCGCTAAAAATTTAACCCACAAAAAATAGAGTATATAAAAAAATTAATTTCACACTTACCTACGAATTCAAACTATTCTTCAGCCGAGCTTGATCCGCGATTCTTGGGATATCATTCATCTACTTTATAAAACAAAAAACCTACAGTGAATTCATTAATTGCTAATAAATTTTGATTTATAATCTGACTCTAGTTATTCATTCATTAATATTTTATTATCTAATTAATATATAGTGTATTATAGTCATCGTACTATATTATCAATTAAAGAACTTTTACATGGTATAAAAATATATGTGTGTGTTTATGAGGTGAGTATTTTGTGCACAATATGTGAACTTTAAAGAACTTTCACAGTAACTATTTAGTCTATTTTGTCCACAATATATTTTATTTCATGTAATAACATATATTTTGGTGTGTAGTGTTAGTTCACATCCAGTGTGATGTTAGCTCATTTATTGTGACGTGCTACTTGTGGTGTTAATTTATATATATTATGGTGCTAGTTGATCATATATTGTGATGTTAATTTATATGCAGTATTTTATGTTATTTATCTCTATAACAATCAAATTTTAAATATTTAAAATAATTCATTGTTCACCATAAAATTTATTGTATGTATCATTCACATAATAATTTGTCATGCATAATTTTTAAAAATAATGTTATAATACACATAATACAATTTACAGAATATATCAATATATATATGTGTGTGTGTGCGCGCGATTGTGTTGTGTATATATCTTTAACTATTATAACATATTTTTGTTATAAGAAATTTTTTTTATAGAGAACCAATATAAATATGTTATTTATTAATAAAAAATAATATATTTATATTGATACTATGTTATGAGATCTTACACAAACTTAATCTGATTGTGTTCACAATTGTGTTTAATTCGGTAATAATAATTCGTACTTTTTATATACATCTAATCTACTAATATTCATACCTGTGAAAAATATATGTGTTATATAATTAAAACACCTTAATTACGTGAAAAGATTTAATAAAAAAAAAGACATTTTATCCGCATGGAAAATGTTTTAATAGTCGGAATGAAGAAAGTAGGAGGAAAATTCAACAACAAAATAAAACTATAAAAACCGACTCCCACAAACTCAATCTTACTACTAATTAATTCACACAAACATCTTCTTCTTGTTATACATTCGCATGGAAAACCCGACCCGAACCCGATGCTCCGTCCTCATCGTCGGAGCCGGTATCTCCGGTACGTGTTTGTGGGCCCATGTGGTCGTTGTTTACCTTGGGAAGATTACATGACATATATATATAATTCTATAGATATTTATATATGAAGTTAGTACCGTATAAAGATACGAAACAATTAAATTAGATATAAATTGAATATAATTATTATCATATTGATAAGAAATTAGTATTAATTTATGTAGTCTCATGTTACGAGATATTTCATATAAATTTTTGTCTTATATATATATGTACGTAATTGCGTAGGAATAACGGCGGCGAAGGTGCTGTCGGAGAACGGGGTGGAGGACTTTGTGATGTTAGAGGCGGCTGACAAGATTGGCGGGCGGATTAGGAAGAGGGACTTCGGCGGAGCCACGGTGGAGCTCGGCGCCGGTTGGATAGCCGGCGTCGGCGGACAACATGTGAACCCAGTCTGGGAAATGGCCGGTCGATCAAATCTCCGCACCTGCTTCTCTGATTACACAACCGCTCGATACAATATATACGACAAGAGGTACATTGTACACGTGTCACGTTTCAACTCAAATCTAAATTGCACGTTTCATATATATGCCTAGATATTTGTTTAAGCTTAATTAGTTTTTAATATATATAATTCAGTGGGAAGATATTTCCGAGAGAAGTAGCGGCAGCCGCCTACGACAGGGCGGTGGAGGCGGCGATTGAGAAGCTGCGCAATCAAGAATCTTGTCCTGATATTGACCAAACGCCGTCGTAAGGCCTTTTACTATTTGACCTGTCACTTTCTCATAGAATCTGGATTTTTTTTAATTAGCTTAAACTAAATTTTGTCAGCCGCCTTCTATTTTAATACAATGATGTGTGTGCTTAATATAAAATAATACTTAATGTAAATAAAAAATTTGCGAAATTTGGAATGATGTTTGCAGATCACCAATTGACTTGGCAATTGACTTCATGCTGCATGACTTTGAAATGGCGGGTAAATTTCTCTTTCGGGTCTTTGGTTAATTCCCTTAATTCAGTAAAAATAACCGGGCAGTGAAAAAATTGATTTTTGCAGAGGTGGAACCAATATCAACTTATGTTGATTTTGGGGAGAAGGAATTTCTTGTTGCTGATGAAAGAGGGTACGAGCATTTGCTCTATGATATGGCACACAAATTTCTTTTTACCTCGGAGGGTAAAATCTTGGACAATAGGTTAAAACTCAACAAGGTAATCCACCTACATTTTTCAATAATTGCAACAAATTTAACACTACCCATTTTTATTTTTTTTTGTGGTATCACAAAACCATTAGGTCCTTTTACTATAAAATTTTGGTACTCATCTTTTGTGATATTTGGTTGTAATTCCATGTTTGATGAGGACAGGTAGTGAAGGAATTGGAGCAGTGGAGAAATGGGGTGAGGGTAAAAACAGAGGATGGTAGTATTTACGAAGCCAATTACGCGATTTTGTCTGTTAGCATCGGCGTTCTCCAAAGTGACCTCATCTCCTTCTCGCCTCCCTTGCCGGTACATTTCTCATATTTATAGGGCATTTGATAGAATTGTAAAGAATATATAATGAAAGTTATAGTTTTCAAATAACTGAATTATAGTAGATTACTAGATTTCTTAATTTTTCGAAATTAAAGTCATAATCGAAGCATTCCAAACTTTAATTGACATTACATCTTCAAAAGTAGTGAACCAAACACCCAATTAGTCATCATCACAAATACAAAAGAAAGTATATCTATGCTTACTAAAACAGATGTTGAAATGGAGCCTTAGCCATTTGTATAAATCCTGAAATGAAGAATTAATTTATGTAAGTGCAGGGGTGGAAAAGGGAGGCCATATCGAATATTGATATTACTATATACACAAAGGTGTTCCTAAAGTTCCCATTCAAATTTTGGCCTTGTGGACAAGATAAGGAGTTCTTCGTCTACGCCCACCACACAAGGGGCTATTACACGTTTTGGCAGGTTGCTACTAGTAATATACATTTATTTATTAATTTATTGATGCAACTATTTTAATAATTATTGAATGAATTAATCAATATTCAGAACATGGAGAAGGCTTATCCAGGATCCAACATCCTGGTGGTTACTCTGACAAATGAAGAATCAAAACGAGTGGAAGCACAATCAGATGAAGAAACCATGAGAGAGGCAATGGGAGTCCTTAGAAACATGTTTGGGGAACACATTCCAGAAGCTTCCGACATCCTTGTACCTCGTTGGTGGAATGATCGCTTCCAACGTGGTAGCTATAGCAACTACCCTATTCATCTTGATCACCACCTTGTAAACCATATTAAGGTGCCTCCTAATTTTCTTTTTCTTTTTTTCTCTTATATGCACGTTTCTTTGTCGCATTTCAGTTAAAGTTGGTGTCACGTTTCACCTGTTGCAGGCACCAGTGGGACGAGTGTTTTTCAGTGGCGAACATACGAGCGAAAAGTTCAATGGATACGTGCATGGTGGTTATCTCTCTGGTGAGTAGTCTTGCACAAAATATCTATAATTTATTTAAAAAATTGTTAGTAATTTATTCATTTATATATAATTTACATCGAGCAGGCATTGAGACGAGCAAAGCTTTACTTGAAGAAATGAGGAGTGAGATCGAGAGGAGAAACGAAAATCAATGTTTTCATTTAAAGCCCTTATTAGCCCTCACATTGTCACAACCTGGTGGAGTATTTGACATCTCAAGACAGCTTCTTCGTCTTCATAGTAGCAGTAACCTCAGATTCCCAGAAACGAATCGTGTGATTTGATGATATACCCAATTCACTGACACCAAAATGTCACCAGGAAGCCTGTGGCTCTGATGAAAAATATTGACAGTTTAATGATATGAAACACTCCAGTAAGAATCATGATACATAATATTTCCGAATAGAAAAGGTGCAAACTCTGACACGATGTCAATTCTACGAACAAATTCCATAGTATGAAACTAATAGATTTAAAATATTCACTATACTGTGTTACATGCATTCATTGATATCATTGGATTTATAAATTAAAATTAAAGTGTAAAATATTATGGTATCAATATCTGTATATACATCTAATGATATAAATTGCAAGTGAAACCTACTGACAATTGAAATTTTTTTCTTGAAATATTAATAGCTGTTCTTATTTATTTTGTTAAGTGTCTTGAAGCTGACATACTTGTGCTTCATATAAAAGACCTAGAAAAGAAGAATTCCAATAAAATTCTGAGTACGAGCAAAGCTAAAAATAACGCCTCTAGCCCTTCATGGTGATCCAAAAACCACAAATAAAGTAAAAAATAAATCTCTTATTATATGTGCCGTATAATTAAAATATATATATTTTAAAAAAAATCGCATCTATTATCACTGCAAAATCACCCTTAATAAATTTTTAACAAAATTGACTTTTCAGTAAAAACAAAAACAATTTTTAAAAATATACTTTATCTAATGTATGCAAAGCTAAGGCGAAGTAAAACACAGAAATGGAAATGGAACTGCGGTACATTTTGTGATCAGGAGTCAAAAAAACATTATGGTACACAATACTGTTCAAAGTTTTACCATCATTGGTATGGTAAAATCTCAGAGACACTGTGACGGCTGATACAAATGTTGGGGACTAAGACTTACAAATGTAATAATTAAAACAAAAAATCGATACCAGAATACATTTAGAAAAAGAGTCATTTATAATTATGCTCAAAATTGTGAGTTGCTTAGAAATGCAACCATACACCTTGTGCTCTGAAACAACTTGTCTGTTTTCTGCCATACAGCAGATTGAAGTTGAAGAAGCTTCTGCGCTTTTTCCTGTAAAACGTGTTGACGTCGAATACTCTCACCATGAATCTGGTCATAACAAAAAACAAGGGGCATCAGATGATGTCCACTAATGCAATCAATAAACAAGAAAATTAGGAAGAAGATATGAATTTAACTATAGATTAATTACTCGAGGATCTTCCTCAAATAAACAAACTTGGCATGTAGAATACTGATAAACTTCATACTGAAATATAGCAAAAAAAGGATTAGTTCATACCTTTAAGAACAATCGGATCAGAGCCTGTATTAACTCAAAGTTGTTTCTGTATGAAATTTCTTGTATAAAATAATCCAGCAGAAGTTCAATGAAATGCAATTCAGGTCGTTTTCTTGTCCCTTGCTCGTCATCATCTTCCCCCTCCTCCTCCTCATCTATAATTTGAAGTATCCTAAGTTCCATATCCAAACTTGAAGGAGATAGACCTTTAATGTACTCTGTAAATGCTGCAACTGCAAAGATTCACACATTTAAATAACGTCCGGTCTTCTGCATTTAAAAGCAGGAGAATTATTTTTAAATATGATCTTCAGCATAAGCAATGATGGAGAAATAACTTACAATTATTTTCCTCTGAACATGATTCAAGGAATTGTAAGAACTGCGATACTGGAATATCAGTGTTTTTCCTAGTCTTCTCTGTTTCACCCGCTTCTGAATCCTTCTCACCTTCAGCAGATTCTCTAGGTTTAAACACAATGTCTCCAGAGAGTGATGGAATCGATGGCAAGAAAAAAGGAGCCTTTTCGGGTTTTTTTGGTGGCTCAATTGGTTTATTCCTGGCTTTTATAATATCTAAATTGATCAAGCTTTGCCACTGACTCTTAGGTAACAGTGAAAGGGTGACAAGATCCGGGATTTGTTGATGAACCACCAAGGACTCAGGGGCATCTTGCACTTCTTGAGGATTTACTTTAATCTCTTCAAAATCAGGGTCTACAGAATTTCCTGTTGAGACGGATGGTAAATGGGCATTCACAATCTCTTTCCCACTCCCAAAGGAACCACTTTTGCCAGGAGCAGAAAACATTGCCTGGTTAACCCACAGATAAACCCCATTCTGATCCACATGAGTTGTTGCTAAAACATCCATATTTGGGGATAGAGACAATGCAGTGATAGATACATCAACATTTATAGCATCTATTTGTTTAGCAAGGATTACATCCCAAATTCTAAGTGTCCCATCCATGCTGGATGTCAACAGCCATTTCCCATCCTCACTAAAGCACACATCAGTTATACGATCAGAATGGCCTTCAAATTTTCGAACCATTCTCAGTGCAACAGCATCAAATAAACGAATAACTAAATCATCTGCAACAGTAGCCAGAAGACCGTTGCAACGGTGATAGACAATTTTGGCCAAGGAGTAACCTACTTCCCACCTGGATTTTAGTCCACGTCCCTTAAAATCCCAAACTTTAACATCTCCATTGAAACCAGCACTTATCATGATAGTATTGGTTGAATCACAAGCAATGCCAACAACTTCTCCGTTATGAGCATATGTTTTTCCTTCTGACAAATCAACATAACTTCCCCGACTAAGTCCTGACTGAAGGTTGAATCGCTCAATCCAACCACCTGCAGTCCCTACAACTGCAAAATTGCCACATGCACTGATGGCGCAGGCTTTAACGGGTTTTGGATCCTCTGGGCAAGGTGATAGGATGTGCTCTCCAATAACAAAATTTTGAAGCCTCCAGACATACGCTTGAGCAGTATCCATATGGCATGTAACCACATTACACCAATCACGTTCTCTGATTTCAGCAACATCAAATGCGATAACAGGTTTTAGTTTTATTTCTCCTTCCTTCAGCTTGAGCTTCTTAGCTCTTTTGGAGACATGACGCTGAGAAAGTTCTCTGCTCTGCTGATCCTGAATGATAGAGAAAAGCCGAAAGGCACGATCCTGGCCAGCAGAAAGGATGTGTCGTCCATTGGAGTAGAATTTGATACACCGGGGAGGGGCACTGTGCCCACTTCTAAAACGTAATAGTCGAGGATCACCATCACTTGTATCAAAAATCCACATTTTAATAGAGTTGTCAGCTGATGAACTCATCAATACAGGCTCACTGGCCAAAAAGTGAAGCGAAACTAATGAGGCATCATGTGCCTCTCCAATGACAGACTGGAGTCTCCTCTTTTCAAGATTCCATATACTTATGACACCAGATGAACCACCAGATGCTAAAAGAGGCTGCCCATCGGTGCTAAAAGCTAAAGCTGTTACTGCTCCTCGACTAGAGTTGGTAAATGTAACTATTTCTTCATCATATCGAACATTGTGAACATGAATCTTTCCATCGGAACAGCCAACAGCAACAACGTCTAGAGCTGGTGACGAAATGCAGCAGGATATGGCTGAACTCCAACCTTTGAATTCATAAAGTTTTGTCTGTGTGCTAATGTTCCATAGCTGCAAAGAACCTTCTTGGCTTCCAACAATTACCTATTCACAATGCTTTTCGTGAAACACAGAAACTAAAACAAGTATCAAGAATGTGTTCATGGTCAGGTGCTATCAGTGGCATGTCATTGGTGAAACATAAAGTACCTTGTTCAGATAAGTATCAGGATGCATTATGCAACTTGGCGTAAACTTGTTTCCTAGTGAAATATGACCAACTGGAGAATTGTTATCAGTTATCCCTTTGAACGCCCATATGAAGATATTGCCTTTAACATCAATGCTTATTATGTAGTCACCAAAAACTAGCAAGTGATTAACCTTCGCTTTATGGCTTTCCCAAGTTGTCACCTGTAAGATTGTTATTAGCAAATTGCTTCAGAAGTTAAGGTGACGCAGATCACCACAAAAATAGAAGCCAAAACTATCATGACTAATCTGAAAGATAACTTGTGAGATCAGAAATTCACAAAGTAATCCAATATATCTCTTTTCACTGAGCATGTCTATAACATGGATTCATACAACCAGTCAACCACAATCTCAGTTTCAAAATAAATGTACTGATTAAATTGATCTCTTATGCATTATTATACTGTTCTTTAGGTTTCAAATACTTTTTATTCATCTTAACTCATAGTGAATAAGAAAGTAGAATGGGCAAACATAAACGATAAAACAGGATAAGCAGATTAAAATCCAACCATTTGAAGGGGCTGTGGCAGAAGGATAAATCATAACCCATATGAACTAGTAAAGACTGTCAACTTTGGTGTTGAATCATGTGAGATATAAAATCAAACACAGTAGACAGTAGCCACACTCACATAATAGTTAAAACATCAAGTAAACACAAAGCATGTCTCATTCTACTTGTGCACTTTCGATGAATAGATCCTTTTATCACACCTCTAGTCCTCTACACCTGAAGAAACATAACAAGCGATTCAATCGGACTTTCTTCTTCTACCTTGTCATTCTCAAATATACTTTATCAGAACTAATAGTACAACAGAAGCTTGAGGCATTAGCAGATTATTGTAAGGCTGGCATGCAATTGAAAAATATACTAGTAAACTATATAAAACCTCCTATACTTCCACATTGTTTATCAAGAAATACCTGATGAGCACGTTTAAAAACAGCCACATTATGACCGAATGCTGCAAAAGTATAGTCGCGATATGAAGCCAAAGCCCGTATCTTCTTTGGAAGTTGCGGACCTGCATTTAAATTTAACACTTAAAATTTAAAAATAGTCACAGAGAATTAAAACAACATATTACGACAGTTACGCTAGCAGACACATGGAATCTTATACTACTCTGGAGTGATGTACCAAATCTAATGAACTCAAAGTGAACAATGAGACCAAAAAAAGCTTTAAAATATTCAGAAAAAGAAATATATATATTGAAGAAAGGACCTTATTTAAGAAGCCGCTCTAAAAAGTAATTATAATTTGAAGCAAACACGATTATCAATATCAAGAAGTTTAAAAAATATGTGTAGAAAGCTTACCGACGAGCACCAAATTGAGCTTCGCGCACTGCCAGAGAAGAAATTAAGCAATATCAGATTATCTATTGACATAAAATTTCAAAATAATACACGTAAAGTGAGTGAGGTTGCAAGAGAAATTTGAATACGTTGTAAATTTGAAAAGCCTTGCCGACGCTGACGGTGACAAAGGTTTCGGTGCCAAGACGTTGTACGGAGAACGGCACTTGAGTCGTTATGTATCCAATTGCTCGAAATGGTTCGAATATTCCCATTTTTTGACGCAGTTAGAATAGATATACTACGGCGTAGGATGATAACTATTACTGCACCGTTGTTGATGAAGTATAGAGGCGGCGGAAGGATAGATTGTTGGTTGATTGGGTCGATTTATTATGTGGCAGATGAGGATGAGAACAGAACTAAGCACCGCCGTGTACGGCGGAGAAAGAAGGGGAATGGGGTTTTGGTTTAGAAAGAGGAGAAAGGAGTAGGGTTTTAGTTTGAGTATTAATATACTCCCTCTAATTTTGACTCCTAATTTTCTTTTTCTAAATAAAATAGGAACATATGAATAAATATGTATATAATTATTTAACATAAATTATTATTTTTTAATAGTGTATAAATTTACGCGAGACATTTAAATAAAAAAAGTATACAAATTTATAGGACATAGAAAGTATGAAATATGAGATAAATATTTTATATTAAGGGCTCGTTTGATAGGGATGAAAAGTACATATAAAAAAATAATTTTCACTCTTTTACGATATTTGGTAAAATATAATTTTTTTTTAACTGTCCAACTATTTTCTTGATGACTGAACTTTATCTGTAATTTCATACAATTTGACTTATATAGCAACGAGAAATCAATAAAGCATATATGACCCTCTCCCTTCAGATGTCTTTCATGGTTTTGTTATCTCGTAATCCCCTCCGTGACTTTGCGACATCACCAACATCAACCCGCAACACCACCGACGAATTTCTTCAACACAATGGCGATGAAGGGAGCGCTCAGCCACGCCCAGCTCAAGCTCGCCATCTTTGAAGTCAACTATCGAAGAAGAAGTTCAAAGCCACCGCGCTCATGGTTCTTTATCTATAACTTGTCGTCATTCGAAGAAGATGCCAAAAATTTAAGTTCCACCGATCAAATTCGAACCAATCGCCCACAACCATCTTTTGTTTGAAGCTTCAACCCTGGTTTGTCAATTTCGTCAAGATGGGCGAATCGAGACCATATGCAATTTTGTCAATTTTGTGATTAGAATTTATCAATTCGTCATTATGGTTTGTCAATTTTGCAAATTCCAGTAGCAATTTTGTGATTAGGGTTTGTTGAAATTTGCAATTCTGTAGCAATTTTGATTTGATTAGTTTATTTTGCAATTTGGGTTTGATTCATCAATTTGATTTAGTTTGATGAGTTTGGTTTTGTTTTGATTTGTAATTTTGATGTATAAATAGTGATATGTAATTTGGATTTACAATATGTGTTTGTGCTTACAACAATGAAAAACATGTTTTGAATAATTATTTTGATCTATCAAACATAAGTTAGTTTTTCTTGTCTACACTATCAAACATTCTATGCTGCTTATTTCACACCCAAATTGGAATCTGTTAGAGAAGACCTATCTAGGATTTTTTTTTTCTCACATAAATTTATTTTCTCACATATTGATGATTTTATATATACTTAGATATATATAATATAAATATTTGTGGGCCCATATAACCTCAGCCTAACATGAAATGATGAGTTATTTTGGGCTTCATTTAAAATGATTTTAGTCGTTGGTTTATTAATATTGGCTTTTCTGGAAATACACTACTTTTAATGCATTTTCTTTTTTAAAATTTTTATAAATTTTCGGCAAAAAGTTTCGAATACTTTTACATTATGTTCAAAAAAATTTGAAAAAAAATACTAAACAAAAGATAGTGTATTTTTAAAAAGAGAGTGTGCTCATCTGGTAGTGTAGTGTATATCCGAAAAGGCTTAGTCTGAAAAACCTGGGCCATGGTTTTATTAGTAACAGCGGCCTAACATAATACCCATATAAATTGGGCTTCAATACAAGTCCGTAAAAAAATAGGGCTTGAGAAAACGTATTGGAAATAATTTGTACTTCGCAAACTCCTCCGGTGCAAAAGTTGTGAGAGTTCAGATAACGCAAAACCTTACTCTGCTCGATTGCTGTAATCACTATTCAGCAATGGGAATTCTGTCTTGGTTCAGCAAAACCGAGAAGAAGGAAGCTGCACACACCGTCAAATCCGATCCGAAGCCCGAATCCGTTGAGGTTCCAGGCATGAATGGGGCGGTGGAAGTCCGACGTCCTGAATCTTCGGCTGTGGATATTTCAGTTTTCGAGTTTGGTTCAGTGGCGGCGTCCGCCGATAAGGTGACTCTCGCCGGGTACTGCCCCGTCTCCGACGACCTTGAGCCGTGCCGGTGGGAGATTCTACCCGCAGGTGACACCGACGCCCCTCAATTTCGAGTGGTGTTTTGATTTGTAGCTTGTGAAGAAGGAAATAGTGAGAGAGAGAGAGAGAATTGCAACTGCAAGTTTTTTTTTTTTGTAATTTGTTTAGCGTAATCATATGTAATTTGTTTTTCTGAATGATCAAAAATCTCGAACGCCGGTTGTTGTTTTTGATATGTAATTTCTGTTTCGATTAAGAGGAGATTGCGGCTGAATTTATTGTCCATCACATTTCTCTGCATTTTGTCAAGTGTTTTTATTTTATTTTTCTTAATTATCAAACAGATATTAATTGTTAGATCATGAGAACTAGGCTTCTAGCGTGTTGATCATGAGGTTTAGTATGTTACAGTGATTGCAAAGTCGATTGCGCCCAAAGTTTCCAACACTTTCTTTGCAATAACTAATGGTTCAATCTTTCATAAACTTGGAATTTGTTTTGGAATTTATGATTCACTTTTACTTCCAGTATGATATTCCTTAGCTCTTATCTTAGGAGAAGCTGATGAACATTAATTTTGGGGTATGGGTGTGTTAATATTGGTATGCAGACACTAACTATGTTATGATCTCCTCTGAATTCAGGTGAAAATAAGGAAAAGATATTTGAAGAGATAAAAGTAAACCTGCAACCCAAACAAGAATACATCAATATATAACTTGTACCACATTTTGGAAGTTCCACTGGTTAACTAGTGTGACATGCATTCCAAACAGAGTATCTCTGGCTATAACTTTTCTTTACAATTTGGTAGTAAAAGCTTTGCTTATGTGAACAAATGGCAAAACATGCTATTACAAGTGTCCATTCCTCGTTTTTTCAGGAGGTTAGCGGACAGTCTCGGCTGACCTGATAAACAAAAGAGTCACTTATGTCATATAACATCTAAAGTAACAGTACAAGTATTATACAGAAGACTACTATTAGGTTTAGTGGCCACTCACATTCATTATTTTAAAACATGTAGGGGACTTTGTTGCTAACTTTACCAAAAGCACATTTCAGCATGCTCTCATTTTCTTTTAAATATGTGCAGGTGATATTTGATTTTCGTTTTCTGGCAGCTGCGGGTTCATTAGCAGCAACTGTGCTGTGCTTTCTCAGTGTAACTTAACTATCCCTTACACACTCTAATTCCAAATTATCAGCTCAGCCAAAAGGGCAACGATATCAATTCATAAATGTGAATACCTCTACTTGGTCTACTAGTTACTTTTTTATATTTAGCAAAGTTATATAGTCCTGTTTGCAAATATGGGACATGATTTAGCATGATAACAGATGCAATGCTCTGCAGAACAAAATGAAGTTGACATCAGTGCCACGAGAATGTTTTGCTGGACTCTCTTTGCTGTATTTCATTAAGAATAAAACTTGGTGGGGGTGGGACTGGGGGGAGAGTTGGGGCTTAATTAGAGTTTCTGCTCAAGAAGCTGTTTTCTTGATAAATGGTCTTATCTAATAGATTTATCAGTTTATTTGATGTAAATATAGTTCTTTATCCTAACAAGACTTTGATTCATAATATTTATAAGATTTGAACCATCGAATTAGGAAATTTTCAATCATGAATGCCACATTTCATGTCAGGAAGCTGCAAAGTGGACACTGAATATGTATGATTTGGTATATACCTCCTCATCTTTATATACGTAGAATGCTGTTAATAACATCAATAGGTGGTTAATACATGACTAGCGAACACATTTTCAACATTTGGAATTACGACTTCAACATCACATATGAAGATGTGGTTGATTCCACAGATGACTCTGGCAATGTGTACAGGTACCCTTTTTTACCCCTGCAGTAGCTATAAGTCTCTGCATTCGTCTACATATTTTTCTAAAAATACAGAATGTGTAATTTGAAATTATTTTTTTTGGTGGTCAAAAGTGAGATAAGGTTGTTGCAGAGGAGCTGACAGCACTCAAGGAGCAGTGAGAAATGGAGTTTGATAATTTGGTATCATTTGGAATTCTGTAAGCAGTGGGAAGTTACTTCATAAGTCCCCAAATACTTAAAGATTTATCTTAGTCATTTTATATCTCATTTAATTTGTGTAATATCCAAGAGTATTAGTTTAATAGGGTATAAAATGTGTTTAAGTTATTAGTGTGTATTATTATTGTTTAATCTTATATTATTAATATTATTATCATTATTTAATAAAAAAATATGCAAATTCTTGTCGGGCAAAGAGAGTAATAAGTTCAACAATACAGATACACATTCAACAATACTTTCAAGTGCCGCTAGAAAGTATGGTACGTGGTCGAAAAACTAATATGGTTCAGCTGTGAACATTTACATCAATTGTGCAGTATAATGTTAGCACAATAACATTAAATGCTCTTACAATTCTATCAAATTGTGAACAATAATAACTATAGTATAATAAAATTTTCATCGTTACATGTCAAAATATGACCACGTGATCTCGAATAGTGACACACATAAAAAAAAACAGTACTCATTAAATGTGCTTGTCACTGAACTTAAAAGATATTTTGCACCTCTTTGAAATGTTTTAATTTTTTAGGACTAATATGAATTTTTAAGCACATCTATCTTATCCACCCTAATTTATTCACGCATGATAAATATGACCATATACGTATGATAAAATCTCTTCTTTGTAGAAAATGACAAAAAGCTGTCCCCATTACCGTTGGCAAAAGCCACAGTACCCGCCATGAAACGATAGAGAATTTGAAGGGTCCGTGGCAAATCTTTCCATCTCTAAACAACACTCAATCCCATCTGTATCTTCAATGGCTATGTTCTCATCTTCGGTTGCAATCAACCCCTTTTCCCTACGCATATCCACCCAGTACCCAACCAAAAAAGTTCCCACAAAATTTTCTCTCTCGGTTGCTGCTTCTTCTTCAGCTGAAGCTTCTCACGAATCTCAATCAGCTACCAAAACTGAAAATATCGGTGTATCCGCGAAAGGGTCTTCCCCAAACAAGCCCTATGTGGAATCGACGGAATCTCCGTACAGTTATGCGCTGGCAAGTCCGAATGGAAACCCCGTCGTGAAATTTGTGCGGTCAACTGAGTCCACCATTGAGAAGGTGTGTGATGCTCTCTAACGCCGGGCTGTTGTTTTCCATATGTAATTTCTGTTCCAATTAAGAGGAGATTGCGGTTGAATTTGGGGCATAATCGATTTTTGATATTGTCCATCATATTTCTATGCAATTTGTTTTGTGATTTTATTTTTTTTAATTATCAAACCGATATTAATTGTTAGATCATGAGAACTAGGCTTCTAGCGCGTTAATCATGTGGTTTAGTGTCTTGCCTCGCGATCTAGTGGCGAAACATTTAGTTGATTGAAGTTAAAGTGATTCTATTCCAGGAAGTGAGTTGGCTATGTTCTAATTTTATGTAAAAGTAATATCTGAAGCCGTTATTTTATGGTGATTGCAAAGTATAGTACACGGATGGATTTCAATTGCGGTTCACTTGCATTTGAAAGTGAAGAGGGATATAGGCATATAGCATTTTAACTGCCCAAAGTTTCCAAAACTTTCTTTGCAATAACTAATGTTTCAATCTTTAGATCTTCCAAAAACTTGGAATTTGTTTCTTAAGAAGTTTACCCCCAGTGGACAGTAGAAAAATGAGCTGAAACCCAGACGAAGTCGTCTTCATGCAATCATTAGACTCGGATGATCAATGAAACATTAGTTTAAAAACCATGTAATTTGATCCCGCCAGCTGAATTTGTGATTCACTTTTACTTCCGGTATGGTGGTATTCCTTAGCTCTTTTTTTTTTTTATCAGTAAAGGTTAGTTGTTAGTAGTTAGTTACACCAAGTCCCCAAACACTCCAAGAATAAACTTCTAGCCAACCTTATATCTCTCATTTCCAATTCGTTCCCAGAGGGAATCGAACCTGGGTCACTCACTCAAGTGAGGGAATCGAACCCGGGTCACTCACTCTTAGGAGAAGCTGATAAGCGAACATTAATTGTTGGGTACGGGTGTGTTATTATTGGTATGTGGACACTGATTATGTTATGATCTCTGAATTCTGGTGAGGAGAAGGAAGAGGAAAATGAAAATAGGGAAAGGATGAAGTGCGGAGACATTTGAAGAGATAAAAGTAAACCTGCAACCCAAAGAAGAATACATCAATATATAACTTGTACCACATTTTAGAAGTTCCACTGGTTAACTAGTGACATGCATTCCAAACAGTATCTCTGGCTATAACTTTTCTTAACAATTTGGTAGTAAAAGCTTTGCTATGTGCAGACTGTAGAACAAATGGCAAAACATGCTATTAGAAGTGTCTATTCCTCGTTTTTTCAGAAGGTTAGCGGATAGCTGGATAGTCTCTGCTGACCTGATAAACAAAAGAGTCACTTATGTCATGTAATAACATCTAAAGTAACAGTACAAGTATTATACAGAAGGCTACTATTACGATTAGTGGCCACTCACATTCATTATATTTAAAACATGTAAGGTACTTTGTTGCTAACTTTACCAAAAGCACATTTCAACATGCTCTCATTTTCTTTTAAACATGTGCAGGTGATATTTGATTTTCGTTTTCTGGCTCTTCTGGCAGTTGCGGGTTCATTAGCAGGTTCTGTGCTGTGCTTTCTCAATGTAATTTAACTATCCCTTACATACTGTAATTCCTAATTATCAGCTCAGCCAGAAGGGCAATGATATCAATTCATAAATGTGAATACCTCTGCTTTGTCTACTAGTTACTTTTTAATATTTAGCAAAGTTATATAGTCCTGAATCCTGATTGCAAATATGGGACATGATTTAGCATGATAACAGATGCAATGCTCTGCAGAACTAAATGAAGTTGACATCAGTGCCACGAGAATATTTTGCTGGATTCTCTTTGCTGTATTTCATTAAATAAAATGTGGTGGGGGTGGGGGAGAGTTGGGGCTTAATTAGAGTTTCTGCTCAAGAAGCTGTTTTCTTGATAAATGGTCTTATATAATAGATTTATCAGTTTATTTGATGTAACTATAGTTCTTTATCCTAACAGGACTTTTATTTATCATATTTATAAGATTTTCGCCATTAATTTAGGAAATTTTCAATCATGAATGTCACATTTCATGTCAGGAAACTGCAAAGTGGACACTGAATATGTATGATTTGGTATATACCTCCTCATCTTTATATACGTAGAATGCTGTTAACAACATCGATAGGTGGTTAATACATGACTAGTGAACACATGTGAATAAGATGATCAGTACACTGACATTAAAAAAAGAAAAAAAAAAGAACGCTATTTGATCTGTTTAAGTGTGGTGAATAATGTGAGCTTGTCTTTAATAACATAAATTTTGAGGTTCATTACTGACTTTGCTTCAAAGTTTAATTAGTATGATTTCTGTGAGTGAACGTTGTTTTGTAGGGATGCGTGTACATATTTGATGCGTATAAAGTATACTGGACGTGCTGTGTTAAAGGGGTCCATACTGGCCAAATGGTCCTACGATTAGTTGAAGCGATTGGTGAGTTCTTTTACAGTTCTTACTTACAGGCAAAACCTTGCTTTATTTTCACAATTAATACAATTGGTCTTGGCTTGCTGCATGTTTGGTCTCTAGTTCTTGTGTTCTTCATATTCTAAATGATTTTCCCCATTATTTTTGCTAATTGACATAAAAATGTGCACATTTTATTCACTTTCACGAAGAACACTAATCTTCATTTTCAGTACTTTCTAATTTTTACTCACAATTCACATTATTGTTTAAGTATTCAATCAGAAAACACCAATTAACAAATATGCTTTTATTTGCGTACATATATTGTTTACTTGGAAAATATAATATAAATAACCTAAGCATAATTCCATATTATCACACACAAAACCAAGAAATCAATTCCACGTGAAAAATGTTGGTAATGTGAAATTCAAGTGAAGCAGAATGGGCTCTTAGCTTCCCCTTAGTAAGGTCACGTGTAAACAAGACTATCTTAATCAATATTTTCATATATGATATAACTCTCTCTCTTGTCTAACTTAATATTGTATTCTCCTCATAAATCCAGATGTGTATCTTGCTGGGACTGTTATGTTAATATTCGGGATGGGCTTGTACGGACTTTTCATTTCAAACTCGTCTGGAGATGTACCCGCGGCTAATGACCGTGCACTCACAGGATCTTCCTTGTTTGGCATGTTTGCCTTGAAGGTAATTATTTCAATACGCTTCTCATTCTCTTCGGTTGTAACCAGTAGTAACTCGTGCCCACTTTTCAGGAGAGGCCGAAGTGGATGAAGATCAGCTCGCTGGATGAACTGAAGACGAAAGTGGGACACGTGATTGTGATGATCCTGCTGGTAAAGATGTTTGAAAGGAGCAAAATGGTGACAATTACGACTGGGATGGACTTGTTAAGCTACTCTGTATGTATATTCTTGTCTTCGGCTTCCTTGTACATTCTTCACAATCTACACAAGTCTGAAACTGATTAGCTGAGGACATCCTTTGTCATGTATAGTATTGGCAACAGATACAATATTGGGATCGCAACTCACATTTATGACCACTTATATTATTTTGCTGCTCTTGGAGTTTCCTGATCTACCCAATATCCTTGATATGATAATTTCACTCACAAGACAAGGATTAATCAACTCTCACTCTCATATAATCACTAGTTACACTCTTATATAATCACTATTCACTAGTTAACTAGTTTAGTTTAGTGCCCAATTTTTAGTTTTCCATAAAAAATTAATATTTTTTGTCATAAGTGAGTTTTAAAAAAATTATTATTTATTTATTTTAAAACTTAAATTTACTATTGAATTTAAATTAATATATAGTTCGAACGATAATTATTGTATTATTTTTTTATAAAATTTAAAATATGCATTTTATTTTTTAAGATGCAAATTTATGCATATTGTCTAAACACACATAGTGCAACGTGTAACTATGTACTTTTAAAAAATTAAAATTGAAATCAAGATTGAAATTAAAATCCAAGTGTATAATACTCATTCAAATACATGCAAGTTCTTGTGTTTGTAAATCAAGGGATGCAAGAATCAAATCTTAACAAATTTTTTACACTAAAATTAACAGTAACATAAAAAAAATAAAAAAACTCCTTATTAACATATAGGGGATATTGAGATAGTATTAAATTTAGATAATTGAAAGAAAGAGTACTACATCCATCCAAAAGGTATCGTTTAGGAGAGAAAAAAAAAAGACAACTAGTAATAATTTATGGTTTAGGAGAAAAAGAAAAAAAAGAAAATTAGTAAAAAGTTTACAAACTTGCGTCTGCCGGGAGTCGAACCCGGGTCTATTGCTTGGAAGGCAATTATCCTAACCGTTGGACTACAGACGCTTTGATATGGTGGTGTTTCTTAAATTTTAAAGTTTAATAACGACAAGTGGCATTAATCAGAAAACATCTATAAATTATTCTTTATAAAAATGGTAAATTATATAAATAAGTTACAAATGTATTTCCTAGAAAAGATATTAAAAAAGAAAATGATGTATTTACCACTTTCGTTGTACTGTCAAACAAATAAAGAAGTTTATTATTATTTAATTAATTACTTATGTTACACACTTATATAAATGGTGAATGTATAAATATATCAATCGATGAATATATGGTATTTTGTATAATGATAATGATAATATGAGTATTTTATTTTAGAAGTAAAATTTGGGTTCGACCCCGAATTACCCGAACCGGTTTCCCATCTTCAATTTATTCTATAACGATTTCAGTTTTGGTTCTCTTGGATTGCCCTTCTTCTACTGAAAGTTTGAAGCCTTGGTTTAACTTGTACGCCGCAAAACTCTAAACCACGGCCACTCCTACACACCGTCCGGAGACGATTATGGCGGAGAAGAAGCAGTTGATAGCGTTAGGGTTCGAGGGTTCTGCCAACAAAATCGGCGTCGGAGTGGTGACATTAGACGGAAGCATTCTATCCAATCCGCGTCACACTTACATCACTCCTCCTGGGCATGGTTTTCTCCCCAGAGAAACTGCTCAACACCATCTCCAGCACGTGCTGCCGCTCGTCAAGTCGGCTCTAGATGAGGCCAGTATTGCGGCCGATGACGTTGATTGCCTCTGCTATACCAAGGGCCCCGGCATGGGTGCCCCGCTCCAGGTACTTGTGCAGAAATTTTGGGTGTCTGATTATCTATTTTTTGGTGTTGTACATTGCTTTGTTGAGGTTGTACCAGGTTGAATCGATAATCCATTGGTGTGGCATGCTGAAATAAATTATTCCTCTGTTAACTTTGAAAAATTGAATTAGAGCAACAGAATCCATAAATCTCGATTTTATTTTATCCTGTTTCTAATGAAGAGTGGAACTTGAAGTTTCTGCAACTTGGAAGTAATTTAGTAAAGGTAAAACTCAGGTGATACGAAATATAGGGCAGTTTATGCAATGTCATGCCCATTGCCATTCTTTTCTGTGTACAGTAGTTGAGAAGATAGTTTGTTCATCTCATGCCAATTCTCATCTTCCCTTGTTCAAACTAGTCCGAGTTTATATCTTTAATGCCTATAACTATTATAATGTTTTGTATTGTGGAGACAATGGCTAGTGGCTGATGAATTACAGGGTTTTGCAGTAAAATCGACAATATGATGCAGAATACAGACAAAGATGCCATCTTTCAGTAGTCATTAGAAAATTTTGTATGAGTATGGTGTAATTGTAGTGCACAATCTCATCAATGTTTTTTCTTAAAATTATGTAAGTAGTTCAAGATGCATGCTTCTTAAGAATAGTTTGCAATGCTTTATGGGAGGAGATAATTTTTCAGCGTACATTGTGGTGATGGGTGGAGATTTTGGGATTTATATAGAAGCGTTTCTTGCAGGTGTCAGCTATAGTTGTCCGCATCCTATCACAACTTTGGAAGAAACCAATAGTTGCAGTTAATCACTGTGTAGCACATATTGAAATGGGAAGAATTGTAACCGGGGCTGATGATCCAGTTGTGTTGTATGTAAGTGGAGGGAATACTCAGGTTATTGCATATAGCGAGGGGCGGTATCGTATTTTTGGGGAGACAATAGACATTGCAGTTGGAAATTGCTTGGACAGATTTGCCAGGGTTCTCACGCTATCTAATGATCCCAGCCCTGGCTACAACATTGAGCAGGTATGATTTTAGTAACGATTTGAGAGTTCCTTTGTAGACCAATTAGTGTTATATCATTGAAGATGTGTAGAAGTTTCCGTCTGCAACTTAAAAAAAATAAAATTAGAACATAGACGTCTGTTTCGGTGCTACAAATGTTTCTTGTATAATATACTGCTTTTAGATTGAAGTTCATTTCTTTTACCTACCTTTGTGAAATTTAGGGTGTGTTTATAGCCCCCACCCCACATTTTTATTTCAAATCCCAATCCTCGTTTCTCAAAGAAGGTTTTGATATATGATTTCAAGTCGTATAAACTCTACCTATAATACACCTATTTTAATTTTTTTAAAACACAATTCCAACTCATCTCCCACTTTTTTAATTATTATTACCTACCCAACTCAACATACTCTCTTCCTTCTTACTTGATACACTTTCTCCCCTACTATGCACACACTTTCTTTACATAATCAATCATCTATGCCATATTTTCAAGATCCTGCCCTATTATATCTTGCAAAATCTACACTCCCAAATATATACAAAATCCAAATACACAGTTTACAATTCATCAAATCCACCTACTGAATTTCAAATCCAATCAAATCCATAAACAAACACTCCCCTGTCTCTATACAAGCAATATGATTTAATGAGTGTACTTTGTTTTGCACCCTCTAGATTTAAAGAGTGTTTTCTTTTTACCTTTTTTGGTTGTTCCTGCTCCAAAGTGGGATATGATACTAAAGTAATTACCTATATATCCTACCTGATTCATTTAACCTCATACCAGCTTGCAAAGAAAGGAGAAAAGTTTATAGATCTTCCATATGCTGTGAAAGGAATGGATATTTCTTTTAGTGGGATATTAAGCTACATTGAAGCCACTGCGGAAGAGAAACTTAAGAACAATGATTGCACCCCTGCAGACTTATGCTATTCTCTGCAGGTAAATTTGTTATTTTTTTGTAAAGTCATTTGAGAGGTATTTTTGACCAAGTCATGGATGCAAATAGTGCCGCCAATTAATCCTTTTGGTTAAGGAAAGTTTATATCTCTTGAACAGTACACTCATTTGAGCTGTTTTTAATGCCTACAGACAAGTTTTTGACAGTATTTTGTAAAATAATAACAATCAGGAAACATTATTTGCGATGCTTGTGGAGATCACAGAGCGCGCAATGGCACATTGTGACAAGAAGGATGTGCTAATTGTTGGTGGTGTAGGATGTAACGAACGGTTACAGGAGATGATGCGCATCATGTGTTCCGAACGGGGTGGCAAGTTATTTGCAACTGATGATCGCTACTGCATTGACAATGGAGCTATGATTGCTTACACTGGGCTCCTTGCATATGCACATGGCATGTCGACTCCATTAGATGAATCAACATTTACCCAACGATTTAGAACCGATGAAGTAATAGCAATTTGGAGAGGGAAAGAACATTCTAAAATGAATGGCCTTGAATTGGAAAGCAGTTGACAAGGTATTCTCCAATCACATATTACTTATATTTTTGCTTGGTTTTATAGATGGGATAATATCATTTTTGTCCTTGGGAGTTTTTATTTTTCCTCTAGTGTTGGTCTTGTCCCACTGTTTACTCCCTGTTAAACTTAGTAATGGAAGTACACTTTTGCTCCCACATTTTATCCCACCATGTTAGTTGATCGTCCATTGACTGATGGAATCAACAATCACGGGGTGTTAAATGTAATTATGTGAAAATTATTGATTAGATTTAGCACCTTCTAATCATTATTAATTAGATATTGCAATCCCAAAATAGTCACATTAGGTGCTACCAAGACCAAATTTGTTAGTGAGTGAATGAAGGGGGACCAAAATTGAAAAGAGAAAGAAAGTATACTATAGGAACCTCAAATGATATTATCCCGTTTATGAAGTGCACGTTTTATACGTCATTTGATCATTTATCGCACCGCTTGTTAGATGAAGAGTTGAATCTGGATATCCATTCTCATTTAGTCTGATGTTATTGTATATATCCATATCGAATTTGAACTGCAGATTTACTATTTTGGCAATGCTGGTCAATTGGATGCATTCCATGCGTTGGCGTTTGTTTATTGTTTTCGACATCTTCAGAATGAAGGTTGTTGAATACTATGTATGATGTTGTTGATAATTCAACTTTGTACTGATTTATTATAGGGAATTCTTGGGTCATTTTAGTTAATTAGCACGTGTTATGGTCAGATTATCTTCAAGATGTGTGTGACTCAAATTAGTTTGATTTTAAGGATATAAGCCTTTTCATCCCGAGGATTTAGTTTATGTAATGTAGTGCTATTCTATCAATCTCATGAGTCAACAGTGCAAGCAAAAAAGTATTATTTATTTCTTTTTGTGTTTTTTTTCTCTTAAATTAAATCTCATATACATATATTTGAAAGGATTAAATCTCATATATATACAATAATGGTTTCTCTACAATCTAATTTAAACCTCCAAAAAATTGAAAGATACTGAAAATTAGTATGAGAATGGATCATTTTGCTGCATTATGGATCTCTCGGATTAATTAATTCTTAAATTAGATATTAAGTCATAAAAAAGAAAAATTCATAGAAAGCAACCTAAGTATCATGATGAAAATGAAGATGGGAAAAAATATTAGTAAAAAATATATTTATGACAATATCATTCATAGAAAGCAATCACGATGAAAATGAATATGGGATCCTATAAGACTATAAGTGATGGACAAAAAGGGATTAGTAAAATGTATGGACAAAAAGGGATTAGTAAAATGTATGGCTGAGTTACGTATTGGTTCAATAATTTCTATATTTATAAATTAATTTATAATATTTAAACAGAAGCATTTTTTTCTGTAAAGATTTTTTTTTTTGTATAAAATCAATTTGTAATTAATGTCAATTTTGCGATTCACATTGTAATTTTTTCAAAAAATATATTTATGACAATAAATTCATAGAAAGGAACCTAAGAACCATGACGGAAATGAAGTTTGAAACTTCAAAATATTTTTTTGAAAAGAATAAGTATTAGACAAAAAATGATTATAAAATATATTTATGATTTTTAAGCACTGACTTAGTTTTATTTATATTATGTGCACTGTACAATTAAAAATGCATTTAAAGAGTTACCAAATTATTATAGAAAAATCACCCTTCTATTGCTAAAATGATATGTCCTTTAAATTACAACAGAGATGACTTTACAATAATAATAGAAATTATTTTAAAAAAATATATTTAAATTATATGGTGCTCACATAATGCAAATGAGATTAACTCTTAAGCAATAAGTAGCATTATTTAACATTTAGTTGATTTAAGGAATATTTAAAAGGTTAATTTCATACAAATTTATGACCTTCATGCCGAATATCAATTTAGTCACTATTTTTTAATTATTATGTTTATAAAAGAAGCCCAACAATTGATACACACTTTCTTTTACTTCTAGTCAGCAACAGCAGATGATGTGGCTCGTTTAAGCGCATTGTTGATATAATTTCTTAATCGTGTTTGTTTATGTGGCTTTATCACGGATTAATTCTACCAAACAATAATCTTATGATTTTATATTCTTGGAGAGATAATATAGAGAGAGAGAGAGAGCTTAGAGAGAGAAAGTGTAATGTAGGGAATGGATTAGAATTGTGTGAATAGTACAAGAGAGGTCTTATTTATAGGTGTGTGAGTGTGAGATGGCACATTACGAGCCTATGTGGCTTCCGGTGTTGACGAGGGTTCCTTACCCTCGTCTTGATCTCTCACACTGCTTCCTTTGTCATGCCTCGTCCTACTACTATGCCTTAGACTAGATTGACCTCATTAAAAACCTAGCCGTAAATCACCCTTGTGGATAAACCGGACGGAGGGAAAAAGAGCGTGCTATCGGGGTCCTATCGACCAACAAGCGAGCTCCTAGGCGAGCTCGAAGGTGGATTTCACTGGTTTGGGCGAGCTATGGGGCGAGCTCCCATGCCTTGCGTGGTTTACCGGCGTCGTGCGATGATGGACCTCGGCGAGGTCTTCAAGGGGACAGGAGGCGAACTCGGGGCGAGCTATACCGATATGCCGTCCCCATGCAGGACGAACTCCGTACTTCCGCGGATCTAGATGAGTCCCGGCGACCTGCCAAACCTTTCATAATTATCCACATGTCAATGATGTTAGTTCGCCGGATCAACACGCATGTCATATTGCAACGTAGGATTATGTCTTAAAAAAAAATTCCGCAACATATTACATAAATAAGTTAACACTTTTATAATTTTAAGTAACACATTTCTACTTGAAATTAGAATATCCACTTCTCCAACCCGATAATAAACACTTAAATTAAATAAAACTCTTAAAATTTTACAACCAGAATTACTTGAAATCTGACGTGAAAACTCTAGAATTAAGAACACAAAGAGGCAATAAGCTTTTGAACCAAATCGGTCAAAATGAAATCGTAAATGACAAAATTGATTGTTGTGGTCCATCATGGTTGTGGAAAATCTTAACTCAGTGATTCAGTTATTAAAGTCGAGTATCTTTTTCGTGCCCAAAACACCAAATAAGTTTCCATTATTGTCTTAAAATAAAAATAAAAATAAAAATAATAAAAACAAAATAGTAATAATATATATATACAAATTTGCTCTGTTTTAAAATGGGTTCTCGGCTAATGGACGGTAAATTCTGAGTTTTTTGGATTAGTTGTTTTTTGACCGAATATTGAGTATATGGGGAATGTTTGATTTGGTAACAAGTGAAAAAAAAAAAAAATACATGAACTCTGAATTTTTCTCTTCACAAGAACATCAAATTGTTCTAAGCTTGGGGGTCTGATCAATTCTTATTGGGTCATGCATCTATGTTTTTTCATAACAGCAACTCTGATTTTTCTCCAATTTCAAAAATACCAAAGTAAAAGATTTTAGCACCCTCTGTTAATAATCAAGAAAATAAGGATTATTTTCTAAAAAACAAAACAGATTTTTGTTACTTGTATTCTTTATACTAGTGACTATACATATGTTTGTACGTATAATTATGCAAACTCGAGGTTATAACAGAATTCAAGCGAATTACATGCAGTGATATAGGTTTTTTTTTTTTTTAATGTATCTTTAGCTGTCCTTTTAAATTATTATTATGTATATATATTTCATACTTGAGCTTTTTATAAATAGAGGTCATGACACCTTATTTGTTACACACAAAAAATAAATTGAATAAAATAATTCCCCTTGCACTATCTTCTTTATTTTGCATTTTTTTATAATATTCCATTTCTTATTAGTTTTATAACATATTTCATATTTTCTGAAATTATTAATTAATAATCATCCATTTTAACTGTTTTTAATTGTGCTTCGACTTGAGCCAACCACTAAAAAATACTCCCTTTTTCGTTTCAGAACTATTTTTACAGTAGTTTTGGGTACGCGAACCAAGAAAAAATAAATATGTGAGTGTAAAGTTTAATAATAAAATAAGAAAAATGTACTTTATTAACGTTTGTGAGTGTAAAAAGTTTCCTTTTTTAAATGTGTGAAAGTAGAGTTGAGACGTTCAAATAAAAAAAAAGTGTAATTATTATATTATTCATATTTATACATTCAAATAACTCAATAACTAATAACTAAAATACTCTTTCCCATTCCACTAGTTGGGTAAGATTTAAAAAAAATAAAAATTCTCCAATTATTCCACTAGTAGGGTAAGATTAAAAAAATTCTCCAATTATGATTCTAATTTTTTCATTGGACATTTGATTTAATAAAAATTAATATTTTATTAAAAATATAGATAAAGTATGAATATGATAAGACTCATTTATTTGTTTATAAGTATTATTTATTTTAAAAAAACTTGAGAATGAAATTAGTGGACAATAAAAAAAAAGTAAAAATAAAATTGATAGATAGGAGAAGTATGTATATTCTCGGATATAAAAATGTATGCACATAATTTATTATGTACATTATACATCGTATACCACTGATTATAATACTCCCTCAGTCCCAGGTCTTTCTTCAAAAAGACCAGGGCACACATATTAAGGAAAGGTTGGAGTATGTGAGTGTGAAGTTAAATAATAAAATATAAAAAATATACTTTATTGACTTTTGTGAGTGTAAATTATTTTCTTTTTAAGGTGTGAAGAAAGAGTTGGGACGTCCCGAAATGGAAAAACAGGAAGAAAAAGTTGGGACAGATGGAGTATTAATTTTTACAAAAATAATATTAACTTCATTAGCAATGATATTTGTTCATATGAACAATAATATAATTAGTGTATGGCGAATAATATCACATAATATTTTGATAAGTATCTATATATATATATATATTTTTTTTCCGATTATCAACTTATAATATTAAATGCTGAGAATCCTCCAATTAAAAAAATAACAATATACTGAATACCAACAACAAAAAAATCTATCATAATACTAATACAACATCACAAGAGAATTTTTCAAAATATAAAATAAAATTGAATTCTAGTTCACAATCAATTGATTTTTCAACTATTTACATAGCTGTAATAATTGAAAAATTAAATTCATGTGAATTCAAATTAAAAAAAAAAAGCCAAAAAGGATAATCGGAGATCAAACATCGGTCAAATGTTTAGGCATTACACTGCTGCCATCTCTATTATAATCATAGATTGCAATGACAGCATTTGATATTATCCCCAGACTAAGGCATTGGGTGCTATAGAGCTCTGGAAAATGGGGTGCTCTTGCTCTTACTACAACCAGACTCCTCAGGCTCACCGCATTCTTCAGAAAGTATCTCGCCATTACTACTGGCAACTCCTTCCCCGTGAACCCCTTTATCTTCACATGTTTCAGATATGGAATCGCTATCTGGCAATTCCTCAAAAACCTCCTCCCAAACGTCTCCCAATAAAAACTATTCCCGAATGCGTTCTTCCCAAGCTGCAAATAACAAAATTAATTTTGGTAATTCGATGAATGAAATTAATTGAAGAAATTAAATTACGCACGGTGATGAAAACTCTCTCAATGGCGGGACACTTCCTCAGGAAAATGGCTACATCAGAGGGATTCACAAAGCTCTCCGGCGCCACCATCAGGTGGAATTCCTTTAATTTCAACAGCGAGAAGGTCATGTCCCTGTACTTGTTTTCTATGAATCTCAATGCCATCCCCTGCAAAATCGAGACGTTATTAACGACTTTTAGCAATCGAAAACGGTTCGATTTCAACGCACCTCCAGAAACGTGCTGCTAACGGTGAGGGTTTCAACGGAGGCCAAGCTATTCATCATCTGATCTCTGCGAGAGAGCATCTGGAAGGTCCTCGGATGGGCGATGTCGAGGACGACGTCGTTCAGGTGCGGTAAATGGCAGTAAAAATTGAACTCAGTGATTTTACCATGGTAATGGAATGTGGAGAGAGAAGGCGTGTTGATGATGACCGAATGCACCTCGGTGCAGTCCCTCACCATCAGCGTCTCCAGAGCTCTCCCCGAAATCACCAGGGAGAAAACGGAGCAGCACTTGATCAATTTTAGGGTCAGCAGGCCCACGCAATTCTGGAAAATCGAATGGATCAGATCTGGCCGGGCCCTGACGTCCTGGAACGTGATCTCTCTGAGGCAGCGCAGGCCGTTGCACTCGAACGGCAGGTGAAGCTCGCAGTTAACGAGCTTCATCACCTTGATGCTGTCGACGTTCACCAGATTGTAGCTCAGCGTGAATTTCTTCTTCGACGGCGTGAAATCGAGCTCCAGCTCCGTTACCTTCAACGCAACCGCCTTCTCGATCCAGCTGGAAACCAGGGGAGTCTCTGCAGTCGCATCGTAGTACAGCTTGAACGTCTCTGCAGAATCGAACGAATAATTGGAGAAAAAGTTGGTTACGCTGCTTTTGTACTCCTCCTTGGACATATTTCTGGCGAAATCTCTGTCGAAAGAGAGATCGCGGCAGAATTTCCAGGAGAATTTGTACCTCTTCGACAGAATCGACAGCTTGCAGAGCTCTTTCAGAGGGAGAAACGAGAAAATGTTCTCGATTACGTCCTCTGGTAAGTAAACATTCACGGTTTTCTTGCGGGGAGAGTGCCTGACAACACCGTTTCGATTCGCTTGGGAAGCCATGAAAATCGATGATTGACTGCAAAAATGTGATGAATCCAGGTATGTTATATAGAATTTCTTCAAATCTGCCAACAACCCCCATAATTTATTTTGCTCTTGAATTTTTTTTCATTTAGTGCAATTTTCCTATATAATAATATTATACCCAATATCCATTAAATTTATCGATAGCACTTTACTCAGTTACTGCAATTTGTATTTGACTAAAGGGTATTGGGATTTCAAAATACGAGGGTGGAAATGAAGTATAGGAATTTTTTGTCATCCATGATTAGATAGTATGGATTAGTATTGTATGCACTATTTACACGTTGCAACTCAAGTTCATTTTTTAAAATTTACACATGTTATTATTGAAAAGTGTATCTTTTATAGTGTAACTTTTTAGTAATAATTTGTGCAACTTTTCAGTAATAAACTTTTTAAAAATGAACTTGAGTTGCACCGTGTAACTGGTGTACTCCGATAGTATTGATTTATATTTAATGCATTAAAATCTTTTTCATCACCATAAACTTTATTCTGGATTTTGTATTGTCAATACATAGCTGTAATGAAATCTGGATTCATGGGTATGGAAAGTTGCATTTTCTTATAATTATGCAAATTTGCTTGCTTCATATGTATTCTACCAATAAAGAGAAACAAGAATTTATGATAATTGTAATGTTATTTCAGGGTATAGATGTATAGATGACAACAAATTTATTGTATATAGACACAATTTTGAATGTAAAAAGCGGGAGCAAGTTTGTACCCATTTTTTAAAATCCCTTTATTTTATCATTATCTATTTTAGAAAAATCTTTTATATCCAATTCATGGTATAATGAGTACGAGACTTAATTACTCTTATAAAATAGGTATAAAAGAGTTAAGAAATTTAAATTGGATCCCATCGAATTGTAAATTTTATTTTTATTATATTTATTTAAAATGTTAGTATATTTTTGTGGATACTATTGATTTTTTATGGACACTATTGATTTTTTTGAATAGTTAAAATTTCTTTTCGAATATTTTGTGTTTTCTAATTAGTATTTTTGTATGAGAATTTTTTATTAATTAATCACTGTTTTGGTACCCGATTGATAAAGTTTTAAGTTTATAATTAAATTTTATGAAAATAATTCGGTAGAAAGTTTAAATTTTTTTATTTAATTTTGATGTAGGTAATGATGTCGTGTTAATTAAATTTTAATAACTGTATTTTTAAACATCACAAACTAAATATTTTTATAAACTATAATTTGCATTAATTTGCATTAAAATCAATTTATATATTGTAATATTCATTAATATGCACTATACATTTAAGTAGTCTAAATAAAAACTACAAACAATCACATATATATGATAAAAATATTGTAATTTGTTAAAATTGTATTGTATTATTTATTATTATACTATTTGATAATGTTCAATTGATATAAGTGTTACTGTGGTGGGGTGAAGTGGGTTGTGATAACTAGATGATAATATATGTGTGTCGCATGAGTAAAAAAAGTATTTGAAATTTAAAATGGATAGATAAAATTATTTGTATTTGAAGTGGATAAAATAAATATTTTAAAATTGAAAATAAGTATTTTAAGTTGTTTCCTTTTAATAATAATGCTTTTAAGATAAATTTTCATGTGAATCAATCCATAATTAATTTTTTAAATCCGATTTGAAATGGGGTTGCCCCATAAAATTTTAGATTATCCATTGTATAATCATTTTTAATAATAATGGTATTGCTTTTAAGGTAAACTTTTGTGTAAATCAATTCATAATTAATTTCATTTTTTTTTTTTATAATCGATTTGAAATGGGGTTGCCCCATAAAGTTTTAAATTATATAAGTGAAATTATTATTACAATATAATAGATTTGCACCTGAGAAATGTTCATTATATTTTGGTGTTATATTATTTGTTACATGCAATGAGAATAAATATTTTGAGAACGGATAAAAATGGAAAGTTAGAATAAATTTGGAGGACAGAAGGAGTATGATTTTTAAAAAATATTTTAAGGGTTAATTTAAAAAATAGTTGAAGAGTGTGATTAGGTGTAAAATAAAAATATTATAAAAATAGAACATATTACAAAATTAAGTTGAAATTTAATAATATAATGGAGTATTCTAATCAGTGTCGTATACTTCGAATTATGGTCTAAATGACCTGGACAGGGCTGTTTTATCAAACACGTGTTTTGGAGGAAATTTTTTATTGGATTTTCTCCATATTTTTCAAGCGTAATAGATGTCCAAAGTTGGACCACAGGCCATGCATATATAGCTCAATTGCTCTATTATTACACCCAGGTTAGAGGGTAAATGAATATTACAGTGGTAAAAACCAGATTTACCATATATTTTGGTGCAATATGACACTCTCTACATGCCTACATTAATTACAAGATTAGCCTTTGTTGTGCTAGTTTTAAACTTACCATAAAAGATGGATCTAACAATGATCAACTGCCCAAAAATTTAACATGTAATAAGAGGAAGCAGAAGTGATACATATATTTCTCATTGAGTAGTTACACTCTTTGCAAGATTTCTAGGTTGATCAACATTGTGTCCCCGCTGTACAGTTAAGTGGTATGCCAGAAGCTGCACGCAGTCACGGAGAAAACGAAGGGATAAGTACGAGTGCTGCAACTAAAATACTAAATGATGGACTAAGGTGTGCAATACCTGCAAAGGAACTATGTTAATTACAGGCTGCAGACAGTCCTCCACCTGAGGAACTTCTATTATACGGCAAGATCCACCCACGCATACAGATGCACCGTCTCCTTTAGTGCACATCACTACAAGTCTACCTTTCCGAGCATGAAGCTGTTGAATCACTGACTGCTGTTTGCTGTACATCACAACAAATATCACATCCTAATTACATCATGATGTATGTTGTATGTATGTATGTATATCACTTCTTTTACCTGAAGCAAGCATCGCGGGTAGCAATAACAACAATAGGAAGAGTTTCATCAACTAAGGCTAACGGACCATGCTTCATTTCACCCGCAAGTATTCCTTCACTGTGCATAAGTGCCACTTCTTTTACCTTCAATGCACCTTCCAAAGCTGTTGCGTAGTTATAACCTCTTCCAAAAACTAATAGTGATTGTTCTGCAATTAGTAATTTCGCCAGATCTTTCATTTCCTCATCAAGCTTCAGAACTTCTTTCACTTTACCTTATAATTAAAAAAAAAAAAAAAGATTTCAAAATGGTTCCTATTGTTGGACATGTAGGGCTAGCAACCAAACAGCACGTACCTGGCAAGTCATATAGACCATCGATTATTGCTTCCCTTCTTGCTTGACTGGATATTGTGTCACCTCCAAGTGCAAGAGCTAACATAGCCATCACTACAATCTGGCTTGTGTACGCCTGTTCATCAGAGTATCTAGAATCATCTAGCCAATGAAACCAATATATGTGTGTCTGTATCACTGTATGTGTATGTGTATGTGTATGTGTGTGTGCCCGTAAATGCAATCATGTACCTTTGTACTAGCAACCCCTATCTCACAGCCAGCATTTAAATGAGCACCGCAGTGGGTATTCCTCGCAATCGCACTGCCAACGGTATTGGTGATACCAACACATAATGCCCCGTTTTCTAATGCGTATTCCAATGCCTGTAAGGTATCAGCAGTTTCCCCGGATTGACTAACAAAAACAGCTGTATCATCTCTATATATGGGTCCCTGCCTATCTAGTAGATCACTAGCAATTTCCATTGTTACAGGGATACCTGTAAACAAACATTACTTTAGGTTACTATCAGCAGAACAAGTCTCTTCAATCATTGCCAACACTAACCCGATAGTTCTTCTAAAATGGGCCTTGCAGCTAACGCTGCATTATAGCTAGTCCCGCACCCAATGAAAACAATCCTTCTGCTTCTCCTTATGGTTCTGAGATGATCCTTTAACCCTCCTAAAAGAACACTCTTGGATTTGCATGATCCTCCAAGTATAAGCCTTCCACGCATCGTTGTTGTAAGAGATTCTGGTTGTTCATGGATTTCTTTCTGCATGTAGTGCTCATACTTCCCTTTATTAATTTGTTCAACCTCCATTTCCAGAATTGACAGTGCACGTTGGACAGAGGCGGGCCTAGAAAAGGTTCCACCATGTTCACCTTTAGCATGATCAAACTTGAAAATTGATGCACGTCCATCCTGGAGCCAGCAAAATTAAGAAAATGAAGCTCACGCGAGAAGAGAAAGAAATCCACCTTTTCTTGAAGTATATGTGTGTATTTAGGTGTATATGAGCCTCTATATCATGAACATATATCAGCATTGCACTTGTAGCAAATATGATCCACGAAATTAAGAATCATCCACATGACTTGATAACACATCCAGGCTCCATCCATTTGGTGAGCAATACATAATCCAAGTACTATACACGTACCAGAACATAAAGAAGCAATCATGCAGCGGGAATTATAATCAGTTACAGTAGAAGAATATTATATAATACCTTCAGATGAACAACCTCATTATCCTCAATAACTAAGACCTTTTTTGTGTGCTCCACCAGAGCACTGGCATCACTCGACAGAAAGACTTCTTTTGGTTGGCCATTGCTCGAAAGAAATTTAATATCATTAAAAGATGGTCCAACGTTTGCCTCCTCATTTTGCTCCTACAATAACGGAGATGCCATTCACAACATATTTACTTGATATGAGAATAAAGAGCTTTAATTAAAGACATTTAAGAAATTTCAGGAGTTGTTGCTTGTTCCAGAGTTGTCAACAGGTACCCAATTTTCAAATTACATCACAAAAATAGCAATAAGGAAAAGGTGAAAACAACCATTGTAAATATATCGAAGAGCTTATTTATCAACATGTGAAGAATGAGAATAGGAAGGTCCTAATCTTAAAAACAAATTAACATTAATATTGCAGAAGTTGCAACAGTATAGGAAGGTCCAAATTTAAATATTTAGCAACAAGAAAGGGTTATATACAACTTACTTTCACACCAAGGAGCAATGGACTACCACGTTTGCACGCAATCAATTCATTAGGAAAATGGCGACTTTTAAAAATGAGAGCATATGCTCCTTCAAGATGCCTCATAACTTCAAGCACAAGTTGACTAAATGTCACACTATTGTCACCTGTAGAAAAGGTAAAAAATTTCACACTTCACATGAAAAATCTACAAAGATAGTAATAATCTTAATAAGGAAATCCAGCAATAATCAGATAATGAATGTCAATACACTTTTCACAAACAAAAGATGGAAACAAAGTTTAAGATCCCAAACTCATGCATTGCTACTGAAAATATATGTGCTTTTGATGAATCAATTTAGTTGGAATCTACCAATATTTCCCACGTGATCTAGTTTTCACCCAAATAGTAACCATAAGTCCATAACTACAGTAGTTTTATTGTTATAAATTTATAATGTTTACCACTTTTGCTACCACATGGTTTTTTATTTTGCCGAAAACGACATCCATGTTCAAATTACTTATGGGAATTGTTTTACATTATTACAGTATGTTACACAAAGCTAATGAAAATAAACTGCATGAAATAAATGGAGCTCATGCAAAGTAAATCAATGAAGTTAAGGACCAAACAGAAAGAAATAATTAAAGCAACAAATGAAGTGTTTACAGGCACACGAATACCTTCTTCTTTGGTATTATCAAAGATGAACTTTGCAAGCTTTGGAATGACTTCTGTATCAGTTTCTGATTCAAAAGTGAAACCATGTCGAACTAGTGTCTCTTTTAAAACCTAAAACATCATATAATGCAGCATTAACGTGAATGAGAAAGGGGCAACCTAAAAATCATAAAAAAATAAAAACTATCTCAGCCGAGCCAAAACATAATTGGTACCGGACTTTTAATTCAGCTTTTAAGAAATAATGGAGATAAAAAGTAAACTGAAAGGACACTAAAACAGACTAGTGGAATACAATATCCTTATGGAGATCCTATGAATGGGAAACTAACAATTTTTTTAAATTTGAGGAAAGGAAACAAACAATTATAAAGATGTCAATATACCCATGCATATGAACAGGGAAATAAACAATTAAAGAAAGCAAATAGCTATTATATGGAAATGAAGCAACTTCTTGAAAAAATAATATTTCCTAAGAACTGGAAAAGAAAACAAAGATCAAGGCTATGGAATTTGTCTCTCTTTTTCATATTAAAGTCATACATGAAGTATATTACTAGCAACAGAAAGGAATAAATATTCAGTGATCTTAAAACTCACAAAGGTGAGTAAGTGACTTCAATCAAGCAACAGTAACATTTATATCGAACATCAGATGCAGCAGCAACCACCACATTCATGCAACAAAATAAAAGGTCTGATTATCAGATCATATCGGAACTAAAAGAATATATCAAGAGCAGAAATGAAATAACCAACCTCATAATTTGTTATAACTCCATTATGAACAACCACAAAATCATTTCCTGGATCAGACGTCTGAGGATGACTATTTCTTGGAGCTGGTTCCCCATGTGTTGCCCAGCGGGTATGCGCTATTCCAGCATGCATCAAGAAGGACTCTTCCAGACTTAAGTTTGTCATGGAAACCTCTAACAATATGAAAATGACCACAAATGATTACAACCCACGCCGGAACGGCAAATAAAATAAAATCTCACATTTTAAGAAATGGTACTAGAAAGAATGTAAAAGCTCTTAGATAGATCTGTTACGAAGATTCAAATGTATTCAACTTATTGGGTATCCATACTATGCTACACATCCTAACTGCATGCAACATGATGACACAAAGATCCAGCATCTACTCTTTCTTCACAAACATTCTAAAGCATATAACTTGTCCGTACAAGCAAGTTCATCTACTTACAGCACAAATTCTGAACAAGATTTAAGTGCAGTAAAATCTCACATGTGTTAGAAAAACAGAACAAATTGGAATTGCAATAGACCTGCTGTCTTAAAACAACAAATAATCCAAGTCTAGTTACTGACCCCCAAGCAAAGAAGATGCACCAATCACAGTAACTTAGAAAGCAGAGCTCAAAGCATTAGCATAAGAGATCATGTCCAAAACAAAAACTGCTACGGTATAGAAAGCTACATGGATGGCCTAAACAGTTGCAGAAACAGGGAATAATACGCCAAATGTGAGAGAGCAATACATAAATAATACACGACCTAAAAGCCCAAATGCTGGTAGACTTCACCAAATCTTATTTTGAATTCCCTCCAGAATCATTATAAAACGGTATTTTCAATGTAAAAAATAAAATCACACTTTGTCGAACAACAACCTTGATAGACAGATTTGACAAGTGATTCAATGTTGCCTTCTTGACGGTATACGAGAGGCGCAGGGGAAACATCGGAATCCACATTGAGGGTGGAATCAATGGAAATTCCGGCGGAATCATATCCCCTATACTCCAAACGGCGGAGGCCATTGAAAAGCACCTCCAAAATGTGGCGTCTATCCCTGTTGACATTATAATTCAGATACGCGAAAATCCCACACATATTGTTTCCTTCCCACCCTCTGTGCTTGGTGATTTTCGTCCCCTTCTACGAAAGATATGCAGAATAAGGAAAAAGAGAAGTATGGGTGAAGGCGAACAGTTTTGACTAGTCGATTTGTGAGTTCAAAATTTGTTGGAAGTTAATAATAGGTCAGTTTTGGTGTTCATAGTGCTTTGACCTGTTGCTGCAATGCAATCTGGATCGAATCATTTCTCATCAATTCTCTGAAACTGGATAATTTTTCAGGAATTTCCAGAAAACTCGATTTATTTTTTTTAAATCACTCTAATCGCAGAAGGCCCAGCCCAGGTTTAGTCCCGTTTTTATGGGCCGCCTTGGTAGTTGGTATTTTTTTTTTAATTTATAAAAATATTTTTATATGATATATGTTTTTTAATTTTTTCTATATTCTTATGTGTTGTATTATTTTTATTTTGAATTTTTTTTCTTTGATTTTTATATTCTTTTAAATACTTTTTATTTTTGTACATATGGTTAAGCATTATGTATATCTTTATTGAAACTTTTTCAAAAGATATTTTTAATAAAAAAAAATATTTTATTTAATTAATTTACATTATTAAAAATATGAATTAGATAAGATTGATAAATTTTTTTCAGAATTTTGATACTGTTACTTTATTTAATTAGAAGTTCCTAAATTTGTTAGTAAGAATTAAAATTCAAACTTAGAGAGATGTTGAATTAGTTGTTTATATTTTTTTTTATGAATTTGAGTTTGTAAATGATTGTTAGAAAATTGTTGTTTGAATTTATTTTTGTGAATTTGAGTATATTAAGGTTTGTTGAGTTAATTGTTTTTTAAATATTATATATATATGAATTTTATTTTATTAATTAAATTATTTTTGGAAAATTAAATAAAATTTTATGACAATTTGAGTAATATTTGTATACAAAATTACCAATTAATAAGATAAATATAGAAATAAAATGTTATAGTAATATATTTAAAAAAGATTGGGTTGATTTGGCCCGGTAGCCCGGTGTCTCGTCTTGGGCAGGACGGGTTTGAAAATATGTTGCCCGAAAAAAGATGGAAGGCAGGTTTGAAAATATGTTGCCCGAAAAAAAATGGATCGGGCCCAACCCGAATAACACCATGGCCCGATGGACCTATACCCGGCTAGGACAGCCCATCCCAACCCATTTTGATGGCTATCTTCTTCCCCTATTAATATGAACATTTATAAAAAATTAATTTTTTAAAATATTTATATATATATATATACATTTATGAATATACATATATATTAAGACTTGAGAATAATTATTACACATTATGAGGTCAAATATCACATGTATACAAATTTTCCTTTTACAAATATTTTATGAACTCGAATTCACGGTAAACTCTAATTTATCAATTATCACTGTTATACATATACACTATTACATTAAAAAAAAAAATATTTTTATAATAGTAATACTATATATGAATAATAGTGATAATAATTTTACATAATAGTCATATAAATTCATGAAAACTCGAATTATATTTTATAAATTAATTATGTTTAGCAACCAACAAGTTTCATTGAAATTGGCCCATACAACAAATTTTCTGTCATTTTCTTTGGTGAGGTTGAGAAACACGTACAGCCTACACTTGATTTGTTTTCCGCAAAACCCTAGACCGGCAATTTTACCCGAACCGGTTCGTTCAGAAGGAAGAGATTATAAACCCTAAATCCCGCATTGGGCACCCAAAGAAGAGAGAATTGGAAATGACGCAGAAGGGAAGTTTATTCAAAGGCCAGAAAAAGAAATCAATTCCTGCCAATCGACATGGCAAAATCACGCACACTCGGAAGGGTAATCCTCATCATAAAGCACAATATCTTATACTTTCAGATTAAAGTCTAATGTTGATCTGTTATTGGCTACTGTAGGGAAGAGAGCGGTGAAGCCATCGAAGATGACCAAAGAGATGGGTGCTGATAAGGTATGCTTTCCCAGTTTGTTTATTTATTAGATGGTGATCTTATTTCATGCTGTGAAAATTGCTCAAAGGTAATTGTTATATGGCTTATTCTATACTTAATTCTGGTTGCTGCCACCTTGACTGGCAATTTATATAATTAACAGCTGCATAGCTGATAGGGTTCAAATTTTGTAGAGTTTCTATTCTATAGCATGTGAAGGGGTCGGGGAAATGAAAGAGTTTTATGATGAAATTAGAAGATTTTTATAAATTTATGAGTTTGCTTTGTTGAAGGATTTCTTCAATTACTGGATTTCAAAGAGGTCTATTGGTAAGGTCTGTCATTGTTAGAATGTATCTGCCATACGACCTTTGTATTTCAGCATTTGTTAAGTCTCAAGCTTTCATGCATAGGCTTGTTTGGTTCTGAAGAAGTGTTTGTTCTCCGGTGAAAAGGTAGGGTTGCCAACAAGCCTTGTTTCTAATTGTGCTCCACTAGAAAGTCATAATGCATCTTGAACAACTGTTTGAACCCAACCAATGCCTTACCTGGGTTGTTTATTAAGTAGCACAAATCATTTTTTGAATAACTTTCAAATGCCTCCATTGTTGTTTGTTGTAATTATCAACTTTCTGATTATGGATCTTTATATAAATTGCTCCCCTCTTCCCCAAAGAAGTATGTCAAAAATCCCAATGTTTGACTTTAAGAATTGAATAATCTCCAATGAGTTCCAAGATTTTTCAAAATGAAGGATGTACCGGTGGAGAGAATGATTTGAAACAAAACAGTACTGGCAAAACCCATCTAACTATGTCTATTGATGAAATACTTCAACTATTAAGATTGATTAGTTCATGCAACATCTGAACATTTTGTTTTTGTTCTGTGCTCCTTCAAGGTTCATGTCTAAGTTGATTGTCTCTCGTTGCTTTTAGGTTGAGCATCCTTATTCATAGAGATTACTCTGTCTGTTATATAATTTAGAGATTGTGGTCCTAGTTGTATTTTATTCAGATAGACATGAACATTGAGCCACATTGTATTGGAGATAGTATACAAACCGGAAAAAAGTTCAGTCTTCAAGTTGGGAAATTGCCGTTCTTGTACTGCAGTTTGTTTACTTATTAAATGACTGGTTTTTGACATATTACTAAGTGGGAGCGCAGAGGTCTATTTTATTGACACTGCAACTCCAAAAGATTTGGGCACTAACGTCTATAGTTATAGACATACTCTCACCAATCTAGGCCACTCTTTCATCAACCTGAGATCGTTGGAATTGGAAACTAGTGTGTGTGTGTGTGTATATATATTAAAAGATGTAATGCTGATCTTCTTACATTAATGTTTCTGATAATGAACTTGTTTTTGGGTTTTTCAGGAGCTGACCAAGTTTATAAACTACTGCAATGAGGCAAAAGCCGCAACAGTTGCTAACAAAGATGGTGGTCATTTAAGTATTGTCAAAAATCAGACAGATTCCTCAAGTGGTGCCAAGAAGTAGATTGAATCTGCATGCATAAAGATAATTTTGTTTGTTGAAGCACAATCTTGGGATTCAAGTGTACAAGAACAGTAGTTTTGGTAAATTGTAATCTGTCCTTATTCTGTTTGGTTTGGTTAGTTTTGGTTAGTTACGCTTCTGAATTTGGAGATGCCCGCTATATCTTATTACTCTCATCACTTAAAACACATAGTTTAATGAATTTTCAACACAATCCATAATGAATGCAAGAGCTCCACATTCTCTAGGATTGTCTGCTGAAATGTGTCAGCATGATAAAGTTCTAACTGAATCACTGTATGGACAATTTCTTGTTAAAAACAATGTACTTTTGACTATTATATTGGTAATCAATTTGAGGTTATAAGTAAGACTTGAATTCATGGAATTTACTTAAAAAAGGTCCAACTTGAAGTTCGGTTTTCATGGTTGACATGGGCACGGGTATATGGATCCTGCGCTATCTGCTTAACAATAACATGGTTGGGAACAACTAATGAAGGAGGTGGGGAAATAACAAGAGAATTCCTAAATCAAACAAAGGAAGGGATCGCTCAACGTGTACAACGATAAATTTAGCTCTTTTCAACAGTAACAACAAAAGATGTGGAAACAAATTATCTCTGGCGTAAAAGACAACTGTATTACCATAACCTTCACCTGAAGCACGACCCTTGAAGATGATTTCCTTCAGCTTCATACCACGAAATAATTTATGTGCAAGTAGGAACACCTGTGCCTAAATACAACAAGCACTGCTCAAGAACAATAAAACTTGTGCATCTGCTTGAAATAGCAAATATGGGAACCCAAACTTATGGCCCCATTTAAGAGCAAGTCTATGCTTTTTCTAAATTGAAAGAAGCACGCCAACAATTCTTGAGTTGACAAAACACTTCCATCAAAAGCAAAAATTAAAACGATAACTTAAAATGAGAAAAATACGTTAACATATGGTCCCCATGATTATTCAATACTCCAATACCCAAAGCTTGTTTCTGTACATTCATTGTACACCCACGCTGCCAAATGGACCATTCTCTGTCACAGGAGATATAATTCAACTGAATGAGGGTGTTTCAAAATCTTGACCAGTGGATTAATGTTGATCACTCTGTTTTGTTCTCCACTGCCCCAGGCTTCTCCTCTGACTTTGAGTTTGCAGAACAACACCCACCACCATGGTGGTGGTGATGGTGGTGATGATGATGATGGTGGTGGTGCCTCCTGCCCTTCAATTGTTTTCTCATATCATAGGCATCTTCTCCATCAGCATAGTATTTGGCCTCCACATCATGAATCTTGTACCCAAGGGTTTCAGTGTACAAATTGAAGGCAGCCCTATTACTTTTCCTAACATGCAGTGACACATACTCTGCCCCATACACCTGTTTAAGAAGGAAAAAGAACACGCACAATCAAACAGATCAACACTTACAGATGATAATACAAGCTGCTCTACATCTAGCCATCACAAACTAGCCTAAATTGCCTTAGTCTAGTTCAAAACAATCCAGAGGATAATAACAAGCAGCACAATTCCACCCTTTTCCATTTCCAACTTACGATTGCCACAACCTCCTCTTCTGAAAATAAGACTCAATAACCAAAAATACCTCTTCAGACCAATTAAATCTATCGCATGCCTAAAAGCTAAGGACTTTCTAACAGCCAATGTGCAGTTTAGTACCTTTCTGCAGCATTGTAAATGATAACACGAGCAATCGGGGACATTAACAAGACATTTTCAGTTTCAGGGAGATAGCACAAAGGGCACAATCTTGCATATTTGTTTAAAGGGAAAACATGAATGACATATTAGATGACAATATTTTTCTGAGAGAAATCCTAATTTCATACTAAAAATTCTTTTTCCCTTTCAAACTTGTGGGAGTAAAATATTAAATCCAAATGAAAGGTCACCAAAAACTGTAAAAAGTTTTCTTTTCCTAAAATAAAGAATTTAAAGAAATTGGAAGGAAACGAAAATGAACAACTAACCTGTTCCATGGCATTTTGAGCGGCAGTCATGAGTTTGGTGGCAAGGCCGAGTTTGCGGTGAGTACGTAGCACGGCGAGGGAGGTGATATGGCCGTGGCACTCGGTGGTTTCCTCCTCCATCTTGGCCAAAACATAGCCGACGATTTTCCCATTGTAATCCTCAGCGACGTAGAGGAGCTGCGGCCACGAGAGAATATGGTAGAGATAGTACTTCATCTGATAATTCTCCGGGAGGCAAAACAAATTGCACGTCTGCATCGCCAACAAATCGTCCACTGTCGCCTTCCTGATGCACACCATTGTCCTATTGGCTGTGGAGCGGCCAAAGGATTAGGGTTTTGATCTTAATTTGGGGGGAACAGAACAGGCAGCACTGGAGAAGTGGAGATGGCTTGAATCGGTGGCGTGTGCCTCTATATATATTTATTAAAGAAAAACATATATGAAAAAATATTTTATTTAAAAATAGAATAATTAAATAGTAAATTAAGTGGTGTTTGGTAGGAGACAAAAATTAGTATGTAATTATAAGATTTAAATTATAGAGTGAAGAATATACATTAAGGCAACGTTTGGTTGGATACTTTTGGGGGTGAGTAATGATAATTAATGTTATAGTGTGTGTTTGGAATGACTCTACTATGATTTTGATTCTAAAAAATTAAGAAATTGACCATACTTAAGTTATATCATGACTTTCATTCAATACCATTTTTATTCCTATACCCTTTCAATTCCTCACAATTATACCAAACGGCCCCTAAATTTTAGTGTTTGGTAATTTATAGTTAAAATTAGATTTTTTGTATTAGTGTTTTGTAAAGTGTAGTTTAAATAATTTAAGGTTTATTTTTATATTAGTGTTTGGTATGAGATATATGCATTAATAATTTGCAGGATTTGCTCAAAATCACACCACCACTATGTCTATCAAATTTTCTTCCCCCAATTTCGAGTGATGACAAAATTAAATTTCTACCACCATGCCCAAAAATGAAGGGTTTGAGTTTGCAACGGTGCTCTTATCTAATTTAATGTACAAAAATTATTTCTAATACTTCATGTAGGAGGTGGAATACCAACTCAAAGTGTAACAATGAAAAAGCCATAAAAATTGTACTCGAACTCTCGACCCGTGAACAGTAACAAATCGATAAATTCAACTATATACTACAAAACAGGTGTAATAAAAATATACTCAAATATCTCACTCTTATTACACCTACCAAACATCCCACAATAGTGATTCGTTATTTTAAAACTCTTTTCCCTATTCAGCTAATCACATTCTATTTATTGTTGTGTCTTAATTCCAATCAGGTCACTTGGCATACGGCTAGCATGCATAAAGGGTAAAGTCATATAAGAAAATGGATCGGGGGTAAAGGCTTCAGAGTGAAGGAATGCTTAGATTGACGAGAAACGAACTAAGAACTGAAGGAGTTCATGAGACGGAAAGCATAAAGGATGCTTTTGGTCGACATGATAATGGTGCTAAGAAGGTCAAGAAGATGTGATGCCCTTTCAAGGGTAAAGCTAAGCCGGATGGCGAGTGTAGCAGGTTCAATATGAAAGTTACCCCGGCGGTCGGGCAGTGGGAAGAAGACTGACGACTACCAGCCCAGTGATCTTGGTCAATGCTCTAGCCGATCTAGTTTGGGAAGCGATCTCCTCTGCCTAATGTCAGATTTGGGGCGGTAGAGGATCATCACAAAACAAGGGGATATCTTTCTGGCAGAAGGGATGAGACCGGTTTAATTACATAAATAAAGAATTAAGTGTATTAATGTTAACTAAAGTGTTATTTGGCACAATATGATTGGCTACTGAGCCTTAAAACAGTCGTTAATAGGTTATAGAGGAAATCCCAACTATAAATAGCACCATATAAGGTGCATTGAATACGTTTGGGGGTAGGGATGGCAACGGGGAGAGTCTGGCACAGGTTTGGCCTGTCCCAGGACCCACCCCGCCCTACCTTCATTTGGAGTTGGCCCTGCCCCGCCCCTTGAATCCGACGAGTTTTAACTGTCCCAACCCGTTTATCCGTCTATTTTTATTACACATATCAAATGTATTACAAAAAATATTTTAAATTTTAAATATAACATAAATATGCATTTGAACGATTTAAACAACAATAAATACACGAAATAGTCTATTTCAAGTTTCAACATATTAAATTTAAATATTTAAAATCATACATATATTGTTAATTGAAAATTAAAATGATAAAATCAATTAATGAACTCTTATACAACTTTTGTTCGTGACTTTATGAGCATATTTAATCTAATATTTTAATGAATATATTATTAATAGTCTAATTTTTATATATTTAATTATATATATAAGGGCGGATTCGAAGTGGGTTCACCTAATAAACCGGCCCGTATAGGACGAGTTTATTACGAGTTCGAATTTGAACCCACCCCATTGTTATCCCTGTTTGGGGAACTAAAAAACCAAACAATAAATATGCAAAATTAAATTATAGTAGTTGAGAGCATTCAAAAGTATTTACAATTATATGTTTTAATCATTTGACTGTTGTTTGGGGACACTCATGTACCCAACGTTGAAAATCGACCATTAACAATTATATGTAAAATCATATTCTATACTTCACTAATTCATATCATTTCAGTATACTACATGTATATAAACTCATTTTCTTTTAACATTTTTCTTTTGCTCTTCCCCTATTTTCAACTTATAAAAAGCATATTAGTCTGCTGCCTACATATTGTATGTAGTATCAATCGTTCCTAGCAAAATCCGTGCGAGTCTAAACAAACATATGTTTACTCAAATCCGAGTTGATGGTGTACAAAATTTTCAAACGATCTCACAATTCTTGAAGCATTGTTCTCAAACAAAGAATCTCAGAGCAGTTGAGGAATTCTATGGCCATGTTCTTAGAGCAGGTTTATTCTTCGTCTCCCCCAACCTCCAAACCGACATCGTGTTAACATACACATCATGTGATGACCAGAAAAACACCCCCAAAATCCTAACTCGCTTCTTCAAATGCCTCAATCTCAGAAACTCGTTGCCCTTCAATTCGATCATATCCCATTTTTCTCAACATGGGTCTGACTGTAATGCGCTGCATACATTTTCTTTCATGCATTTCAACAGCGTTCATGTTGATTCTTATGCTTTATGCAGCTCTTTAAAGTCAGCATCTTGTTTAAAAAATGTCCCGCTTGGAAAAATAATCCATGCCTATGCGGAGAAATCGGGCTGGTTAGCTAGTGTGTTTGTGGGTAGTGCTTTGGTGGATTTTTACGCGAAATTGTTGTGTGTGAGTGATGCAGCAGTGGTGTTCGACGAAATTCCTGTGAAAAATACTGTGTGTGTGAATGCACTTATGTCGGGATATTGTGAGGCTAAATTGTGGGGTCAAGGGATTGAACTTGTTCGCAGGATGCCACTCCTCGGTTTGGATGTGGACAATTTCACATTGTCTGCTGCTCTACGGGCATGTAGTGGCCTGTGTGCCCTGGAGTTAGGCAAGCAAGTTCATGCAAAGGTTGTGCGCGGAATCATTGATGTTGGAACAGATGTGTTTCTTCAGAGTTTGTTGATTGAAATGTATGGAAGGTGTGGACTAGCGGATAGTGCAAAGCTGGTTTTTGATATGGTGGGATACGGAGAAGGGGAGAGACGAAGAGACATTGTGCTGTGGACTTCGATATTAGGAGTGTATGGGAAGTCAGGGAATTACAGTGAAGTGATTAGGTTGTTTAATGACATGTTAGTGGAAGGAATAGTCCCTGATGGAATAGCATTCTTGACAGTTATATCGGCTTGTGGTCACACGGGTCAAGTGGATCTTGGACTACAACACTTTGATTCCATGACTCTCGACTATGGATTGGTTGCAAGCCAAGAGCACTACAGTTGTCTAGTTGACCTGCTTTGTCGGGCTGGAGAGTTGGAAAGGGCATGCAAACTTATAAGTGAGATACCACGTAGCGCAGACGAGAGCTCTGGTGTATCCATGTGGGGTGCGTTGCTTAGTGCCTGCAACGAGTGTGGAAATATCAATTTGGGGAAGTTTGCTGCTGAAAGAGCTCTTGAGGTGGAGCCTAATAACATTGGAGTTTACGTTCTTCTATCTAATATGTACGCTAGCAATGGGATGTGGGGTGAGATTGAGCAATTGCGGGAGATAATGAAAAGAAGGGGATTGAACAAGGAGAAGGGGTGTAGTTTAATAGACACAGCAACTTCAACTTGAAGACATATTCTGTCATTGCTTGTTATTGTTGTATGAAAGAATTGGTGGATGGGATTAGAGCATTGATACACATCTGCTGAGTTGAATGGATGGTGAGGATCTAACTCAGAAGGATTTCCTTTCTTGAAAGAAAGAAAGAAAATCCAGTTTTCAGATTGATTTCACAAGGCACATGATATTGTGCATGTTAAAGATTTGGTATATGAGCCCCCACCCCAACATTTAAATCAAACTGATGTCTCTGATATATATATATATAATATATTTGGCATTGTTCCATTCCATGTTTACAATAATTTACGACGTTGGTTAATTCTTCTTAGTGTTGGAAAGGTCTCATATCAAATCTGCTCGCTCTTTCGTTCAGTTAAGACAGATGAAAGTATATATCAGTTTTTAGGGTGTGATGTATGGTGCGCAAGTCTTTATAGTATAGTTGAATTGGAGCTAAGTTTTTCAATGCTTGTTTTGGCATGCATGATAATATCTGTTGTGGTATCTCCAGTGACTTGATTACCAATGGAATAAATCCGTTGTTTAGGATATTATTAATTAATTAATACTATTTAAAATATTGATTATCGGTAAACTAATTTTAAACATATAGTACACACCAAACTATATATTTTCCAATTAATTATTAAAATTTATTTGCATACACAAAAATAACTCTTTGCTCAAACAGTGTGTTTTTCACACATAAAAATAACATCACTAACATTTACTCTAACAGTAATCTGATATAAAGTTACATTTACCATCCAATTCAATTCTAAATCATAACAGAGACACATACCATCACTATTCATTAGGATTTTGAGTTCCACCATCCACCATAATCCCAAACAAATACACCCTTACCTATGACGAATGGAAAACAAGGAGTGGAAAGAAACATTGACACACTGTGTGACAATAATTTCGTGCTTCATTTCATTAATTACTTCCGAACTTCCAGACTCTGATGTATCTATCATTGTGTGCAGTAACGAGTTTCTGCATTCCTACACCCAAGCAGAAAATAGGAGGTCGATTTGGCATGAGATAAACGCGGTCATCTTCATTAAGCTTGGTTGCCTTCTTTTTCTCAAACACGACGCTATTGACTGTTGATCGATTCAATGATGTGTTCTTGACATTCTGCTCCATGATCCACCCTGACAATACTTCACCACTATCCTGATCCACCATTCTCAACACGCCGTCTATTCCACCAACAACCAGTGTTGATTTATCATTACGTAGGTGATGCATAGAGTAAATCACGTTTGGACTCACTCGTGTGTCCCATACTCTTCTCAATTTTCTGCACCAACATTTTTTATGAGCTTTCAATCATACACACACAAACCTACCTCCTTTCCGCATAAAATGTGTATTTTGACGTTTAAAAGTGGTATGCGTACCTGAGGTCCCAACAAGATGCATGGCCTGTGCTTGATCCAGTAAATAGTAAATGCGAGCTGGGGTTCAGACACAAAGTCTTGATGCTTGCTGAAAAAAGTTCAAACACATAGATACAAGATTAATATAGATGACAAAATACAAAATGAGAATTATAATTGACAAGTTTTTATCACAAAAACCTGCATAATTAGCAGTGTTCAAAGTAGCCACCCGCTGATCGGTTGAAAGATCCGATATTGAAATGCAACCAAGATTAGAACCACTGACAATTAATTGCTCATCACTGAAAGATAAGCTCGATACCGCCCCAGGGTGCATACTGAAAGAACAAAATAAATTTATGTGAACCATCTTATTTCATTGTAATAAATGATAAAACACCCTTTAAGATATATAATGACAATGATCTTTACGATAGATAGAGCCATTAGGCAACTGTAATTTAACAAATGGTGTTCAAAGAATGCCTGTTATGCCATTACCAACCTTTGTGGTAATTTGAGAAATTCAGATGTATTTACATATATATTATTGTGTTTGGAATACAGTTAGTGCTTGCCTAAAATCGGTAAGGAGATAAACATTGGCAGGCATAGGCAATATGGAAAATAACAAACTAAACCAAGGTATGGACAACAGCATATACAGAGGGAAAAGATACATGCCAAGCAAAACTAACTTAAAAAAAATAAATGAAAGTTGATGAAATGTATGGGAACTCAAAGAAAATGCGTACTTAATTAACTGTGAAATCTTTTTGCTGTACATGTCAAAGACGCGAACTTTCCCATCTTCACATCCAACCACCGCATGTGGATCTACGTAACTGCAAGCAACGAACATACACATGGCCATTTCAGAAGGAAGTATTTCACACATGTTTATAATGATATATTCTATAATGCTATTGGTTAATGAAGAGAGAGAAGCCAAGTCCCAGCCAACGAAACAAAAAGAACAATTTTTAAGAGAGAAAAAGAAAAATGCAAGAAGCAAATACTTGCAGGGTGGTAACTCTTAAACCGTGTTTTTTTGCCACTCAATTTGTGAAGTTAAACGGAATAAGTTCGTCGATTATGTAAACGTGCAATAATGAGATTATGTTTCAAGTGATTACTCTAAATTAGTTTAAAAAGTTCCAAAACAGTAATGGTTCCACTAAGTATGTGCAGATCCAGTGCAAATATTAGTACTATTCCTAACAGAACTACAGAAATATTGTTGGGAATTAATTATATCATAATTGCATTTCTATCAGAATTAAAGTGCTACATATTACATAAAGAATAAAATATCACCCACCTCATACATAATCCACGGGTAAACAAGCCTTCACATGAGGAAAATAGACTTCTTCTACAAGAACGCGTCCAAATGCATATACGAGTCCCAGCAAGACCAACAACCTGTAGGTTAATAACACAAGAAAATCCAAAGTCACAGTCAGTATACAGCTTAGAATAAAAGTAAACCCAATGTTTAGAGTAGACTCAAAATACATCATGCTCGTCAAATTAAATCAAAGGCACTAATTTCCTATTTAACCAAGCTGCAGCAAAAATATTCCAGGTTTACTTTCCATGTCTTTACAAATTCAAGCTTCTAAAACCGTATCACCTTAGTAAGCCATATATGATTTAAACTTACCTGATCTTTGAAAGCCGTAGTTTATCATGAAACCGTAATTTATCATGTCAGGGGATCAAGGCCATATAAATCATCAAGAAAATTGGCATAAGCTTATCATTTTCACAACCTAAGTCCCATAAGTCTCTGAAACATTCTAAAGATCACGTGTATCACAAGGCACAAATTTCATATAACCAGTTCCTTCTCTTTTGTGGGAAATGGAAAGACACTATGCACGGACTTCTATAATAACACTCATACAGGAAAGTATTGGAAGTGTCAAGTAGTTCATCATTACCTTCCCCTCATCAAAATCAAAATCAATTAGCGGAGCCCTCTCAGGTAGAAGATATTCATCCAATCCTCTGCAGCTCTCTGCAGACCAGAGACGCATCACCTATCATTATATGGAGTAAAAGTATTATCTGAAATATGTATTACAAGTTACACCGGCCAAACAACATGACAAAATAGATAAGTATAATCATGCATTCACATGGCAGTAATTCATTTCTGACACAAATACAATGATTAGTAGGCACTGCAACCATCAGAATTAGATCCACCACACACCTATTCCACATAAACCCAGAAACACGGGATAGGATAATTCTATCCGTGACTCGAAAAAAAATCAGGAATTCCCAACCCCCAACATAAATAATAGAGAGTAAATATGATGGCAACTGTTTACACTACAAGAGCAGAAGTCCTTTTTTGTTTTGTTTTTTTGGCTGTCACTGTTCTGAGATGTCTCTTTGGGGACGCACAGTCTTCACAAGTGGAACCAGAACCTTGCATTATCTGAGATGTCTCAATTCGACAATTTGTATAAATTTTATACTTAAAATATATAAAATAGTATACTCCCTCCGTCCATGAAACTTTCTCCCTTTTCATTATTGGCACGGGATTTAATATAAATTAATATTATATTGAAATGATAGATAAAGTAAGAAAAATGTGGGATATTGTGGGGCCCAAACTTTTGTTTGAAAGGGTAGATTATTTCCAAATAAGTTAGGGGAGAAAGTTTTATGGAAAAAGAAAAAGAAAAAGTGGGAGAAAGTTTTACGGACGGAGGGAGTGTCATACAAGGAGGAGCTTACTTTGTCAAAACTCAAAAGTTGTTCGACTAAAAAGTGGTATAAGTTATTTATATTAGAAAATAGATCAGTGAATAATAAAGTTCCATCTACAAGCAAATATGGCTTAGTTCAATAAGAGGAGAAAGTGATGAAAGTCATTCAAAATTAAAAGCTTATACCTTATCCCCAACACCTGTAAGAATCAAGCCCATCTTCATTCTGCATTTTCTAAACCTAAAGGAAAACCAGGCAAACAAAAATTTATGAATTCAACCACAACTTGAGCCTCAAAGTGAACAAACAAAAGACTTCACAAAATTAATTAAAAAGCAGCAAAAAGAGGAAAGGTTATAACTTTATCTTTAACATATTCTAGGAAATTAAGGCATCCATAAAAAGTACTCTATTCTAGAACTTGTCATGAAACGTATTTAGTGTTCATACGCAATATGTGATATAAGTACAAATGATTTTCTAAGAAGTGGTTTATCACGACAATTTTGGAAGAACAAAAAGGTCCATTTTGACAAGAAAACAATTTTCATATTAGACATGACAATTGAAATTTCAAACATCAATTTCATGTGGGATTAGCATAGAATTGATGGAAATAAACAGAATACAGAAAACATAATCTTTTACGTAACGTCCATGTTAAAAGTGCATGCTAATAAGATATTCTCAGGGAAACAAAACATTAAACCAGTGCACAGTCTAGCTGAGTACCCTGTTCCCAAATACTTCAATTAAAATAGATATTCTGGATAAGATAACCAGACCAGAAGACATATAAGAGAGCATCAAAAGATTGTCTACTATACCAGTGAACCTTTTTTTTTTCTTTCTGGATTATACCTAGGAAACTTGAGTAAATTTCCAACACATCCATGTGAATGTTATCTCCAAGCAAAGCTGCTGATATCTGAATTGGAACTAATATTTAACTGCAACAGTGGCTTATTCTTCAAATTCTGGACAGTTTCTCAGTGGGCTTATAGTAACATTTTAAGCAAGTGTCATACTTCCTTGGATCATAGAGGCCAACTTTATTCCAGAGAACCAGGCCTTATGTTAAGATATGGAAGATGTTATAGAGCCTATTAAATGAAGAAATTCAACCAGCATATGGTTGAAAGACTAAACTGAACATGCGATCAGCTGTTACCTATGTAGCTGAAGTGCTGAACTCAATGCAAGTTAAGTTCTTAAAAGTTGTAGTTTATGAAACAGGAGTGGTATTGAGTACAGAAGAATACACAGATACCACAATGAGTAAAAGAAAGAAAAAACAGAAGCAAACCGAGTCAAGGATATACCTTTTCCCGCAAGATAAAATACATTTTGGCTAGTGCTCACAGGATATACGTATTGTCTCCAAAGGTAAAACGGTTTAATGGCCTACCAAAGACCACACAAAGACCAATAGTCAAGATCCAAGGCCAAGGACAAAGGCACAGGCCCAGCTTGGCCGGGCGGAAACCACCCAAAGACCAATTGCCAAGATCCAAGGCCAAGGACCAGGACCCGGGCTTGGCCGGGCAGGAGACAGCGCGTGTGCACGTGGGTTAGACTCCCCTGAACCATATTTGAATACTATACTAAAACTCTTACTTATATACAGTAAATTTCTTTACGGTTTTTCCGATGTGGGACAGACTAAAATACTTCTTATTTTAATTTATTTTCCCACATAAAATACCTCCACATCAGTATTAATATTTCCATTTCAGGAATTAATTTCTCACGCACCATAATTCGGTTTTGAGATCGAAAAATACAACAACAATCTACTTCACGAGTAGAATGCATTGACTACAAACAGTTTCATTGAAATTACCATTTTCTCCTCCAATAAGTTGGTCAAACTAGAGTATTTAATATTCTTTTCAAACCAAATTCCAACAAAAGTTCCAAACAACTTAAAACTTGAAATATTAAAAGTGGAAAAGATAAAATGATTTACCCTACCGCGTGAGCTTTCCACTGGAATACATCAGCAGGACCGTTTTGTAAAGACAATCTTTGCCGATCTATAGCTACCTGCTCCATCTGTATATTGATAAACCTTTGCGAGTAATTAGACAAATCAAACAAGCCAATAGGACCAGCTTGGTGTTGCCTGTGATACTGTATTTGCAGTAGCTTCAGTCTATTAATCACCGTGCCCCTTCACCGGTAGAAGAGAAGAAATATAAATGATCATTTTACTGCATAAACATAGTGTTTCGCAATGCATCCAAACAAAACGAATTTCAAGTATTATGGACTGCTTTTGTACCCATTCATAATAATTAATCTACTTTTTGCATTGAAACGAACACATTCACCATATATAGCCATCATTATTGCAAAATACTTAATTGGATCCCCAAAATTAATAATGCCAGAGGTACAACTCAAATCAACAAAACATACCAAAACAGTCAAATAATAAGCAAAATTCATTCGTTTCTTGATAATTATCACGATAAGAGACTACAAGTTATAGACGAGAGAAGTACCAGGACTTGCAGACGGCGGAGCAGCGAATGAGATGGACAAGGTCGAGAAAAGCGAAAATCATGCACAGAGCATCATTTCCCAGAGCGTCGATGGTGGTGGTGAAGGGAACCCGCCGTCTTTTCTGCGACGGCGGTCGGATGCCGGCTGAAGATGTAGGCTCCATAATTTTTTGGCAGCAGGAAATTGCAGCCTCTACGCGTGTTATGTGGATAGAAATTTAGTACCGGTACGGAAGCAACAAGTATAAATTGTTGGACCTACTATTCGATAGGCCCAGCTTATTGGCAACACTCTTTTTGGAAAATACACGTTCAGTAATTTCTTTCTGAAACTTTTTACATATTTTTTTTTTTTTTTGAATTTTTACTATGTTCAAGAAAAATATCAGAAAAAAATACAGGACAGAAGATATAGTATTCATTTGGGTAATATATTGCTCAATTTGGCTTTTTAAGATAAAAATTTGCCCATTCACCCCTCAAATATTTGTTTGAAAACTTTTTCCGATCAAATAATTCTTGTTCGATAAAAAAAAATTGAATATTATTTAGTTCTTAAGATAATATATGGATAATAAATTAAATAAAGGATAGATGAACTGAATTGGACTGGACTACTTAAAAAAGCCCAGGTTATTCACACTAGCTCTTTTAGAAAATACACTACCTGGACGAATACATTATTTTTTGGAAAATACACTAACTTTTGTTCGGTAATTTTTTTAATTTTTTTTTAAAATTTTTTTCGAACATAGTGTGAAAATAAAAAAATATTCAAAATTTAAAAAAAAATTCAAATAACCTTGGCACTTAAAAAAAGGGCAAATATCCAATGTCCACAAATTAAAGGTGAAGGCCACTCAGGCTTCTTCGACTTTAACTCTGTCCAAACTTCAAACTAGTAGGCCCAATCGGTTTTATTTCAATTTTTAAGACTTTTCTTTCTTTTTTAAAATCTTTTTAAAATTTATAAAATAGCTTCTAAAATTAATTCTTTTTAAAAAAAAAAAGTGAAATATAATTGTCACGCCCAGCATAAATGGATTCAAGTTATAGTTTATAAGTCGTTATTGAGGTTTTAAAGTTAAGTTGCGCGTATGATTTAAATATTGTGCTTTAGTTTTTTAAGTTTTTCACGAGCCTTAAATATTAATTTTCTGATGATTAAGTTAGTAAAGTTGATTTGAGTATTTGGGAACTAAGATTAAGTTCTTGGTAATTTATTTTGGACTTTAGTATGTGAATTAAAAGTTAGAGAACCAAATTAAGATATGATCCAATTAAGTATTTAATTTAAGGATTTAGAGGATTTAAGTTGATTGGTTATTAAGTGTTATAATTCAATTTGGATTGAGAAAATTAGGATTTATTAAGTACCAATTTAGTAAGGGTATAGGAGTAATTTAGTGAGTTTGTTATTTAGAGATAAGAATGAATTTATATGGGATCTGTACGAGGATATGTGATTAAAGATTTGGATCAAGAAATTAGGAAATCTTTAAGGGATCTTGATTAGATTTTATATGAAAGGTTATAGAACAAGAAAATATCCAAGGTTTAGATTTTCTTGAAAATAAATATCAAGAGATTATTATCGGAATTATTTGGACTTTAAGCGAAGGAATAATGTTAGGATTTTAAGGTATGACTCTCAAGGGATAAAGGTGCATGTTGCAAAGTTAGACTATATTTGTCGGATATGTAAGGAGCTAAGTTAAGATTTTATTGCTAGGTGTTAAATGTTACTTGCAAAAGTTAAGAGTATTATTTATGGACAAGAGTGATATTATAAGTATCTAGAATATATTTATTTGGAGAGATGATATTTTATATTTATTTATTGGATAGTTTGAGGTTAAATCTCTGAAATTATTTGAGGAATATTTAGTGTATCTTTGGGAATAATTGTGAAGATTTAAGTTGAGATTTAATTTGTTGGAAGATTAATTCAATTACTAAGTTAAGGTATTAATATTGGTGATTAATTAAGGATTTAAATTTGAATTTGATTTTAATTGTGGGATTAATTTATTAAGTATAAGATTTATTTATTGAGGTAAGTAATATTGGCAAGAATAAGGATATCAGTTTTATTAAGGAGAAGTAGCATTAGATTTCTCTAGAAGATATTTACTTGGAGGATAATTAAGCTGATGCGGCAAATTAAGGGTAGACTTAGTCCACTAGAAGAAGTAGTCGGTCACTTTGTGAAGAGTGCCGATTGTGCCTACATTTTTAGAGAGTTAGTTTTTAATCCTTTAAGTTCTTAAGCTTGAGTTTTATTTTCTTGCTTACTATTAGTTGATCCGATTAATATTTCTTTTGGACTTCTAGACTAGGACTTTAATATTTTAAGGAATAGGAGTATTATTTTGTGGTATAGTCCATTAAAATTTTTTAGTCCTTTAAGTATTAATCTTTTAAGGGTAAAATAGTAATTGAGGACTTATTATTTTTGGGATTAAATATTATTATGAGGATTAAATTTAGAGAAGGAATACTTTTAGGAGAGAGGAAATTCGAAAGTTGTTAGAAGGATGAGGGTATTTTTGGGAGATCAAGATTTAGAGTTAGTTATAGTCCTTATTATTTTATTAAGAGAGATACTATGTTTTCCTTATCTATATTTTTGAAAATTAGCATTAGGAATTAAATATTATGAAGTCTTGAGGTTGTTAGATTATGATATTGGAGATATTAGAAAGATTACCAAGATTTCCCAAAAATGTTCAAAGATATGTTATGTCATATTTTTCACATCTTCATTTTCGGCCAAGATACCATATCTAAGCCATATTTTCGGCCAAGATACTTTACCAAGCCCAAAATTCATCCATAATCATCATATATTCATCAAGATTTCATTCAAGCCCAATATCTTTTCATCCTTATAAATAGAAGATCAATGACCCCCTTATTTCATTTATTATTTTCGATCAGCCATACATACCCCACAAGAGATATTATTTTCGAGAGTTCTTAGAGAGAGAGTTGAGAGTTTTTGAGACTTGCTTAAGGAAGAGAAAGTTGAAGGATCAAATTCAAGGTTTAGAAAGTCGGACGTACACACATCATCTTTTTTTTCAAAGAAATCAAAGGTGGGGATTCATGGTGAAAAATGGTATTTCATGGTTCGATTTTTAAATGTTTTGTCGATGTGTTTATATGTTTATATGCTAAAAATCATGGATGCCCTTGTGGTGTCAAATTCCACGGATGCTCTTCGGGAGTATCAACCACATATACGATTTAGTCGTATCAACTATGTTTCACGGATACAAGAAAGACATATCAACTATGTTTCACGGATACGAGAAAGACGTATCAACTATGTTTCATGGATACGAGAAAGACGTATCAACTATGTTTCACGGATATGAGAAAGACGTATCATATATGTTTCAGTTTGGTATGTTTTCATGTATGCATGTCCATTATATTTAGATTTCGAACTAACGTCCCCACTGAGTGATTATTTTATAATTACTCACCTCTTTCACCAAATTAATATTTTTCAGATTATGTTGAGTAAAGGGCGTGAATGGCGAGCGATGGAGGCAGGTGGATGAGAGGCATAAGTTAATAAGTAAATGGATGATTTTTCATTATGCAAGTTATTCATTTAATTAGTTTTGAAAGATTTTATGTTAAGGATTATGATACTTCTTGATTTTCTTGAAGAGTATGATTGCATGCTTATGATTAATTTAGTACATGGATTTTTAATTAATTGCGAGATATGTTTTCCATGAATATTATGCCTATTTGGTTTGATTGATGAGTCATGAAAGGTAAATTAGGATGCATGTTAGATATATATTTTAATTAGAATTTTATGAAATTATTAATATGAGTTTTAGTATTTTGCATGTGTAGAAATTGATGTGTTTCTGTCTTCCAGTAAGTTTTAAGAGATTTTACGATTTCGTGATTCAAAGTTATATTCGGTTACAGTTTTTAATTAGCTTTCCATTGCATCTTGAATCGCATGATTTGGAGTTATAACGAATTAGTTATGTTATTTGAAAAATATGTGGCAGTTTGTTGAGATTTCCGAATCTCGTGAATTTTTTATAAAAGTCAGTTACGAGTAAAATTCGGTAAAATTTATAGATGGATAATAGAGGTAGTCAGTAACCTACATGAATTTTTGTGGAATTTTTCCAGTAGCTTGAGTATTTTAATTTAATTTATTTCGTTGATGACGCACTGCTGAAATTATGCTGAAAGTAGAAAATCTCTAAGAGTTTGTGAATTTGTGTGTTTTAATTGATGATCTATGAATTAGATTATGTAAAATTGCATGATCAATAAGATTTTAATATTTGAAGGCATGAAATTTATGTTTAGGATTCGTTGTTTAAATCATGAGAGATTAATTGATTTTAGTCCCATAAGGTTTTAAAAAGAAAGGAAAAATTTATTCCTAGCATGTTAGTTCACGTCCTAAAAGATATTTTCCAAATTATTAATTATAAGTAAGACTTCCGCTGTTTATAAAAATTGGGGCGTGACAATAATTTAAAATTTTATTTTTAGTATTTCAAAACAAACATTGCACTAATTTGCTTCTTCAATAAATGAAGAGAAATAATATTAATACAGATTAATTGGGTTATAGTACTCATGCCATTGTCAAAGCATATAGGTCAGAAAGAACAAATTGCAATGACTATGTTACAAGGGGTGGGGCCATGAGAACTGTTTATTTGTTTTTCTAGAAAAAACTATTTTGAGCTAAAATGATTATCATTTTGCATTATCTAAGAAAATTAAACTATCATACTCCAATTTTACCCATTTATTTTGTTCTTTATAATGATATACATTAATGGACATGTCAGCAGATAAAAGGATAGAGTCACTTTACACATATTCATTAATGTTTAATATTTTTCTCAGTTCAGTTCATGTGGAACATCCTTAAACAACAAACAAAATGTGTAGGAGGGAAAATTGTATATGTGTACAATGTGCTGGGAGTATTTGTGTGTATTATAGTGCAATTATGGCTATTACATTCAATAATTAAGCATATGTTGGTTGAGTAGATCTTGAGTGCACTTAAATTTTAATTTAATTTCAATTGCAGGCCCATAATTACATATACTGAAGTAACTAATGGAACATTTCAGATGTATAAAGAAATATTACTGTTAAGTGTAAAGATAAGCTGAGTTTGAGTCTTGAAGATTAGTCAGGAATCCTGATCCTGAGTATTGGATCCAGAGGAATATTCCTGAGGAAAGCATCCTGAGCCTGAGCGAAGACTTGATCCTGAGTCAGGAGTGTTCTGATCCTGACACTCATCCAGAATGTCATCCTGAGTGGTCAGATCAGTGAAGACACTGAAGACTCAGTAGAACTGAAGGCAATCCTAAGAGATTATCCTGAGCTGAAAATCACCTACTCCCTGAGTCACTCAACATGAAGGCGATCCTGAGCTGACAGTTAAGAAAACAGAGCATGACAAAGACGACTTCACCAGAGTGATAAAGTCGGTTATTTGGGCAGCTGGCGGAGCAATCTCATTGGACGCCAGAACAGTTATTCAAGGCGGTTATAACCATACGAATCTCGTTGATTGGTTAAGAGCTCAAAGGCGGTTAAGGGTCTGATCTATAAATATGTATTCATTCCAGATTTTAAGAGAGTGCTTCATTCTAAATCTTAGAGAGAGAAAACTTGTAATCTGTAAACATTATTTCATCATTTAGTGAAGTGAGCCAACCCCATCCGTGGATGTAGATCAATTTGATCGAACCACGTAAATTGCTTGTTCTTTTGATTTCCTGATTATTTCTGTTGAGTGTGTTCATCCGGCAAGTTCTTCCAATTGCTCTGAAAACTTCAAGTATTATTGAGCTCGATTCAGTTCCGATTGATTTCACAACAATTACATTAATTATAAAATACATACCGTTCCAAATATAATAAGTTATACTGTAAAAATAATTTAACAATATCTAAAGAGCAATTTACTAATACTTGAATAATAATTTAGCAATATTCGAAGAACAATTTAGTAATATTCTAACAAGTCACTAATACTCTCATTGTAAAAAAATATACAGTGCGACGTGTAACTTTGAATTTTGAAAAGTCAAAATTAAAGTTATTTGAGAGGTGTGGTGATTCCTCTTAAATGAAAAACCAAAATGTTGTAGCACTATGATTCGAACAATATTTTTCATTTCATTTTAGTTCCTTAATTTCCAACAAAAGAAATTGCTCATTCAACACTTTGAATATAAAAAAGGAATTGACATTAAATGAAAAGAAAATTGAATTAAGAAAAAGAATTAGGGAGGGGGTTTCCGGCAAGAAAATGTGTAATAAGAGAAAGGGCTCTTGCAGGTTGGTACATTGGCACTTCATGTCCGGCCTCTCTCACTGTTGCGAATGTCAAGCCTCTTTCATATACTTGTGTAAACCCACCCACCTAAATGTCAAAATATTTTTAAAAAATTGCAACAAGTTATTTTATTTTTAAAAAGATAAAAAATCTTAAAAACTTTGGGGTGACAAAACTATTTTTCTTCAAACCCCATTAAATTTAAGTTTTTTTTAAAAATATAAAATTCATGCTAGAAAATGATATTCCATTTCATGATTTATTGAAGACTCGAGAATCTGAAAATTCAGTTAATTCAAACCCTTAAAAAATAGTTTGCTCTTGATATGCTTTTTAATATTAATTATTTTATTAAAAAATATTAAATAAATAGTGGTACATAAATATATATGCATGTTTGTGAGTGTGCACACAAATTAAAATTTTCTATTTTAGTAGTATGCAAATTTGTATGAGACGTCCAGATAAAAAAGTGTGCAAATTTTTATGGGATGTGGGAGAATTAAAATAAACTAATACTCCCTCTCCCCAGGTCTTTCTTCCTCTATTACTATTTTTAGTGAGGAAGATATAATAAAAATGGGAAGAAATAATTGGAATGGAGGTAGTATATTAGATAGTGAAATTAGCTTTCAACAGACTTGATCAATTAATAAAGAGTACTATCCAATTTCCGGTTTCAACTTGTTCTATTTTCATGCATATTGTATGTATTCTACTTTTTAAATAAATTCACATATATCATTAAATATATAATTTGTAAAAATAAAATGAACTGTAAATTGATATCTTTCAACTTTCTAGAAAACATGATTAATTTTATTTGACAAAAATAAAATAAAATTAGTGAGTATTTGATAATGAGTTGGTTTTATATGAAAATATAGTTTTTATCATAAAACTATTTTAAAATATCAAATATTTGGTCAACTGTATTAAAATATTTATCAGGAGTATCAAAAGTTATTGTCAATAAAACCTATAGCAAATATAAATAATATAATTAACCTAGATTTTTAGTACTTCTAATGAGATTTTTGATACTCCTCATCAAATTTTCGATACTTTAAAACTGTTAATAATATACTTATCATAAACCATTTTGAAATAAAACTTTACCTTTAATAATTAAGACTTACTATATAATAGCTAGTTTACCTGTCCATCAAGGTACCAAGGGAGCCATGGAGTTTTAGGGTTTAGTTCCATCATTTGAATGCCTAGCTTTGTTGAGCTTACTGGTACTCTTCCATCAATATCCCCACTACATTAAATTTAATTACACATAAAAAAAAATTTTAATATAAATAGCAGAAAAACATTTAAATTATATATATAATTGTTTTTGGGGAATATATTTTTAAATTAATCAATAAAAGTTGAAAATATTGTGATCAAATACCTAGCATATATATATATATATATATATTGATGCTAGGTGATGTTTCTCACACGAAGTATTTAAGAAACTAAGATCAGGTCAAAAGTAGGAGCAAACATGGATGATTTATTATTTAAATCATTAATTAAACCTCTAAATATATGATATATTTATAGAAATGTATAACCTGAAAAGAAACATCCTCCATGCTTTAACCTTATTTTAATTAGAAGAGGTTGTAATTTTTGAGAGGCCCAAAATTAGGTGTGACTTTTATTTATGCATGGCAAAAAGGAAAATTGTAAAATTTATGAGATTAAATTACCTATATATCCAAACTCGAAGGCCACCTGCGATCAACTCTTTGAGAAGAGGAATGACAGTTGATGGGCTATCTTTCCATCTCTTGATCACCTCGCTGTAGTTTAATTTAATTTCAAGATTATATAAAAAAAATTGTGCATTGTGCAACTTAATTAAATATATTTTATAAAAAAATCTCTTTATTATTAAAAATTATTTTATTTATACTAAAAACAGCACTAGTTACTACCTATATAATATTGTGACTTATTAGTAATGATTTTTTACATTTTTAGATGTCTTTTAAAAATACACATAAATTGATTTATCTCCAAAATTTAAATTTATGTGCAATTAATGTTATTATATATATTTGATTATATCATATGAAATTAAATATTCTGTATCAACTAAAATTAACCTGCATCCTTGCCAGTCATAAGGAATGTTAGTTAAATTTGCATGGAGTGCCTCTTGAACATTGGGTTTGTTCAGATATACATGGACATAATCGTCAATGCAAGGATCAACATTAATTGCCTGCATCAATTTTTTTTTAAATAATTAATTTCGTTATATCTAATATTAATTAAATAATATATCCTCCTAGTCCTAGGTGATATATAGTCTCCAGCTCTAAAGTATTTTTCTCATGTCATATTAGATAATTTGGCCACAATAAAATTCAATAAAATGAACGAATTACGACAAAATTGATAATATATATTTAGGGTCCCTTAATTGGTTTTAAAAACAAAATTGATAATATATATTTTGGGGCCCCTGATGATATCATAGTATGGATGAGAATAAATATACAGTAATTAATAAAAATAAAAAATGTACACAATATTATTAAATTTTTTTTCCTAAATAAGATAACTATTACCCCCATTTCATTATTCTCTCACATTTTATAATTATCTTTTTTATCAATTTCCGATGCCACAATCAACAACTTTCTTAATCATTAAACAATATTAATGATGTAATAATCATGAAGACAATTCACTCATTAAACATATGTAAGGTCGGGAAAAATGGAATTTTAGTCTTATTATTTATTGAAAATTTTGAAACAAACACCCCCTAATAATATCCCCGATTTTGTTGTGTGCCAATAAACATATTTTCTCTGTCCCAACCTAAACTTCACAATTTTTATTTTAGGCGTTCATAATAAACTTAACACCTAAAAAAAAATACTCTCACAATATCTACTTTATTTCAAAGTACTTTTCACAACACTCTCACCATTTTTCGTATTCAACAAAATATAATGTGTGTCGGGAACAGAGGAAGTATATACTAACAAATTTGCAATGAGGAGGATCCAACATGCCATGTAATAGGCAAGGGGCAAACAAATTGAAGAAAATTATATAAAAGCAATAATTAGTATTTAAATGATCATATATACTCACATAAGTAGTGTTGTAGATGGTAGAATTAGTGGTGCATGTTGGAGCATAAATGTTATACATGTTGAGAGCAGCAGTGTTTATTTGTGCTTCTAAAAGAGCTGCAATGCATTTGGTTGATGCTCCCTTTGATGTGGCTGAAAAATCACAATAATTCAGAATTCGACCCAGATTCTCATCGGATATTAGAGCATGGCTTGCTAAATATTCATACGTCCCTTTCTCGTCCGTCTCATCGTTCATCACTGCATTCCCTATCTGCAATCCACTCATTTTACATATGCCGTGTAGATTTTTTGAACTAATTTGTAAATATAGTGATTTTTTTGAACCAATATGTAAGTGATTTTTTTTTTTAAGTTAATCATTGATTATCTTATGATCACTTATATATGTATTCTTATTAAAACATGATTTGATTCAGAGATTGATTGTCTAAATTTATTTTAAATATCTTATAAATTTTTTTAAGAGCTTATAAAATATTATTTGCAAGTAGCTAGCTCATAAGTTATTCAAATATTTAACTAATACAATCTATAATTTTTTTTATAATTTATCATATTTTTAAAAAAACTTAATTTTAATTATTATTTTTTTTAAATTTTTTTATGTTGAAGTAAAGGTTGATGAGTGGTGGTGAAGTTCGGGGTGAGACGGGCGTGTGGGTGGGGACGGTGAGAAAAATAAGTTTATGATATCTCAATTTATTTTTTTATAACTGGTAAGATATAAAGTGTTTATTTTAAAATTTTATTTTATCAACACTAAGTGTCTGTTTTGTAGAGTCACTAGAATAGTTTTTTTTTTTTTAAAAGTTGGGAGAGATAGTTTTGCAAAAATATTATTCAAAAAATAATTTTTAGTGTTTGAAAAACTATTTTAAAAAGCTTATAAACTCATTAAATTTTTTTAAAGGGACTTACTATGATGCCTTTGAGATTGACTATAGTCCTGTTAGCCCTGTTATTGTGATGGAGAATGGTGTGTGCCAACTGAGGCACATAATGACCTGCATAACTCTCTCCACCAATGTAGAATTCCCTGTTTTTATACTCTGGAAATCTCTCCAACCAATTCACCAAGAAAGCGTAGTTATCGACGGCCGTCGTTGCGTCTCCGCTGTCATCGAAATCCGACGTCGTATTCGAATACGAGAAGCCAACCCCAGCTGGAGACTCCACAAACAACACATTTGCAGCTGATGCACAAAAATTCAATAAATCATGCATGCATGGTTTCTTAAATCTTAATTCTGGACTAAAATTAAACACCATGGTTCCATGAAAATTGATTTTGGCTCAGTGTTTCGCCGTCGCTTTGAACACGGAACGGTCCCAACTCCTCCATTGCCCCAAACCCAACTGAAGAACAGCCCGGCCCTGTTCGACACGTTTTATCAGATAAATTATAACTCGAAATTATAACCTCTCGATCTTATGCAGTGGAACTCTAACTTGTTAAGATATATCTCTTTATCTATATTAATATTGATAATGATACTAATGAGTATCATTTTGATCACATTCGTTTAAAAAGATTGAGATTTTTAATCGGATTGCCACAAAGTTAAAGATTGATTTTTTTTTTAAAAAATTTGTAATCTCGATAATTGTGGTTAAATTGATGCTGAAACTTAAAATTTCTGAACTAATACACATTTCGTCCCTTTATAAAATTTTCATTTTATCATTTTTGTTCGTTCTTTTATGAACTTTTTATTTTTATTTTAATGACTTTTTATATTTTTTAATTATTTTTTCATTTTTTTATCAAATCAATTATATTATAATTATTATTTTATCATTTTTTTTAATTCGTGTGTTAAAACTTTTTACTAAAACGAAGGAAGTATAAAATTGGAAGGCAAAAAAACCTCCATTGAGCCAAAGAAGAAGAGGCAATGAGTTTTTGGAGCGGTGAGCTTCCACGAAGTAGTAATAGAATGCTCGACTGGAGGTATGATCGACGGTGACATACCCGCCGTACTGGTTGAACCGAACCGGTGGCTGTCCAGGCAATCTCACAATTCTGTCATTCTCTCTCATCCCTTGTACTTGAGGATGGATTTTAGGTGTAAGAAAATAGGCAGTTGCATCGAATTGGCTTCTGTCTATTTTGGGATTGTCCCTCTGCAGCTTCCTCTTGTAAAGAAGGGAGAGAGCCTCTGTCTGTTTCTTCCCATTGCTCTGTGATGCTGAGAATAAAGTCCATAGCAAAAGGATCAGAGCTGTTGTTTTTTGTTTCATTTTATTTAAATAATAAATTGTGGGATTTTAAAGAAAATATGAGAATTGGGGAAAAAAAATTGGTGGGATTTGTTGGTGCATTACCTTTTAGGAATGATACTCTCTCTTCCTGATTATAATAGTGTAACAAGGTCACCAATTTAATGACCTAATCTAATAAAGATTAAAGAAAAGTAGTGATGCATTATTATTCATAGGATAGTGACAAATTTTTTTTAACTAGCTCATTATTATTCATAGGTTAGTACTAATAAAAGGTTTAAGCTTAATAGGTGTTCTGTACATTTAAATTTTCTTTGAATTCTAGTTTGTACTGAATTATACTCACTTAACTTTTTAATTCTTCACAAATTTTTTTTATTAGGAAACGATCTATACTCACAAACAAAAATTTAGGTCTCACATTTTTCATATTTTATCTCATTTCAATATAATATTAATTTTCATTAAACCTTGTGTCACTTCTCTAAAGAAAAATAATTTCGTGAGTGGAGAGAGTTAGAGATGTCGATGAATCAAGTCGTTAGCGAATTATTCAAATTTTGACTCAAAAAATTCTTTTGAGTTCGTTTGTCAAATTTTACGAGTCGAGCTGGAGTCCGAATTTGACTCGTAAAATTTGAGCCCGAACAACTTTTTTTTACATATTAAAACATAACATTGTTTATGTAATAATCATAAAAATAGACACTCGTTCAACACATATAAGATGAAAAAGAATATTTCTATTGTCATTGAATAATTTAAAACAAAACTGCTTTATTATGAAAATATAACCATATCTTAAAAGTGAACTCAGAATTGTGATGTCAATTACATAAAAATAAACACCCAGTCAACATATAAAAAAAAAAAAATCATTTCTATTGTCATTGAATAACTAGGATGATGGTTCATGTTAAAAGCCGTCGACGAACTCGATTAGGCCACTAGGTTGATACTTATGGTCCATGGCCTCATTGAATTAATTTGTGGCTGACAGCGCCGGCTCGCAGTTTTAATTCCATAATAATTAGTAGTCCTTTAGTTTACAAAAATTTAGTCTCATTTTATTAGTGGTACAAAACATAATAAAAATTGATATTATATTAAAAAAATGGATAACGTAAGAAAAAAAAGTATTATGAGACCCAAACTTTTATTTGAGGATGTGGTTTATTTTTATAAAGAAAAGGAAAATAAGTTTTATTGACAAATAAAAAATAAAAATAGGAACAAGTTTTGTGGAGGAGATAGGTAGTAAAATATACATATTTGTTTGTGTTGGATATGAATATATAAGAATATTTTGAAATAAATTAGAGTGGATTTTATATGAAAATTATTCATATATGCTGAAACTATTTTAAAGTATCAAATATTTAGTTAAGAGTATCAAAATATTCGTCAGAAGTATCAAAAGTTGGAGTCAATAAAAATCTAAAAATAATTATAAAATAATATCATTGACCCCATGTTTATAATATAGTACTCCTGATTAAATATTTGATACTTTAAAATTGATTCATTATAAAATTACCATGAACCAAGTGCCCTTCGCCGAGTAAAGCAAGATGCAAATTTAGAATGACTACAGCGGTTTACGCAGCAGAAGTCCTTTATGAAAGCGTGAGACAAGAAGACAACGGTTGCCCTAATAAGCTTCGAATTCATGAGGATGGTCTGACCACTGATGTGTGCGACATGAACCATTTATATACCAAAGTTTACCTATGAATTTAGTGGTGTAAAATTAGTATAAGCGGAGTAATTAAAATTAATATTTTCATCAATCAACTTTAATTACTTCACTTATAATGAAACGAAGCATGAGATATAAAAATAAAATTTTAAGTATTTAATTTTTAGACAAGGATCGAAAAATCATAATCCCAAATACCAAAACAAATAGAGAATTGACTCAAAAATCGAGGATGCTCTTTATCTTTGAAGGACAGATTGAGAGCCCATTTATGAGCAGCCCAATACCAGTAGGTTTGGGTAGATGCATGAGCCCATAATCTATGGCCCATGCCAAGAGTAGTCGACATTGTTGGAATAAAGAGCATTGTCTTGAAGAATTAATATTATGGAACCCATTGTTGGAATAAATACGAAACATTCACATGGGTATTAGTAGAATGACTAATAAATAAATATATATATAATTTTGAATAAAATGGAACAATTATTTATGTGTTGAATGAATTAGCTAGGGAGCTCTGATCCATCAAGAAAATGAGTAATAAGTGTAAGAGATCTCTGGGGTTGATAACTTGGCACCTGATGCCCAGCTCCTCTTACTGTTGCAAATGTTAAATTCCCTTCATACACTTGTGCATACCCACCAACCTACATTTTTATATTGGAAAAATTATTAATAAATCAAATTAGAGTGAAACTTATTTACCTTGTGATATATTTATGTAATTAATAAATACAATAATATCATTACACATAAACTAATATCATACTTAATTCGGTGTGTTTGTATAAATACTGTGTAATGTTAGTTATAAGAATAATAATAATATTATTGAATGAATGTAAAGATGTTAGTGTGAATTCAATTTCGTATGATGAATAAATTACACATTCGACTTTTTTTCTTTCCTGAGCCTGCCACAAAAAGTTTCTCCAAATATAAATAAAAGGAACAAACTAGATTGTAAATAAAAAATTATTTTCTTAAGCAAATTATTTTCTTAAGCAAATAAAATTAAAGCACATGCTTGAATTTACTAATACAAGATGAAGTCTGTTTGTTTCACCATAAGTAGTAGTCTTGCTGCTGCTAAAATGATTAAATGAAAGCGATGTATTTAAATAATAATATAAAAAATAGAAATATTAAAATACAGAGTTACCTCTGATGTGGAGGAGTACCAAGGGTGCCATGGAGTTTTAATTGCAAGATTCATCAGTTTGAGGGATTCCTGTGTTGACTATTCCATCTGTATCCCCACTGCATCCAAAATTAGGGTACGGGTTTTAAAACCTTATATTTTAGATTTTGTAATTTACAATTCATTCTAATTTTGGATTTTAAAATCGGAACTCGATCTTCACCCTTAATTATGATCAATTTTCTATTATTATATTTTTTGCTTCTATTCTCATTTTCTCTTAGTTCATAAAATTAAAATTCACTTTACAAATAATATCCAAAATTAAAAATTCATAGTTTTAGCAAAAAGAAAATTAATAGGAAATGCATTGTGAATTATCAGTTGGGTGGATTCCTCTATTTTATTTAGGGTGCTTTACATATTAGTTAAAAAAAATTACTATATTTACAAATTGGTTCATAAAATTTTGCACATAAAAAAATCACCATATATGTGGTAAATTACCTAAATATCCAAACATGAAGACCGTTGGCCAAAAACTCTTGGTGAAGAGGAATGACACTGGATGGACTATCATGCCAAATCGCCAGGACATCACTGCCAAAGTTGTGAAAAAAGAAAAATTATTCAACGAAAAATAAAAATTAAATAATTTGTGTACATCAACACAATTAATGTGCATATATAATAGAATATAATTAATAATGCACACCTACCTGCAGGGCTGCCAAGAATAAGGTATTTTGGTGACATTTGCATGCAGTGCTTTCTGCACCTCTGGATTATTGAAGTATGAAATCACATAATACTCACTGCAGGGATCGAAGATGCTCGACGACGACGTCGTCGTTTTGGGCTCGCCCGTGAGGCTTGAATCGGAGCACAAGGGACCATAAATGTTGTATGGATCGATAGGACCGATCATATCATTAGCATCATCTATGGCTGAATTGCATTCATATGATTGATTCCAAAATTTAGTGCTGAAATTGCAGTGTTTCATGATTTGAGCTGTGGTTTCTTGTGAAACCACAGCATGGCCCATCATATATTCGTACATCCCTATTGTGTCCGTCTCGTCGTTGATAAGTGCATTTCCGATCTGCACCATAGTTGAATAATGTTTCATTATATAAATATTTTGTAAATTAGTTTTACTCATGTACAATTAATTCAAAATTATTTTAATTTCATTATGTAATATTTCTAATCATTGAAGCCTGGATTCAAGACAAAAGGGATCTTATATTCATAATATTAAACCAACACGACAACATTTCAGAAACCTAAGACAAAGATATATACAAAGCGATTTTAAACATAATTCCAGGTTCCCAAACACACGTGGCACCGTTCGTTCTTAAGGTTGTGTTTGTTTTGGAACATAATGTGCGGAGCAAGTTAAAGATTTTAGAATTTAGAGATTTTACGTAAATATTGAGATATAAATAGGGTGAAATTTAATATTATATCAAATCAATATTGTATTTTATATAGTTATGAGTATTTATAGGATATATTTTATATATACTTGTGTATTGAATATATGATTTGAAAACTAAATTCTAAATCTCAAATTCAAATGGGATGAAGAATGTAAATCCCTAAGTTTATTCGTGTGAGTTAAAAAACAAACACATCATAAGTTTAATATTTGCTCACTTGCATACTGGTTCAAAAAGTTATTATATTTACAAATTGGTTTACAATTTCTACACAGAAATATATTTTTTTCTTGCATTGAAGTAAATTTTTTTTTACATAGAATCAATTTGTAATTAGTGTCAATTTTGTGAACCATTTTGTAATTTTCCTTTTAGTAGGGTCAATTACACTTCTCATATATTTTAAGCACGAGGATTAAGATATATGTTACTTACAATGCCCATGAGATTATTTTTTTTGTAGAGAAGTGGCACGGGATTAAATGAAAATTAGTATTATACTAAAATAATAGATAAAGTAAGAGAAAAAATGTGGTATTGTGGAACTTAAAAAATCAATCCATTTCGTGGACAAAGGGAAAAAAATAATAGTTATAGTCCGTTTGTTATGGGGTTTTAGGGTGGGAAAACGATGAAATCGATCCATTTTCTCCCTTTTTCTATGTTTATTTTACGAAATTGTTTATTCCTTTGGTTTGATAAGTACTGCATCCCGATATCCCTTAATCTTCAATTGTGGGTTAGTCCCTCCCACCTCAAAGGTAGAATACATTTTTCCAATTTTAATTCTAATGTAACAAGCTCTTATAGTATAACTAATGTGATAAAAAAAGGTATTACAATAAAAATAACAAGAATATGAATTAAAAAAGTAGGATCTTTCTATGATCGGGAAGGCTTCGCCCTTCCTGACGTCAGTAAACCCCTTAAATACTGTTAGATTCATGATCTAACGTACAATATTATTTTGAATTGATTGCACTTTGCACTAGGGCGATTGCACTATGCATAAGGCGATCGCACTGTTAAAAAAATTAATTAATACTATTAAATAAAATTAAAATTACCAAATTATCTTTTTAATTAAAATATTATTATATCTTAATATATTTTAATCAAATTAAAATTTATATTTTCAAAATTAATTCTTACACCCATTGCGACCGG
>JAPKLY010000036.1:1836857-1860740 GCA_026898435.1 Prunella vulgaris
TACAGGCCCGAAAAGAACCGGGTCTATTTAGCCCGGCCCGCTAGGCCCGTCGGGCCACTTGGGCTCGGGCCGGTCGCAATGGGTGTAAGAATTAATTTTGAAAATATAAATTTTAATTTGATTAAAATATATTAAGATATAATAATATTTTAATTAAAATAATTTTTAAAAATTAAAAAAAAATAACTTTTAAAAAATTATAAAATGTTATTTCAGTAATTTTTATTTTCTAATTTTTAAAAGTTATTTTTTTGGCTTGGGGCGAAACTATGTCGCCTAGGGCGATGTAATATTATTTGTCAAAATTCTATTGGTTTACTGACGTCAGGAAGGGTGAAACCCCTTCCTGACCGTAGAAAAACCCTAAAAAGTAAGTTATAAAAAAGAAAAAAAAAATTATATTAAAACATATAAAAATAAAAAATGATAAATTTATAAGGAGAGTAATAATTTTTAATGAAACAAGTAATAGTGGTAAAGAACATAGACAAACTGAGTTGCTAAAATTAAAAAAATATGAGATCAATGAAATACAAAACTTACAATGATCCCTTTGAGATTGATAATAGCCTTGTTGTGATGGAGAATGATATGTGCCAACTGAGGCACAAAATGTCCTGCATAACTCTCTCCACCAATGTAGAAATCCCTGTTTTTATACTCTGGAAATCTCTCCAACCAATTCACCAAGAAAGCGTAGTTATCAATGGCGGTTCTTGCATCTCCGCCGCTCTCGTTCTCCGACGTCGTATTCGAGTACGAGAAGCCGACGCCGGCCGGAGTTTCCAGAAACAGCACATTTGCAGCTGAGAATCAACCGGCATGTTCATTACTATATATATATCATTAGAAAAGAAAAAATATGAATATGGAGATTGAAATAAGTGTGTGTGTTTTTGGACCATGATTCCATGCAAATTTATTTTTGTAGAGTGTTTTTCCATCACTTTGGACGCGGAAGGGTCCCAATTCCTGCATTGCTCCGTAGGCAAGGGATGAACATCCTGGCCCTGTTCAACATTCAACAATACCAATTTTTGTTTAATTATCTATTCAAAAATTTTACTCCCTTTTGTACCAATCTTATTTATTTTCTCTTTTTTAAAATAAACTTCGCCCACAAATAAAAATTTATACTCACAATATCTCTATTTATTTCTTACTTTATCAGTCTTTTAATATAATATTAATTTAACTAAATATCGCCCCTAAAGAAATGTAACTAAGTTTAATGGATGATAAAAAAGAAAAGGAGATTTTTTTTTAAGTATTATATGAGTGTTTGCAAAATTAGAATATCATTTTTATGGATTTACAAGATTAGAACAATATGTTTAAAAATCTGTAAACCTAGGATACTATATTTTATATTTGGCAAAGTTAAGTCAGATGTTATAAAATACATGCTAAATTTGTCAAAAATAAAAGATAATGTTTTAGTTTACAAATTTATAAAAATAGTGTCCTAATTTTACAAGTTCACAAGACAATGTCCTAATTTTAAAAATACCATACGATAGAGTCCAAAAATTAATCTAACAAAAAAAAAGAAAAAAAAAAAACTTTGATATACTTTATAATACCAACTTTATTTTCACACGTGCATTGTTCTCCTTTCAAGTAAGATTGCATTTATACATTGCGTTTATTAATTTTGATACCATCTGCAGTATTAAAAATTTATTAATTTCAAGTAAGACCCATGAAAATTATAAATACGATCTATAATAAATCTATTTGAATGGTAGAACAATGAAGAATGAAAATAAAAATGAGAAGGAAGGTAGATATCATATCTACAACTGCATTATGTCAAACAACAAACATGATATTTATTGTAAACGTATTGTTCTTTTCAGGAAGAAAAATTACATGACAAAAAATTGTATTTGAATTCGATTTCACGGTAAATTCGATTTGTTAATTATCACTATTATATGTATACATTATTACTACTATGTATATTTACTATTATTGTTATATATATATAAGTATTATTATAAAGAAAATTAAGCATATTTTTTGTAATAACGATAATATAAATAAATAATTATAATAATAATTATACTTCCTCTATTCCAATTTTTTCTTTTAATTTTATTATTTTTTATAAGGAGAATATAATAAAAGTATAAAGAAAGAATTGAGACGGAGGTGACATAAGAAAATGACATGAATTTATGTAAACTAATTGACAAGACAACTACTCAGATTACATAGTTGATGGTCCACAAGGATAGGGATGGGTTCCCAAATAAGTGGATCGAATTAATACGTCTTTATCTTTATAGCGGAATTAATATCAGATATGACAACTGAAATAAATATCAAAATTATTCACTGAGTAAATTGTGAAATTTGTTTAGTTTATTTTATGAAAGATATTAGTGATGCAGCTTGCGTGTACCTTAGCGGAGATGACACCGTCTATCTACGCTAATATAAACATGACAAAAAAAATATAATAAAAGGAAAAAATCAAACACTATTTTCTATTCGATCATAAACTTAAAAAATGTTTACAACTTGTATTAATAAACAACTTAAATCCACTAAAATTATTGTCTAAAATTATAATGATCCAAATTTCTTAAAAATATTAGTTTCCAAATTAAATTATACTATCTTGTCTCTATTAAACAAAACCTTATCTTATTAAAAACGAAAAAATTAATACCTCCATTGAGCCAGAGGAGAAGAGGCAATGACTTGGGATCAGAACTTTGAGCCTCTGTAAAATAATAATAAAAAGCCCGGCCGGCGGTCCGGTTCACAGTAACATATCCGCCGTACTGCCGGAAGTGAACCGGCGGTTGTCCCGGCAATCTCTCTATCCTATCACTCTCTTTCGAGCTTTCCGATTGTGCATAAATTTCAACTTCATCGGTTGCGATAAAATTGAAATAGCTTCCGTCAATGCCTCCTGTATTTTTCTTCAGCGCTTTTCGCTTGTAAAAGTGCTTTTGAGCTTCGACTTGTGTCTTCGCGATTGTTCGTGAAATACAACATGATAATAATAGAGTGGTTAAGAGAATAAGGCACCCTGTTTTGCTCTCCATTTTCTCTCTCTCTCTCTCTCTTAAAGATTGATTTAAATCAATCACATATTTAATTGTATTATCAACATATATTTCATAACAATAATTTCATTAATTAACTCTTAATATCACACATTTAAAATTGTAATATCAAGATTGATTCATATTTTCTTTTCTATATGAAATTGATTGATTTTGATTTAAATAACTCTTAATTAATGAAACTGCAATAATTTTTTAACGAAATAATATGATAATGCCCATAATCAATAATGCTCCTGTCTCAATAATTAATTAAGTCCATGCAAATAATAAATAAAAGCTAAATAAATAAAATTTCTAAAACTTAAGCATTTAGATACAATCAAATTTCTCTTAGAAATGCAATCAAATCATCCTTCATATCAATATATATATATATATATATATATATATAATGATTGTAAATATAAATTGTGTTGTTACGTACGTAAGCGGCTAATAGTTTAATTTTTTTTTTAATATAAAGATATCGGCCTTTCATAATTCCAGTGCAGTATATGATGGTTACATGGGGTGGGTGGGGGGGGGGGGGGTGGGGTATTTTTTTTTTTACTTTGATTTCACCATTCATGGTATGGATTTTTTCTATGTATGCTTATTTTTTTCTTTTAAAAAAAAAATCATATTTTATCTCTCTGCCAGTACATAATACTCCCTCTATCCACCATATTATTTCTCATTTTCTTTTTTATTTGTCCACAAAACTTTTTTCAATTTTTTTATATTGAAACAACTCACACTCACAATAAAATTTTGGGCCCCACAATACTCTTATTTTTCTCTTACTTTATTTATCATTCAATATAATAATACTTTTTATTAATTTCGTGCCCACAATAAAATGAGAAAAAAATTCATGGACGGAGGAAGTACTAGAAGTATTAGAAGTCAGGGTACCATGTCTTTGATTCAATTACGGTGCAACTGATTTAAAAAAAAATGTATATATATGTGTGTGTGTGTGTTGACCGACATCAATTTTATGGATTTGGTACAAATCATATGTTTTGCAGGATGTCAAGCATTTTTGTGGAAATTGTTTTAATTATATTTGGTATGATATTCATGTTTTCAATGGAATTCGTCGTAATGATGATTTTAAACATCGAACAATTATATTAATACTATGCACATCTTATGGCATCAATCATTGATCATATTTAACTATTTAGGGAAGCCATATTCAAATATATTCATGAAGGACGTGAAATACACAAATTTCACAATAACTCGTATGCAATATTGCACAAAATCCGTTCTGTGCAATTAACCCATTTTAAAAACGGATCTAATATAAATATTGAAAAACCGTCTATTTTCTTTCAGTTTTTCATCAGTTTTCAAGCAATCTTTTCTTCTCTCATACGAAACTCTCTACTCATCTTTTCTCATATGAAACTTCCTTGGTTTGCGATTTTCCATCTCATTACATCTTTCTCATATGAAACTTCCTTGGTTTGTTGATTTTGTTGGCTGTTGCTGCATTTGATTTATTCGTGTGAATATACTTTTGTGTTTCGTAGTGTAGATCAATGTTTTTAAGTGATTTGTAGTTTCTTAGGGTTTTTGTTTGTGTTCTGCTCTGTTTGAAATACAGTAACAAAAAAGTCATGATGTAGTGTCATAAATTTTTGCATGTAGTAACAAAAAAGTCATGATATAGTATCATAAAATTCTACATGTAGTAACAAAAAGTCATGATGTAGTATCATAAAATTCTGCATGTATGTAGTAACATGAAATAAGTAATGTAGTATAATAACATGGTGCAGAGGTAGTAGAATTTGTTTTTTGTATGTAGTAACATAATACACTTCTTATAGTAGTACAATATATTTCTTGTAGTACGACAATCTTATGCATGCAGTAGTGTGAAGTAATTAATGTAGTATAATAGTGAAATGCGTTTTCTGTATGTAGTATTATAAATGATATCTTGTAGTATTATAAATGATATCTTGTAGTATACAAAATTTGAACATATAATAATACATATTATGCAGTATGAAAATATTATGCATGCAGTATAAAAAACTTATGCATGTAGTATCATAATAAGATCAATGCAGTAACACAAGAACAGACTAACACAAAATAAGTATAGCATCTTCGTCTCTCTTCGTTGTAATTGAATATTAATGTGTTTTCATGGTGATAGCCGAATTTAATTGAATATGAATGCGGCGTTGATTTGATCTTTGTAAAGAAGGATTTTAGGGGGGGTGTATTGGATTAGGATTTTAAAAGACTTTTTTAGCTGAAAAAATCATGCAGATTTTAAAGATTTTGTAGGATTTTGGTGACTTTTAAGATTTTGTAGGATTTTGTAAGACTTTTAAAATAAGGATTTTAATGGATTCTATAGGACTTTGTAGACTTTGTAGAATTTCATGGATTTGTGACATACAATAAAAATTCAAAATTTTTCATACCTTCAAATAAAAAAAATAAAAAAAAAGTTAAAGACAAAAAAAATCATAATATCATGTCCTTTTAAATAGCATTACTCCACATATTCATAGCTATACTAGTCCTCAAAGCATTAGCGTCATGTCGTTCTTGCTCTTGAGTTTGAATGATAGGCTCAAAATCACGGTCTTCATTAACTGGTAATGTTGAAGATGAAGGTTCGTCCACCGATTCAATTGGAAATTCATCAGAATGATTTTCTTTGCGAATAAAGTTATGTAGAGCTGCACATGCTAATATTATCAATATAAAAAAGTATCGAAATTTAATAATCAAAGCAACCAAAGTAAAATATAACAAAACTCAAATACCGTAAAAAAATATTATCAATATAAAAATATTACCTAATGACATATGTAATATATAATATTAGTATTATAATAATACTATATAAAAATAAAGATTTATCTTGTATATAAGTTAGGATGAACAATATCGTTTTTAATACTATTTAATGATTAATTATTAACTATTTTTATTTATTCTAGTATATATGTATATATAATATTATATTACTCTTCGTCACTGTAATTATTTTATCGTTGATGTTATAAATGTAGAGATGAAATTATAAGGTTAAAACTATTTTAGGTCTTAAAAATAAATAATTATATATAAATCAATTTGGGGATAAATAAAGTCACTAATTAAAAAAGTCCACCGAAATCCTAGAGGTTTTGATGGGATTGTTGGTATTTATAAAATACACTAAAGAATCCATCAAAATCCATCAAACCCAACAATCCTTTAAAATCCTTATATTTTTTAATACCAGTGGATTGTTTTTAAGTCTTTTAAAATCCTGATTGAATACCAGTGGATTGTTTTTAAGTCTTTTAAAATCCTGATTGAATACCAATGGATTATTTTTAAATCCTTTAAAATCCTGATTGAATACCAACAGACTTTTTTATAAGAAAAAAGTCCTTTAAAATCCCACGAAATCTTAAACGAATACACCCCCCTTAGAGTTGTGGGTTTTTTCTGTTTCATATTGATCCGCGATTTTGGGATGATGACCCGGTTTCCAAGTGTGACCCGCGAATTTTCAAAAACTTCTTTTTTTAGCATATATTGCACCGTGCAATATTGCACGGAAAACCTACTCATTTCACAAAAACTCGTATGCATCATAGGCATATACTTAAATTTATAAGCTTAATTTTGATTTTTTTTCTAAAAAAATATATAATACACATGAATGGCGAGTTTTTTACAATTAGAATATTATTGATTATCTTTTGATATATTAGTGAATAATAATATTGATTGAAATAATTTTTTTTTAAATTCAAATGTATATTGTACACATGATGCATAGTAAAATAACTATGTGGAATAAAAATTTATTTGAAAAGTCCAAAACTATATTTATTTAAATATCATTATAATACTATTCAATGAAAATTTTAATATAAATAAATTTTTTTTTTTTCGTAAAATAGTTAAAAATTCATAAAACCTTCATTCTTCAAATTCACTGAAAAATATATAAAAATAGTTGCATTACTCTCGTATGCACCAGGTGCACCGTACAATTCAAGTGCACTTTTAACAAGTTACATAATATACTATTGAAAAGTCACACATATTATGATTGAAAAGTAATGTACATTTGAAAAGTTACCCTTTACAATAAAATGCGTGTAACTTTTCAGTAATAATAAATGATATAATTTTTAAAAACTACACTTAAATTGCACAGTGAAATTAATAGATAAGAGAGTTACTCAAAATAGTTATCGCAATTTCATCCGTCTTGGGAAATTAGAATTATATTATAAAAATTAGTCAAAATACCTACTTAATCCTAATGGACAAGATTGTCAAGAATTAAATTAGCCATATTCTCTAAAAAGTAGTGCTGAAATTTTATAATTTCATTGATTTGAATTCAAATGTTTAAAGATTATTGAAGATCTACAATGCGGCAATGCCCCCACTCTTTTAATCTAGTATCATATTCAATCCATTCACACATTAATTTTTTTTATTTATTAATTTTGTATACATGCATACAAAATAATTACTATTGTTACTTTTTCATGTTCACTTCATTCTACAGAAATTTACACATTTTTTTTAAACATCTCACATTAATTTACACACTATTAAAATAAAAAATATTACTACCTCCATCCCATAAAAGTTTGCATACTTTCCTTTTTAGTTTGTCCCACAAAAATTTGCATACTCCCAAAATGGAAATATTCCTTTAAATCTCAACCTTTAAAATCTTTACCTCACAATCTCCACCATACACATTCTACTCATTATACTTTTTTTTAAAACCTGTGCCCAGGAAAGCAACGCAAACTTTCCTGGGACGGAGATAGTAATTTATATACACAGTCATAAAATTATACATATATTTATTTATATGTCACTATTTTATTAGAATTTTTTTAAATATTGTATACAATTATAAAATTATAGTAAATATTTGAAGTGTTGTATTATTTAAGAATAAATCGTCAACTCCACTCATGATTTTTTAACAAACGGGGGTAGAATTAAGAATAAATCGTGAACTCCATTCATGGTCTTTTGACAAATGAGGGCAGAATTATTGAATATGGTAGGTCAGTGATATAGGAAATGATTGCCCCATTTGTGTATTAACTAAGTAGGGATAATTGGTGCAAAATAATTTATATATAATTTAATATTTTTATAATGCAACATGAATTATATACACAATTTAATATTTTTATATACATAATGCACCAATAATGCAACATAATACAATGTAAATTTATGTAAAATTTAATAATTTTATATTAATGCAACATAATTATATTAATAATGCAATATATTTTTAATTCATTATTAATAATGCAACATAATTGTATTACTAATTCAACATATTTTAAAATCATGACTCCACATCACGATTTCATTTAAAAAAAGTAAAAGCGCTAATTTTTACTATAATTTATAAATATAATTAAAAAATACAATATTTTTAAAAAAACCTATTTTATTTGTAAAACATATTTTCCTTAAAAAATATACTTTTGATGCAAATTCTTAAAGGACACAAGGATAACATTTAATTCTTTAACAATTTTTATTTCTTCATCATTCAATTTTCATTTAATTATTTCACATGTCATTTACTCTATACTCATAACTAACAATTTAATTTATAAATATATAACACAATACACCAAAATACCTTTATTTTATCTATTTATTTATGTTTTCCGAAAATTTACCAAAACAAACTATTATTCTTTTAAAAAACGAAAGTATACTATTTATTTGAGACCCCAAACATGACAAATTTGCATCGATATTACAAAAAAATAAAAATAAAGAAAGAAGGGAGTAATAACTAAATATATCTTAATGAATTAGGGAGGTCCGTTCCACCAAGAAAATGCGAAATAAGTGAAAGAGATCTGGCGGGCTGGTAACTTGGCACTTGATGCCCTGCTCCTCTTACCGTTGCAAATGTTAAATTCCCTTCATACACTTGTGTGTAACCACCAACCTACATTTATATACTCAAAAGTTATTAATTCATCAAATTTTTATAATCACATGTTTTTTTTTTAAGTTAATAAAATGATTAGACTGAAATCGAGTATAATCCATATAATTTTTATAACCCTTCACACATTGAGATACTTAAACAAATCGGTTACACTAGCAATACACATCACATATGAGAGCTTCCAATATTGAAAGTACAACAACATTCCTATCAAATTTTTTCTCTCTCTAAAACACACTTTGGCCAATCCAACCAAATTGAGATTGATAAATCTCTAAATTCTTTTAGTTTAGCAAAAATCAAGACCAACACCTCAATTTAGTTCTTTCATAAATCATAACTTGGGTTCCGTCCAATTATTCACCATTAAAAATCACATTATTTCGAGAGCTCAAAATTAGTTACACCAACCCATTCCAAGAAGTGGATGCAAAATTTTGCATATTACCTCTTTCTAGACAATCTTCATGTTGTAAAATATTAATAATATAATCTCTATGCATCACCAACTTCACACCTCAACCATTTATAAAAAATATTCCATAATTTAAAAGAAAACTCACACGGCTTTAGTAAAACTTTTTTCATTGTATAAAATTAAAATAAAAAATACAAAACAAATTTCAACATTAAAAAAATAAACAAAGTGCATACTTAATTGTGGCTAAATTGAAATGAAATGCGAATTAAAAGAAAATAAAAAATTAAAATTAGAAATACCTCTCCGTACAGGTACCAAGGGTGCCATGGAGTTTTAATGGGAAGTTTCATTAGTTTGATGGATTCCTGGGTTGAAGTCACCGGTACCCTTCCATCTGTATCCCCACTGCATCACAACACATCCATACTCTTCATCACAATACTTACTAATATTATTACATATATTCGTAATATTGTGATGTTCATTTAATAATACCGACGCAAAGATTAGATCTAATTAAGAGGAAATGCGGCAAATTACCTGAATATCCAAACACGAAGGCCATTGGCCATAAACTCTTTGAGAAGGGGAATAATAGTCGATGGACTATCTTGCCAATCCTTTAGGACATCACTGCGATTAATTTTCAAACAGAAATTTATTTATTGATTAATTTTTAAGTTCAAAGCATTATAGAATTAAAATCTAAATAACACACTATAGTGCATTAATTAATTTCAATTTTATTTTATTTTTGACCTGCAGGGTTGCCAATCATAAGGGATGTGGGTGACATTGGCATGGATTGCTTTTTGCACCTCAGGCTTATTCAGATATGCATGCACATAATAGGCACTGCATGGATCTATGCTCAACGGCGTCGTTTTCTTCTTGGGCTTGTCTGTGAGGTTGGAATTGAAGCACAGGGCACCATATATGTTGTAAATATCGATAGGACCAGTCATCTTGTCAGCTTCATCAACTGCTTCTCTGCATTCACTCGATTGTTTCTTATTGCTGGGGCTGAAATTGCAGTGTCTGATAATTCGAGCTGTGGTTTCTTGCGAAACCAGCGCGTGGCTCTCCAAGTACTTGTACATCCCTATCGAGTCCGTCTCATCGTGGATCACTGCATTCCCGATCTGCGCACAATTAATGTTCGATTATAAAAGAGTTGGTCTTGTGTAAATCAATTTTACCGTGCAATTAGTATTTGTAAAATAGTTAAATACCATCAAAGTAATGGTTGTAACAAGTATAACATTAATGCACATCAAATAATTTTTCAAGACTATCTGACTATTTTAAACTCTATAAAATAGCTTTTAGAATTACTCTAAAAGTTATTTTCAGTGTTTTAAAGCAATCACTCCCGCAGTTGATTAATTGAAATAAAATACGAGATTGAAATAGGAATTTTAACTTACAATGATCCCTTTGAGGTTGACGATTGTCTTTTTGGCCATACGATTGTGGTGGAGAATGATGTGTGCCAATTGGGGCACATAATGACCTGCATAACTCTCTCCAGAGATGTAGAAATCCCTGTCTTTGTACTCTGGAAATCTCTCCAACCAATTCACCAAAAAAGCGTAGTTATCGATGGCGGTTCGGGCGTCTCCGCCGCTGACGAAATCCGACGTCGTATTCGAGTACGAGAATCCGACGCCGGCCGGAGATTCCAGGAACAGCACATTTGCAGCTGATAATCAGAGAGATCCAAAATCAACTGGTTAAGCATTTCTGTTGTTATTATGTAAAAACACCAAAAAACAATTAATAAACATGAAGAAGGACCATAATTCCATGCATATTTATTGTGGAAGAGTGTTTTTCCATCACTGTGGACGCGGAAGGGCCCCAGTTCCTGCATTGCTCCATAGGAGAGGGATGAACAACCTGGCCCTGTTCACCAACAACAAATTCAATTTAATTATACGTTAATTAATATAAAAAATCGTCTTATAAATTATACCATATTCAATTTTAATCTTGTAATTTGTTACTCTTTTAAATTTGGTCTTTTTTTTTTTTTACATTTTTTCATGTGGAAAAAAGTAGAAGCAAATCGGACAAAAATTGAACACACCTAAATTATGAGAGATTCCAGACAGTATGAACCCTCTTTATAATTTAGCGAAAACTATTAAAATTTTCTAAATAATTTAAGTTTCTTATCATCTATAACTGTGACAATATATCAAAAACCCAATGAAATTTATTGTAAAAGTAATAGTAATGTAAATTTCTGGATGGGATAGAACATTGAAACAGAGGATCACAAAAAATAAAAGTAGAAATTCAAAAAATTAATTAGTTACCTCCATTGAGCCAGAGGAGAAGAGGCAATGACTTGGGATCAGAATGTTGAGCCTCTGTAAAATAATAATAAAAAGCTCGGCCGGCGGTCCGGTTCACAGTAACATATCCACCGTACTGCTGGAAGTGAACCGGCGGTTGTCCCGGCAATCTGTCAATCCTATCACTCTCTTTCGAGCCTTGCGATTGCGCATAAATTTCGATTTCATATGATTCATCGGTTGCGATATTGAAAAGGCTTCTGTCAATGCCTGCATTATTGATCAGCAGTTTTTGCTTGTAAAAATGGGAATCAGCTTCGATTTGCGTCTTCGCAATCGTATGTGAAACGAAACATGACAAAAGAGTAGTTAAAATAACCAGGCAGGCTGTTTTGCTCTCCATTTTCTCTTGTTGAGAGAGAGAGAGAGAGAGAGAGAGAGAGTTGGAAGAAACGGTTTCTGATTATATGTACGCTTTTTTGCATATGCATATAGTATAGATATCAAACGGACTAAAGCGATGGAAATGGTAAATCATTTTTGTATGGACGAAAATGGCCTCTTATAGTAATAATTATTAATTAGAGATAAGATACGTATACAACTCTTAATTCCTAAACTTTCACTAAAATATATAATTGCTTCAATGAAAATGATGAATATTCCCTCTTCCTATTAAGGGAATGTATTGAATATCTATGCAAAAATTAAAAGATACTTCATCCGTAAAGTAGGAATTTGCACCCACGTGACGACACATTTAAAAAAAATATACATATTTTATATATAAAATAGTGGTATATGGATAAATATGTGTATAAGTTTGTGAATGTGCACGTAAATCAGTGCTTCCTTTTCTAGTAGTATGCAAATTTATGTGGGACGTCAAAATAAATAAAGTGTACAAATTCTTGTGGGAGAGAGAGGAAGAGTTGGAAGAAACAATTTCTGATTATATGTACGCTTTTTTGAATATGTATATAGTATATCAGCGAAAAACATAAAATAGTTTATAAAATTGATACTAATTACAAATTAATTCTATGTATCAAACGGACTAAAGCCATGGAAATGGTACAACATTTTTGTATGGACGAAAATGGCCTCTGATAGTAATAATTGTTAATTAGATATAAGATACGTATACAACTCTTAATTCCTAAACTTTCGCTAAAATATTTAATTGCTTCAATGAAAATGATGAATATTCCCTCTTACTATGAAGGGAATAATGTATTGAATATCTATGTAAAAAAATAAAAGATATTAATTAATTTTTATAGTAAAATTTAAAATGGGTAATATTTTAAAGGATTTATTACATTTAGAGGCTCAATTAAAACTAAAGCCACAATAAATAGCTTTTATTATTTAAAATTTCAAAGAGGGGCAAAAATTTTACATTTAGGGGCAAAAAATAGTACACTTGCAACATCTTTTTTATAACATAAAGCATTCCTTTCTGCGTACTTTCTTCAGCAAAATATGAAATTTTTTTAATTAGATTGCAGTAGGCTTGTAGGATTTCACTGTTCTCACTCTACTTTACAGCCATAGAGCCCTAGGTTGTCTTATCACCTAAGTTTTAAAAAGCGGGTTGGACCTGCCGGCCCGACAGCTACTTGGATGACATACCGAACGGTTCAAAAGTGTTGGACCGCTCTTCTTCTAAAGCGCCCAGAAAGCGGCAAAAGCGAGTCAGACCGATCACTGGTTGCACCAGTCAACTTGGCGCTTTTGCTTTTTTAAAAAAAATTAAAGGATTTTTTTTTTCCAATTTATTATTTTCATTGAAACTCAATTTTTCAGCTTTGGTTTTTTGTTTTATATTATCTCAATCACGTTTTTTTATCCTTATTTTTCCCCAAATTCGAAATATTATTTTCATATCTTTTTACTAAATCATCTACGAAATTTGGACTTGAAATCATGAGATCAAGTTTTAGTGGTGTTAATTTTGATATTCATTAAATTTAAATATTTTTATATAGTTAATCGTAGACATTTGATGAACCTATATATTTGATATTTTTAATACATTTGGTGAATTTAATTTTACATTTGACATTTTTATGATATATGGTCTAATTTTAGTAAAATATTAACATTTAATTTAGATAGTTAAAATTGAAATTTAAATAACAATATTAGATATATATTTATTTAATTTTTATAGTAATTTGTATATAAATTTAATATTTTTAGAGAACAACTATTTATAATATCTTTAATTTTTGTATATAATTACATATTATTTGATTATAATGTCATACCGGTTCAATCGATTTACTAACGGTTAGACTTGATCCGATCGTACATATTAAGGATGTCCGGTTCCACCTCCACTTTTAAAACATAGCTTATCACATTACACACTTTAATTTTAATCATTTCTCTCTCCTTTTATACTATATTTTTTTTCGGACACTTAATTTCTTGATAAGTAGCATTATTTTGGGCTTCTTTAAACGAACCGAACAAATTACCGTGAATAACATGCACATAATTTAAAAAAAATACCGTTACATTTGAATTTAAAAAAATTAAATTAATGTTGAACATTTTATAAAGAATGAATTACATTCTACTCCGTACATAATTTATAAATACTAAAACCTAAAAAATTAATATATTAAGGGCTCATTTGGTTCGTAAGATAAAATTATTTATCCGTCGAAAACATGCATATTTTCGACGGATAGATAGTTTTATCTTACGAACCAAATGAGCCCTAACAGAACACAATCACGACGATTTTTTTTTCTATTCTTAAATCAGGAGAAATTAATTTTTCATTAAAATTAACACCAAGTTAGGAGTTGTTACTTTCTCATCTATATATGCATGTTGCCTATAAGAAAAAAAAAAACTTTTATCAGCCCAATAATAATAATGTCTTCTGTTAGGCCCATGTTATTAGTCATTTTGGAAAACACACAACCTTTAATATGCTCGATATTTTTTTTCAAAATTTTTACAAATTTTCATTTTTACACTACGTTCGAAAAAAAATACCGAAAAAAGTTACCAAACAAAGAGAAGTGTATTTCCAAAAATGATAATGTATTAATCTGGCTAGTGTGTTTATCAAAAGGCTAGGGCGAATAACCTGGGCCCTTCTGTAATATCCATAAGCCCAATTGAAAGGGTGTCTTTCATAGGCCCAATACCTACGATCACACGTATGATAACTACGACCCCAGCCCTTTGGACTACCCTTGAAGTGCTCCTTCATTCAATTTTTATTTTCATATTTATACATTTCAACTCTATTTTCGTACTCACAAAAATTAATAAAATATACTCTCTCCATTCTATTTTAATTTGAACCCTACGAGATAACACATTTTTTAAGAAAATGTATATATAAAGTGGTGACATATGCGTAAATATGTGAACTGATTTATAAATGTACATGTAAATTAATGTTTCCTTATTTAATAGTTAAATTTGTGTGGAACATCTAATTAAAAAAAGTGTGTCTTGTGTAACATAAGGAGTAATTTTTATTTTATTACTTGGCTTTATAATATACCCACATACTATTTTTATTGATTGTGTAAAAATTGTTCCTATATGGAGGGAGTACTGCCCTTGGAGCTACATCCAGATTAAGATTATGAACTCATTACGATTCTAATATTTGTATTTTATATACAAATGTAAATACGAATTTATGTTACTTAAAATAAATTTGTTTTTTGTAAATTAGTTTTATTGTTCAACTCAAAATATAATACTTCCTCCGTCCTCGACCAATTTGCACACTTTCCATTTTGGGTTGTCCCAAGTCAATTTGCACACTACTTAAAAGGGAAACATCGATTTGCGTGTACACTCACAAAATTTTCCACACATTTATCCATACACCACTACTTTATTTAAAAAATACATTTTGCTTAAACCGTGTACCATCGCAGGGGTGCAAATATCCCTGTGACGGAGGGAGTATTAAGTTATTTTTATCATACAACATAACTCTTGAACTAATACAATCTAAAAATACAAACAAATGTTACTATTAAATATGTTCATAATATACAATTGTCAAGTATGGCATTGCAATAAAGTTAACAAATAAATTATATTTTCGATCTATATATATAAATAAAACAAACCACATGGGAAGAATGATTGCTGTGGTAGCAACACATTTCACGGCTTCGGCACGTGGAATCGAAACATCATTAATTAGTGCAAAGTCTTTATTTAAGAATTAATTAATGTCTTAAGGAATTAGGGAGCTCAGTCCCAGAAATAAAATGCATGATTAGAGAAAGAGCTCTCGCAGGTTGAAAACTTGGCACTTGATGCCCTGCACCTCTTACTGTTGCAAATGTTAGATTCCCCTCATACACTTGGGTATAACCACCAACCTGCACACAACAAATTACAGTATGAAGTGCGTATTGTGTGAAATAGTTCATGATAAACTTATCATGAAATTGTTTAAAGTATAAATATTTGGTTAAATGTATCAAAATATTCACCAGGTGTATCAATAGTTGAGATCAATATAAATTTTAATTGACCTCAACTTTTGATACACCACCTGATTATATATTTGAAACTTTAAAACTGGTTCATGATAAGCTATTTTCATTCAAAATTTTGTTTTATAGTAATTATCGAATGCAACGCACAATTCAAATGCATTTTTAACAATATCGATCGATGCATAAGTCGGAGTTGGCCTACCTTCGAAACATAAAATACGAGATGAAATATCAAAATACAAATTTGGATACATACCTCTCCACCAAGATACCACGGATGCCATTGAGTTTTGATGGGAAGTTTCAACAATTTGATGGACTTCTCTGTTGAAGTGACTGGGATCCTTCCATCTGTATCCCCACTGCATTAATTACACACTCCAGCTTAATTATCTAAAGTTAATTAAGAATTTAATTATTAATTAAGAAATCAAGAGTATAATTACCTAAATATCCAAACACGGAGACCGTTGGATATAAACTCCTTGAGAAGAGGAAGGACGGTCGTTGGGCTATCTAGCCAATTCTTGAGGACATTACTGTAATTTTCGAAAAAGAAATACATACTTTACTTTTGGCTAATTAAATTAGTCTGTAGATATGTAAAAAGTATCAGAAGCAAACAATCTGAAAACAATTCAACATCAGTGTAAGTGTCATTTCTAATATTTAGCACATATTAATATAAACATTTAGTACCTAATAATATTTATACAAAAGGACTAGCATACCCTTTTGCAGTTTATCACCTAATCATTTAGGGAAAAAAAAAAAACTTTTTCGGAAAATTCAAAATGACAATTATTTTGAAACAAAAATTCACTAAGTATTTAATCATACATATTTTTTGGGGAGACTTAATAACTTTCTATCAGAAGTTATAAAAAAAAATTGGTCCCCTCAAAGCATGCAAGTTTAGGAAATTATAATGACTATTATTGTGAGGTACTCCCTCTATTTCATAGTAATTTGCACATTTTTCTTTATTTGAACGTTCCACACGAATTTGCATATTACTAAAAAAAAAAAAATTGATTTCGCACGGGACGGAGGGAGTAGTATATAATATATATACCTGCAGGGTTCCCAATCATAAGAAATGTTGGTGACATTAGCATGGAGTGCCTTCTGTACCTCTGGTGTATTCAGATATGCATACACATAAAACTCACTGCATGGATCCATATTCATTATCTGCATCACATTAATTGTATCATTCAATTAATTTATTATTTTAAAAAAAAACGACATATATTGTGGGAATATTTGATATTCTTACGGAAGTCTTCTTGGGGTTGAGAGTGAGGGTAGAATTGGAACACAATGGAGCATAAATGTTGTAAATATCGATGGGATTAATGAGTTGATTAACTAGCGTAGAAGCTTGGTCGCATTCTTCGGTTTGTGCAGTGGCATTGGGCGAAAAATCGCAGTGTTTCATCACCCTTTCGGTAATTTCATCCGAAACCAACGCATGACTTCCGAAATATTCGTACATCCCTTTCACGTCCGACTCATCATTTATCACTGCATTCCCGATCTGCACACTTATTTATTTTTTTAGTTTCACGTGTAATCGTAAAATTAAATACAAAATATATATATCAACCTTATTTGGTTGATTCAGATAAATTAAATTATATTTTATTTGATTTGATATTTAGTTTAATGGACAAATACCATTAGATTAATAAAAAGTCCAAGATTGGAATTCAACTTATCTTATGAATATAGATAATATTATCTTAATGAAGAAGTATGATAAGTATCTATTGTATTTATCTTTGATAAAATATTCCTCTTATATTGAGAAAAAGGTTCACTTTTTTTTTAATGATATAGAGGACAAAATTGTTATTTGCATATCTTTTTTATTATTTAATCATACAATTGAAATATTTAAAATGAAATTATTTTAATCCATCAATCCAAACATACTACTCTCCCTGTCTCACTATATGTTGCTCATTTTGTCATTTTCGTTCGTCACACTATATGTTTTCCATTTGTTTTTTTTGTCTTTTTTGGAAATTATTTCACTTTTTTATTGTTATTTTCATTATTTTTTACATTATTTCTATTAATTTTTCACTTTCACTTATATTTTTTTCCATCATATCACTTATACTTTTTCACTTTTACCTTAATTTGTGTGTCCAAAAGCAACGAACAATTTATACCGAGTAAGTCTCTTGTGCACCAGTTACACCGTACAACTCAAATTCATTTTTAAAAAGTTGCACAATTTATTACTGAAAAGTTACACAAATTATTATTGAAAAGTTACACTATTAAAAATACACTTTTTAGTAATAATATGTGTAACTTTTCAGTAGTATTGTGTAACTTTTTAAAAATGAATTTGAGTTGTACGGTATAACTGGTGCATACAAGACTAAGCCATTTATACCGGGACAGAGTGAATATTTGATTCACAAATATAAATCTCTAAATTATTATCTTAACTGATGTATCTTAAGTTATTTATCTAATCTATTAAAATAAACGAGACAATCACAATATCATTGTTGCACATGTTCACCCCATACAGAGGGTCCAAATGCTCATGATGTGTGTATTACTAGTAGTGATACTCATCATATATGCTTGTAATCTAAATCAAAATGATTTCTCCATGTTAAAAAAAAAAATGTTTGAAAAAGTAACAAAGCAAACTCACAATGATGCCTTTGAGATTGATAATAGTCTTTTTAGCCTTGTTGTTATGGTAGAGAATAGTGTGTGCCAATTGGGGCACATAGTGACCTGCATAACTCTCTCCCGAGATGTAGAAATCTCTGTCTTTATACTCTGGAAATCTCTCCAACCAATTCACCAAGAAAGCGTAGTTATCAACCGCGGTTCTTGCATCTCCACCGTTGACAAAATCCGACGTCGTATTTGAGTATGAGAAGCCAACCCCAGCTGGAGACTCCACAAACAACACATTTGCAGCTGATGATAGAACAAAGATAAAGAATCAAGTAATCAGGCATCATTGTTTAAAAAAATAAAAAAAAAATTTAAAAAAATAAAAATTGGACAAGATTATAGACCATAGTTCCATGAAAATTTATTCTTGTAGAGTGTTTTGCCATCACTGTGGACTCGGAAGGGTCCGAGTTCCTGCATTGCTCCGTAGGCGAGAGATGAACAGCCTGGCCCTGTTCAACAATAGAATAGAGTAAGTCTCGTGTAAGAGTAGGTCTCTTGTGAACTCGTATCACTATAATGTGTAATCACTATCACTGTAATTCATATATACTATCACTGTTATGAAAATATACTTGATTTTTTAATAGTGATAGTGTATATGCACAACAGTGATAGTAAACATATATAACTGTGATAGTGTATACACATGACAGTTTAGGAAATTAGTTTCCTCGTGTAAATTAGTTTCGAAGTGAAGTTAAAATATATTTTTAGAATAGTTCAATTATTTTCATTTTGTCGAAAATATTCTAGTTTAGGGAATTTAAGACATATATTACATCAAATAATATTATGTAATTGGGATTAGTCCAAACATATTTCAGTGTATAACAGCTATAATAAACTATGTGTCTTGTCTAGATCAACACTAATTCAATTTGGCGACCAATGAAATGAGATTATTGTTTGTTTATTATAAACAAATTGTAGTTTTCTAGAAGGATTGATTTATTTCAAGTGTTTAGAAGTGCAACAGGGCAGGGAAAATGGTCAGCTAGTGGAGTTTCCCAAAAAAAATAAAATATTGAAAATGTTATGATGCCCAAAAGATTTTTTATTTATTTATTTTTAATAAAAAAAACAAACTTTTGAAATCTTTCTCTTATCCCCTTTATAAGGCAATGGCTAAAAAACTCATTTACAACAGTAAGTCAGTAACTAATACAGATAGATAAAAAGTAAAAAAATAAAAAATCAAGAAAATGTGAATTACCTCCATTGAGCCAGAGAAGAAGAGGCAATGACTTGGCAGAATGTTGAGCTTCAGCAAAGTAATAGTAAAAGGCCCGACCGGCGGTCCGGTTCACAGTAACATACCCACCGTACTGTTTGAACCGAACCGGCGGTTGTCCGGGCAATCGGTCAATCCTGTCATTCTCTCTCATCCCTTGTTGTGGATTAATTTGTACCTTGTGGGAATTATGATGGCTTGCATTGTAAAGGCTTCTGTCAATTGTTGTGTTGGTCTTGAGCTTTTCCTTGTAGACATGGGACAGAGCTTCAATCTGCTTTTTTGCAGTGATATTTGTCAGGAAACATGACAAGAAAAGCAGAGTCGATAGAAGAATCGGGGCTGTTCTGCTCTCCATTTTTTCCTTGGGAAAGATGGAGGAGAGAGAGAGAGAGGGGATGAGAGAGAATGGGGATGGGAATTTGATGAAATAGTTTGTGTGTATATATCAATTGAACAGAGGTGAGACTAGTTAATTTGCATGTGTGGAAGTCTTAACAAACTTGCAAAGCTTTTTCTTTTTTGGTTGGACAAAACATCCCAACTTGATGTATGGAATTCTTGAATTATTGGCCAATGGGGTGGGGACATGTCAGCGCGGGAGGGACAAAAAGGTCATTTTACTTGGGGAATGGATGGTCATCTTACACATCATATATGTGTGTGTTTGTGGGTGTGATTTGTATGAGTGTGTGATTAATAATGAGTGTATATTTTGAGAGATTTGTGTTGCCACAAGAACATGGTATAACATGATCAGATTGGTGAATTTCTGAATTCATTTTTTAGTTAATAGACAAGCACTCACATGTCCCACATTATTAGATTTGCATGTTACTATGTAAAATAACAAAGAAAATTGTATACCTTATTATTGGCTTCAATAAATACATATATAAAGTTGATGATAAGTTTATTATGAAACTGTTTTAAAGTATCAACTATTTGGTTAAATGTATCAAAATATTAATCAGAAGTATCAAAAGTTAGGGTTAATAAAATTTACAACAATTATAATATAATATCATTGACCAAAATTTTGATTCATTTGATGAAATTTTTGATACACTCGATTAAAAATTGGATATTTTAAAACAATTTATCATTAATTATTTTCGTATAAAACTTTGTCATACATCGTGACCAATAATTTTTTGTGTGCATATCAAATAGTGGAAGTATATTTTTAAATAATATATCAATTTTATTTAGTGAACAATATTAATTGAATGGTTGTACTTATTCAGGACTAACAACAAAAACTGTTTAAAAAATATTTAAATTTCACGATACATCTTTTGCATAGAATATAGTATGTGAGCTTGAAATTCTTAATGATCATTATACAATAATTGATTTGTATCCGTTGTAGAATTTCACATTGAATAATTAATCACACTTTACATTTTTTATGGAATTCACCGTTGGCCATATATATTTTTAATTATGATAGACTAACTTTTCACATCAAGTATATCATCCTCAACAAATCAAATCAAAATCATTTAATTTACCTAACATATTGAAAGTTATCGCATAGTAATTAAAAAAAGAAAAAAAGGTGGTGTATGATTGTCTTAAATTGGTAATTATGAACAAGGGCAATTGATGGAGGAAATGATGCACACTGATTCATAGGGATAGGTAGGGGTGGCATACCGTACCATACCGTACTGTACCGCTCATACCGTATACCGTACCGAAATTTTCGGTATACCGAAATTTCGGTATACCAAAAATGCATACCACATACCGTACCGAAAATTTCGGTATACCGTACCGATATTTCGATATATACCGATCTATACCGAAATACCGACTATGTCGGTATACCGCCCATACCGGTATATACCGTCATACCGGTCCATACCGAAATAATTGAAGTATAATTTTAATTAAATAAAAATAAATTTAATATTTAATTTTAATATTAAATTACCAAAAGTATATACCGGTATACTGAGATACCGAAATATTTTCGGTATACCGGAATATTTTCGGTATACCGGTTTATACCGAAAATATTTCGGTATACCGGTATACCGAAAATTTTAAAATTCTATACCGATACCGTACCGAAAATATCGGTATGGTATCATACCGTACCGAAATTATCGGTATACCAAAATTTTCGATAAATTCAATATTTTTCAGTATGATAAGTACGGTATACCGATATTTTCTGTATTTGCTCCACCCCTAGGGATAGGGCACAAATTAAGGGGTCCCATGGTAATTGCACTCTCAAGTCAACTAGGGCATGTGCAATATACGAATATAAATAAGGACATTATTGGCAAAGGGACTGAATGTACTGTACCTCAATTTGTACAGTTCCAGATCAACGGTGTCATTCTCCTTGTCTTAACAAATACATAAAATATTAGTACTATTTTCTTCATTTCTTGGTACTTTCCCACTTCTTAAAAAAAAAATCATGAATATACATTAAGGTTGCAATGAGTAGAGTATGGATATGGTATTTGTGTATATTGTTTGCTTTCAATCTTGTTTTTCATTTGTACTCATGTTCACATTTATATTTACATTTGTTATTTATTGATTTTTTAGGAGGCATATATATTTTTTATGTTGCTCGTGAAAAAAAAGGGATATCTAATAATGTTATTATTGAACAAATGAGAACTCATGTAGAAGAAAAGTTTTTGCAAAGTACATTTCTTGATGAAAAGAACTGAGAGTTATATTTATACATATTATAGCTTAAGTAAATATGATAACTGTCAACTAACTATTTATGAAGTCTCCTCCCCCCCACCGGAAATGGGAGTGGGAATGAATATTTAGAAGTCTCATTTTGGACTTTATATGTTGGAACAATGTTGGAGGTAGTGGCTTTGTCAAGATATTTGCAAGAATTTGCTCGGTTGGAATCTGAATAAGCTTCAAAGTTTCATGTTGTATCTTCTCTCTTATGTAGTGGTAGTCTATTTGAATGTGTTTTATTTTCTCATGAAGAGTAGGGTTGTATGCTATGCAGAGAGCTGATCTGCTATCAATGTAGGTGAGAGCTGGTTGAGAATGAGGTATCTTGAGAACTTGAAGAATGTAAAGAACACATTGGACCTATGAAGTTGTTGAACTCATTGCTCTATATTCAGCCTTTGCGGAAGATTTGCTGACTGGGTTCTGTTTCTTTGACTTCCAAGAGAACAGTGAGTTTCCCAAGTAAACAGCATATCCAGTGATGCTTCATCTAGTGACTTCACATCTACCCAATGCCTTGCAGTTTAAAGTTATTTTGTAAAGAATAGAAAATACCATGCCCTATAGTTGCTTTAAGACACATTAACAGCCTATGTACAACTGCTAAATGGGCTTCATTAGGTTTGCTCATGGATTGAGACAAAGTTTGGATAGGGTATGATAAATCACGACTTGTGATAGTAATATACAAAAGCTTACCAACTAATTTTTTGTATTGAGAAGGATCTTTAAGCAAAGAGCATCATTTTTACTGAAATTTTGCTCGGAATCCATAGGTGTAATGCAAGGTTTACTACCAAGATATCCACAAGAATCAAGTAAATCTAATACATATTTTCTTTGACAAAGTTGAATTCCTTTGCTATTCCTTGCTACTTCTATACTCGATATGTATTTAAGTGTGCCAAGATCCTTAATGGTGTAAGTATTGTGTAAGAATGTTTT
>JAPKLY010000036.1:1860750-1889512 GCA_026898435.1 Prunella vulgaris
TCCAGTTAAAATTATATCATCTACATAGCAAAGAAGAACAATAAATGAAGTAAATGTTTCTCTAGTAAACAATGAAGTGTCAGCTTTAGATTGGATGTACCCAATTGAAATTAAAGAAAAGGAAAGCTTATTGAACCTCTGTCTAGAGGCTTGTTTCAAACCATATTAAGTTTTATTGTTTACAAACTCTTTTATCATTTACATCACAATAATCAGGAGGTGGAAGCATGTAAACCTCTTCAAAGAGTATTACTGCATATCTAGATATTTACAAAACATCTTTGCTCTCATCTCTTAATCACAAACCTGCAAATATGATGGTTAAATATCCTATTTTGGAATACAATTATCTACTAAGAAACTATAGTCCCGTCATAAAGTATTCACTGCTTCTATATCTCAAATTCAATTACCTAGAACATATAAACAAGCCTCTACAAATGAAAATTGGGAGAAGGTTATGGCTGAAGAAATTGCAGCCCTTGAGAGAACAAACACTTGGTCTATAGTTCCTTTACCTCATAACAAACATTGTATTGGTTGTAAGTGGTTTTTCAAAGTAAAATATAAATCTGATGGAAACATAGAAATGTATAAAACTAGATTAGTTGCAAAAGGTTACACACAAGAAGAGGGCATTAATTATTTTGACACTTGTTCCACTGTTGAAAAAGAAAATGTGAGTTATATTTATACATAAAAGAGCTTGAGTAAATATGATAATTGCCAACTAATTACTTATCTAATGAGAAATCTTGATAGTTATTAATATCTAATACCAGACGTTTAATTATCAGTTAGAGCTTTTTTTTTAACTACCTAATATGCTGCGAAAAAAGTTACTTCATCTGGTCTTCATCATTTTTCATCGAAATACTACATTTGAAAGTAATTTTATATTTAAATGGAGGAATTTACTTTTATTGATGTTTTGTATACTTGAATCAATAATAATAAAAGTTTTTGTGAATTTTGTATTTCAACTATTATTTTTATGTATAATTATCATTGTTAAAAATATTTTCTACATGATTTTTAACAGTAATAATTATTATATATAAATAATATTGATAGTTAAAAATCAAAATTCATGTGATTTAGGAAAAATGTTTCATATACTACTCATAAATTTCTTACAATATCAATTACAACCATTTATTTAGCAGTACCGTTAATTGTCAATACCCTTGATTAATACATATAAATTAAACTTTTATTATTTAGAGGAACACTTGCATGAAATATTTCATGCTTAAAATATTTTAAAATTAAATAAGGGCCAAATTGTGTTATTATATAGATAAATATGTGTTACCGAAAGATAAAATCTGTGTTACTAATCCTTAAAAATTTATTTGTTATACTTTTAAAATAACTATAAGGAAAATATGTATTTTTGTAAAAACAAATATTTGTTTCTTAATTTATTTTTTATTCTTTTTATTAATTTATGTTAATAATACATCTTTTAATACATTATACTATTATAAGGAAAATATATATATTTTTCTCAGGATAAATAAATATTTGTACGTATAGTAACACACATTTGCTCGTCAATTTGTGATACTATATGGACAAATGTATTACTGTAAGGACATAATATATATATAGAAACAAATATATGTTTATTAATTTATTCATCATCTCTTTAAATCAAGGTATACTGTTTTATGTAATAACACTCCTTTTACTACTTTACATGTATTATGTATGGAAAATAATTATTTTTATAAAAATAAAATAAATATTAGTGAAAAACCAATATTTATTATTATAGTAACATATTTTGCTCTTATAATATATGAAATAATATTTATTCTATAAAAATAAAATATATGTAAAAGAACAATATTTTATATGATAGTAACACAAATTTGCTTTAATAGTAACATACATTTGCTCTCAATTTATATTACTATATGGATAAACACATGTTACTGTAAGGACAAATATATTTTTATAAGAATAAATATGTATTTTTTTATTTAATCATCATTTCTTTAAAATCTAGGTGTATTGATTCATGTAGGAACATATTATTTACTGGAGTATTTTATATATGTTATTATATGAAAAATAATATTTTTAAAAAAAAATAAATTAATATTTTTTTCTTATAATAACACACATTTTATTTTTATATTATATGAAAAATTATTTATTCTATAAAAACAAATTAATATTTATAAAATAATAATATTTAATATGATAACAACACGCATTTACTCTAATAATAACATACATCTGCTTTTATCATATTATGTGTTATTATATGGATAAATATGTTTTATTATATAAGCAAACATACGTTAATAAATATGTGGCCCAATAATATATTATGGAGCTCATCGAAATCTACCCACATATGTAGAGCTAGCTAATGCATTTGAAAGAGTTATATACAATTATAAGTCGAATTATATATATATATATATATATATATATATATATATATATATAGTATAGCTATGGATCTTTTTCACGACACATATTGGAAATTACTGAGGACATCTATAGTTTATGAGTTAATGATTTTTCCGTATTGTATCAATAGTGTCTCACGGACCTTTTCCAAAATAAACTGGTCTAAGTATTCAAGAATCTATGAATTAACCTGAAAAAATGATTTATATATTAAAGCCCTAACCTCAAGTCCAAGATACAAGAGTTATAAGACGGAGAATGATCATCAATATCGCCTATTAGTAGCGGAAGATTCAAATTAAGAGTGGGGGTGGATGCACTTAAGTTCTTGTGGCACCTTTTGTGAAAAGTGGGTATGGGTATAATTTTAAGATCCGTAGAATATTTTACATAAAATTTTGTCTATTATCCCTAGCTTGTTGTGATAGAAACATTTCTAGAATTCCAATAAAATACAGTCATATATACTTGGAATCCCTATGAAACGTTCAAACTTGTGGTGTTCTATTTCATGTGGAAAAGAGTAGATCTTTTGTGAATCTAAATTCACATAAATTTATTGTAATGTATAATTACTAATACTGTTATTCATATATGTTGTGTCTGGTTCCAATCCAATTAGACATCATGCATAAATTGAAGAGAGAAAGAGAATAATAAAAAAAAAGAGCATCGAAAGTACGCCACTCGGGAGGATGAGTGAGAAGGAACTCACCCTGACTGCCCGCTTAATATAGCAAGAAGATTGGTAGTAGGAGCTCAACCTAAGCATAGCCACAACACATAGCGGGGAGCAAGCTCACCAAGAGACAAACCACGGACGGTTAGCAGGAAGAGACCTACATACTGCTCTAAAGTCGCAGGAAAGGTCTTGACTCTTGACCGACCATGGATGAGAAGCGGGTAGAGTAGATTTTCTCTCTGCCCGAGCCCATATTGGATGCGGCGGAGGATCAACAATTATCGAGGAAGATATCTTTGCAGCAGAAAAATAAAGTGACAAAATAGGGTAACTAAAAAGGGAATTAAGTGTACTTGGTCTGTTTAGAATGTCGTGTGGCAACTTATGACTGGTTTTAAGGTACTGACACAGCCAGGCTTAGGACCTAGAGAAGATAGTCTGAACCGCATTTAATGCTCATACTAAATGCGGTCAGACAAAGATTATTTGGGGACTATGAATATACCCATTATATATTTAAGCATTTAGCACACACATTGAATGCCACCAAACTAATTCTCCACATTTATTTCTCATAGAAAATAGAGTTTGAAGGTTGCATCTACTCTCGAGTGTTTGGTTGAATATTTATTCCAGCCTGCCAAGTAGGCAGTCAAACTGTTTTCAACCGTCAATAGTATATATTATCACAACTATAAAAATATGTTTAATTTTTTTAACAGTGATAGTGTACATGCATAATTGATAGAGAAAATACGTAATAGTAATAATGTGTTCACATAATCATGATATATGATAAAGCTGAGTTCACCATAAACTCGAGTTCATGTAGTTAAGTTTTTGTATAAATTATTTATAACTACTTGGTATCACTCAATTAAATTACCTACTATTAACATTCGTACTCTCAGAGTGTGTGCATGTTTTGGCAGGAATAATTTTGTGTTAGGTGGATTGATTATTTAGTCCATCAAACAAAACACACCCTGAATCTACTTTATTAGTAGAGTAAAAACCCATGCACGGCCGGATATATTGATCCATGATTTAGTCTCTAGAAAGGCGAAATTTTACAACGTGGAAGGTTAAAATGATAAAGTTTTATAAATTTAAAATATAAATAAAAATTTTGGAGTAAGTGTTTGTTTGCAAGCACTAGAAGACATAAAAAAGTGATACTAAGTGATTTTAGAAGTAAAATTAAAAATAAGGGTTATTTTAAAATAAAGAGATTTTAAGAAGTGATTATGAAAATGTGTGTTTGAAAAAAAAAATTAGAGCAAAAAAATAAATATGAAAAGTAGATGATAAAGTTTCCCTCGAAAAGTGTGAGAAGTGTTTTTTAAAAAGCCAAAAGTAGAAAAATATTGCTTTACCAAAATAGATTTTAAGTGCTTAAATAAGTGGTTGAAAACATATTATAAGTGATTTTTTTAAAAAAAAATAAGTGCTTCTACTTTTAAAGTAGTGGTTGAAAACAGACACTAAGTCTCTTATGCATCAAGTGTGCTATGTACCGTACAATTCAATTATATTTTAAAAAAAATTTATTTGTTACTACTGAAAAATTACATTTGTTATTATAAAAAAAAGTAATTTTTCAGAGATAAACTTTTCAATAATAAATATGTGTAATTTTTTAAAAATAATTGGTGTAACTATTATACTTGAATTGCACGGTATACTTGGTTCACACAAGACTAAAACAAAAATTATATAAGAGAGTATGAAAGTAAATCAAAAAATACAATTAAGTTGGTCCCTTGTGAACTCGAATTCATATTATATGTCTCATTTAAATATTATTATTATGTGCACATATTATTTGCATATCAACATTAATTTTTACCAATGCTATTAGTGGCGCAAATGATGGAGAGAATGATGATATATTATGATGGTACGTGGGACTGACAATAGAGTGGTGGTCCCTAGTAACAGAAAAAAGTGTGAGCAATTAAAGAATAGAATACTGGGAGGAGCCTTCTCATGAGTTGTCTGTCTATAAGTATATTTCATGTAAAGTTTCTTTAAATAAATAAAGAATGGCAGAAACAAAAGGTCGTTGTCTTTTTAAGGTTGTACTTTTCTTGAAGGGGTATCTGGGTTTTTATATATCTGTGTATACATACAGAATGAAGAGAGAGGCAAGGGCCGGGGGGTGTTGTCTTTTTACTTGGTTTTTATACTTTTGGATTATTAATTAAATTAATACACATTCTGTGAATAATACATCCAAATCCAGTTTTTGGATAGACTACTTTACTGATTTGTTTTTTGTTTTTTAATAGAAGTTTCATCCCACGCAAAGTTCTATTTCTAAATTGAGTTCATTTCTTTTTAAGTGATTATTGCTATCGCTTCTGCTTCTATCTAATTTAGGGGGAGTTTGGTCTTCAAGATTATGATAAATTAAGCCTTTAATTTTAAATAATATCATATTTAATTTCCATGATTCGAGCCTAAGATTCGAATCCTATCTCATCCCACAAGAAGTTGATTATTTGATCCCACTAATTTCATTATATTATTAATCTCAAGGTTAAGTTTAATAATTTACTCTCGATTATTGTGATAATGCATAGAAAATATAGTTAATTGCAAAAATTGAGAATTTAATGTTTTTAAATTATTTATCTTGAAATCCAAACACAAATTACCATTAATTTTAATAAAATAATCAGAAATAACAAACACATAATATTTTAAAATGCAAATGGCCAAATGCTTTTGTTATGAAGTGTTTTAATTGCAAATGGATCTTCTCTTGGGCCATCCAGCTCTAAAGAAAATATTAAAGAGGTCTATTTTATGGCCCAGGTTATATGCACCCATATTTTTAGTAGTACACACACTATTTAATTTTATTAATTTTAACTATATACAAAATATCAAAAATACCCTAATCACTCCCCTTTCAAATTTACTGTACATCCACTTTTTAATTCTCCAAAAGTATTACCGAAAAAAGCAAAAAATAAATTTAAAAATATTATGAAATACCAATACAAGAAAAATATGAAAAAAAAAAAAAAAAGGAAAAACATCATATCAAAAAAATGCGGATGAAGAGCAATAAATAATTAATAAATAAGTAAATTTAATGTGATTAAATTTAGGACTAAATTTAGGACAACAGAATTTATATCAGGTGAAAGGTATTTAATGTGATTAAATGCGGATGAAGAGCAATAAATAAGTAAATTTTGTCAAGTGTATCTATAAATAATGGTCCATCGTATATATATCAATAACAGATAATACATGACAAAGTATTTTTTTTAGTGCAATATAATATTTTTTTACTAACTCATATGTGTAAATAGGTTAATTAAATAAATAATTACGTTAAATATACATTTGATACTAATTGACAAAGTGATATATGTCAGGTGGTTATCACTAGAGGTTATACATAGTCACCATTTATTGAATAAAAAAATACACTTGACACTACTTATACTGATTTAATATAAAAAAATGTGCTATCGGTTTGTGGATTTGCATTGTTTGGGTCGTATGAAAATGGAGAAACAAAATCATTTTTGATGGTGCTCAATGGAATTCAGAAAAGATCATAGAAGAAATAAAGGGTTGTTTGTGGAGTTGGTGTTCGATCTTTAATTCTTCACTTCTCCTTTTCTCTTTTAACAATTGGATTACGAACCCCTTGAAAGTCCTAGGAGGATGATTTATTTATTTATTGGTTTCATCATTTGGATCAATATTGATATTGATGTTGTTGTTGTTGGGGGATCATAGTTTGGTCTCAAGATTGTGTAAATAACTATTGTAATTCTTACTTGTGTGATATTTTTTATATCACATGAGTTTTTTTCATTAATAAATTGCTTTTTCTGGTAAAAAAATAATAATAAAAATGTGCTTAAAGAAACTTATTGCTCCATAAAAATTGTTTTGGAATTATTATGGGCTAAATATGGACAAATGGGCCAGCTAAATATCATCACCCCAAAGCCCATTTTTATCGCGGGCACTAAGACCATCTAAGTTCTTGATTCTTACATCCAACAAGTTTAGTAATTGTGTCGTTTCGAGAAATTCAGTCAGCAAAATATTGTATGTTTTTAAACTCTAAAAAAATATAAAATTACTTTTTTTTTTAAAAAAGAAGCTGGGTCTTACCAACTAAAAAAAAGTGATTCTACATATTTTTTTAGAGTGTAAAAACACACACTAAATCAGCGTTTGAATAATATCGAAATAAAAAAGTCTTGGTGTACTTAATAAAGCGACTTCTAATTAATTTTACTAAATCAGGGGCAATTCTTTAACTTTTAGGGATATTGTTTTGGACTTTAAGTTTTTTATAAAAATTAGTGATTCTTAAAATTTAGAGAATTTTAAAATATGAACTTTTTTTTAGTATTTTAATAGGATATGTTTTAAATTTATAATGTAAGATAAAATAAAAATAAAAAAGTTATTGATTGGAAATATAATAATATTTAATTGATATATTTATGTAGGTTATTTATAGGGGATGGGGTTGGAATTTTAAAAACATATTTTCAAATGCAAAATAGAAATAGATTTTAAAATCAAGATTCGAGTTTTTAAATCCTAAAAAGAATATACCCTTAAAAACTTGCGCAAATTTGCAGTAGCATTAAAAATGCATATAAAAATTTTGCCGACCAAATTATTTGTAAGGATTAGTCTTGTATGCACCAGTTACACGGTACAATTCAAGTTCATTTTTAAAAAGTTAAATAGTTTATAACTGAAAAGTTAAACAATTTATTACTGAAAAGTTAAACTATAAAAGATACTATTTTCAGTAATAAACTGTTTAATTTTTCAGTTATAAATTGTTTAACTTTTTAAAAATGAACTAGAGTTGCATCGTGTAACTGGTCCACAGGAAACTTACTCTTTTTTTATTTAGATCAAAATAGATTAAGTTAGATTAACTGTTAATTAATTTGTAACAACTTATAAATCCCAACTAATTTTTACAAAAGAAAAATGCATGTAATTTAGAGGTAGAACGTTAAAATTGAATTTATATTTGGCAATAATATCAATAGAAACATTTTATATTAGTTCCTCCCAATAAAAATTCTCATATTACATATAGTAAATTATTCATTACTTACTCTACCTCATTCTAATTTTGACCAAATATCACACATTTAATAATACATCAGTTATTTTAAAAATAAAAAAAATCTTAATCACGACCTATTAATTTATTATGTCCCACGCGTTACTAGGAAAGTCAAATTCATTTTCGTTTTTCATGCTAAGCATTTATGTCGGTAAGTTGCTTCTTCTAATCTTCTCAACCACGCCTTCCGTGTAAAGTCGCACCACTGCACACCATTCGTCATCAACAACGTCTGCAATCAGTATATATATATATATATATATATAGAGAGAGAGAGAGAGAGAATATCACACTCAAAAAATATATATATATATATATATAGAGAGAGAGAGAGAGAGAGAGAGAGAATATCACACTCAAAAAACTCGTTCAAAGCTCACGCATTTTCCTCCCCTGATTTCTGCTACACATGCTACTCTTGCCTGCAAAGCTTGGTCTTCCTCTCAGATTTCCCTTCAACCTGGAGAATCACCACCACCACAATTCCGAGGCCTTATTGGCGGCCTCATTACGCAGTTTTCGTTCCAAAATCATCAGTCACACTCTATCAAAACCTGGGAATGCTTTTCACAGCTGTTTTGAGCTGATGCATATCAGCATCAAGGCTTTTGCAGAGCTGGTGGCGGAGATAGATTATCCCACCACCCGATGGGGCGGCGAAGCCACCCAAAACTATCTAGATTACACCTTGAACTTGCTAAACATCTTGAACTCAATTTCCTCCTCTCTTTCTCATCTAAATCAGGCCAAGATTTCCATTCTTCATGGTCTGAGCCTCGTTGAAAATTCACCATCTTCTGCACACAAATACCTCAACAAGATTGCTACAAGCAATCTTGGTAAGGATTTCAGAGTGGAAACATCAACTGGGATCGAAATCAGGCCTGGTTCTGATAAGAAAGAAAGTGTGATCCTTGAAGCTTTGATCATATTGAAGAAAATCTGGTTTTGGGCACTCGGTTTAGTATTGTCAGGCCTGGATTGTGGCACAAACCCATACCCATACCTGGAAACTGGGAAGTTTTCAGGGGAGTTCGATGATCCCTTGAACAGAGCATTGGAATCGAAATTCTGCATCGAGATGAGAAAAATAAAGGGCCCGATGGAGGAGGTGAAAGAGGTAAATCATTCGGTCGAGCAGCTTTGCGTGTTTATATCATCTGGAACATCTGATGAAGCTGCTGTAAAGGAATTGAAGGGAAGGGAAGAGTGGAGGTGCTGGATAATTCAATCCAGTGCATAGAGAAGGAAGCAAGTAATCTCTTCTCACAAGTCATAGCTGACAGAAACAAGTTGCTTGACAATATTCGATTTATAGGAGAATATAGTTAGGCAAAATTATATCAGCTGTGCACAAGTTGTATAAACCCCAAACAAAAGTTGTAAACAGAAATGTAATTGGAGAAAACAGACATTCTACATGGAAAGATCATGTTTTATCAATAGATTGCCTGTCTGTTGTATATATTCCTCTGTAAAGCATACATACATGCTTAATCTCACTTCATACTTGCACAAACTCAAAAAGGAACACATGAGAGAGTAAGGCAGGAGTTCCATTATCCCCAGTCATAAAATTGATATACAAGCTAAGGGTGAAAAAAGACTACATTATGCCTGAATAAAGTCATGATTCTCAATTAAATTTATTTGTCCTATAACAGAATGAAATGATAGCGAAAGAAAATGATCACTGTAGGCCAAGTTTAATCTCAGATGTGGTTGAGGGAGTTTCAACATCATCTGTCTTCTTCCTTTTAAGGTTATTGCTATACGGGAGCCTGAACAAGACAATTCGCAACAAATAAGGAACGAGACCAAGTGTACGTATATCTACGCGTACTTTGTGATGCTAAGGAAACAAATTACCCCAATTGCAGGGTGGTGTCCGAGTCTCCATCCACGATCCCTCCATTGCATGCTGTTTCAGGACTTCCAGAACCTTCCTTCATGGCATAGTTGCTCTTGTTTGCTGTTGAATAGTACTCGATACACAGTGGAGGCGCAGAACTGGTTGATGGGTATACTCCTTGAAGCTCTGCAACCTATATCTCATGATAATCCAATTTTCAGGTATTAGATAGTAATAAAAGAAAGAGAATGATGAACAAACACAATTTTATCAAGAACCAAATGTGTTAATTTTGCCTGTTTACGCAACGTCTGGTTTTCGAGCCTGGCCTGTTGTTCCTGCAATCAATCACAAAGCAAATTCTGTCTATATCATGGAAATTAAAAAACATCTTCTACAGTTCTTATATAAAAAATTATATTATCAACATTTAGACACACATACAAAAGGAAAAACAAAATTAAATTGCTTACCAGCATTCTAGCTTGTGTCACTTCCTGAATCAACACCTGCTCCTGCAAACATCAGTAATATTTGAAAACATAGCATATATGTAGATGGTAATATCTCACAATTTTGTTTTCCAGAACTAATTAGTAAAGCGTATTTTAAGTGTTTAACCTTTCTCTCCCTTATGCATATCAGTCCTTCATTTAGTTGTTGTTCAAGTGCATCCAAATCTCGTAAGCTCAGGCCTGTGATGTCTTTACCCAGCAACCGTCTATACATCCAACCACTGAGAAGCTATAACAGGGATTTCCAGCAAAAAGAAAAAAGGTTAGAATGAAGCTACTAATATAAAAGCCATACCGCTGCTTCAATTTGAGCATTTCTATCTCCTCTTTAAGGGTATCCATGTCATTCGGTTGTTGAATCTGGTTAAAAGAAAAAAGATGGTAAAATGAAAATTAGAAACCTCAAAATTTATTTTATAGCATGGTAAAACCAGTAATACGAAAGTAAGCATACCTCGACCTCTTGCTCCTCTACAGGACCCTTTGTATCATCAACACGCTTCTTGTATCTCGCAAGTATTTTCTTCATGCTGTAATTTTAAAATTAAAAACTGGTTATAGATGATATATTTGATGAAGACTTATTAAAAATTCTTTACTGATAAATATGTAAGGGCATAAAAACACCACATTAGGAAACATAACATATATGAGAGGAAGACACCTATCAACTAAACAAACTGGGCATAGATAATGTGATTTGTATTGACAAATGACACCATGGAATAATATAAAGAAACAGTGAGGCTATGTTAAATATTTCTGTAAGATAAGCGTAAACCAGATACTATCTCGCAGCACAAGAAATAAGGTGATTGGCTCATTCTTAAGGTCAAAATCAAAATAAGTTCATTATACCTAAAAATCACATTTCAACTTTCTTTGAACATTCAAATACCGTAAAATAGTTACTTGCTTTTCTGTCAATTGTCATTTCTATAAACCAAGTATAGTGTCTTTCTTATTTTCAACTCTATATTCAACTACAAACACTCATACTCATGATTCGGATAAAAAAAAAAATCAACAGGTAGACAATCAGTTACATGCTTCTCCACAAACAAATAATTAAACCAGGACAACCACATTCATTGGGAACTCCTACCACACACGGGTAAAAGGTGAAACAATAAGAAAATCTCCTCACAGTTTCAATCATTAATTTTGTCCGGAATCAAAGCCATTGCATCTTGTTCAGAATAACTAAAAGACAGAAGCGAGATAGGTTATCAATTCTATGAAGCTGGAACTTATCAATTCTATGATCAAGAACATTAGTGAATTCTTCATGGGGTATGCTTTAAGCTACAAATCCCAATGTTAAACTTTTGACTTCAGGATGTAACAGATGATCAACTAGATACAGAAACTCATTTCAATCTACTAACAGTCGAAGCATTATCTACCACAAAACCATAATCTTAAAGAATCAAATTTAGCATTTTTTTTTTAACAGAAAGGGGGGATTGTTGGCCATTGCTGTCATATAAATATACTTCTTGCAAGAATGTACAGAGGTGAGACTATTAACACCCGACTGTTTGCTCACTTTACATAGAGAGTCCTCTATTAAATTTCACATTTTCTTTCTCGGGATGTTACACAATAAATTTCACTCCCAAATTTTTTTTTAAAAAAAAACTTACAATAATCATTTTATTTCAAAATAGAATAGTTTTTCTTGAATAGTTTTTTATTCAAATTTCTTGAATAGCTTCATATGATGGCTTCGAGGCTAAAATATTTTGTACAAGTATTGAGCAAAATTCCGGGTGTAAATAGCTGCACCCAATGCACAAACAAAGAAAAAAATAGAAAATCAAATAGACAGGGATTTGGGTGCGATTTGAATCAGAGATTAATGTACCATAGCTACTGCATAAAGTACTATATACAACATAATTTGCAGCCATAGTCGGCACAATTACAGCCTAAAATAACTCAGAATGGCTGAAAACCGATCGAATCTGAACAATTTAAAATCAGAGTAAATAACTGGCAAAGAATTTAATAACTCTAAATGAAGATAAATCTTCTCATTAATAGGCACCAAAAATGGGGGGAGAGAGAGATTGAGAAAGAAAAATCTAAAATCATCCCTAAAAATCAGATTCAAAAATTCCAACTTGAAATCCAAAATTAGTTCATCACAACCCCAAAACAGAGTAAAATACCACAAAAGAAAAAAAAATCCTTGAACAACAAACACATGCAACCACAGGAAGAAACCCCCAAAACAGAGCAAAATCGAATCCGAGAACCCAAAGTGCAAAAGGGGAAAGAGAAGGGCAACATGCAATTACAAACCTGGAACTAGCAAAATCAAAGAGTTTCCCAGTATTTGAAAAAATAATAACCGCGAGTTCGGCCTCACAGAGAACAGCAAGTTCATTAGCCTTCTTGAACAGCCCAGCCCTCCTCTTCGAGAAAGTGACCTGTCTGCTATTAACATTCTCGATCTTCTTTATTTCAATCTTCCCCCGACCCATTAAATCTCCCCCAAAACCCACCAGAAATTCAGCAATCAAAACCCGAAACAAGAAGAATCCGAATCCTAATCGCTATTACAGTTTCGCAAAAATATAAAAAGAAAAGGGAAAATAGGAGAGAGGGAGGGTTTCCAAATAAGGAGTAGAGAGAGAAAGGAAAGAGAGGGGCGTTGGGAGAAGAAAGAGTGGGGGGTATTTATAAGGCCACAAATGGCACTGAAACGGCAAGCTTTTGCATGGACTACTCTTGTATACACTGCATGACTCTGTTTCTCTCTCTTGTTGCCACATTAAGGTCGAGGTTTGCCTTTATTGGATGGCCACAGTGGTTCCCACTTTCCACTTTTCAGGGTTTTTTATATAAATATATACGTACAAGAATTACTCTGCACAGTTGTATGCGTACAGGCAAATCATCCCAAATCTCTCTTCATTTGGTAATATTTCTCAAGAATCCCTCTGAAATTTGCCCCCACTTTTGGAGGGATTCTTTTTTTTTACTAATTTCATGTTTCCTTATCTATATTTATCGACTTTCTTTGACGTTTTTTTCTGTTTTAGGGGATGTTTGATTTTCTAAATATGATAAATAAAATTTTAGTGAATTGTATTAATTGTACTTTTAATTTTAAAATAGTATATATTACTTTGTTCAACAAAAATTTACATATTTTTTTTTAGTTTGTCCCACAAAAGTTTGCACATCCCAAAATGGAAACATTCCTTTAAATTTTCACCTTTGAAATCTTTACCTCACAATTTTCACCATACACATTCTACTCATTACACTTTTTTAAAAGTTGTGCCCCCAAAAAATATCGCAATTTTTTTTAGGGACGAAAGTAGTATTTGTTATTTATAATTATTTTTTTAAATTAATTCTGGTTTGTGTTTGGATTTAAGAATAAATAGGATAAAAGTATTCCCTTCATCCCAAAAAATATTGTTGTGTCTTTTAGGCACACAGTTTAATAAAAAAAGTATAATAAATACTCTCTCCGTATTCTATAAGTTGCTCGTTGCTCGTTGCTTTTGGGCACACAAATTAAGGTAAAAGTGAAAAAGTATAAGTGATGTGATGGAAAAAGTGAAAAAGTATAAGTGATGTGATAGAAAAAGTGAAAAAGTATGAGTGATGTGATGGAAAAAAGTGAAAAAGTAATGAAAATAGTATAAAAAGTATTTAAAATAATAATAAAGAAGTGAATAGTAATTTCCAAAAAAGGTAAAAAAACAATGAGCAACTTATAGAAAGACGGACGAAAATGACAACATGAGCAACTTATAGAAAGACGGAGGGAGTATATTTTTATGAATATAATGTGTATTAGGAGAGTATATTTTAATAAATAATTTTCACTTTTATACATGCAAATTTTTTGTGGGGACATAGCAAAGTAAAATGTATGCAACAGTCTTTTGGGATGGGACGGGAGAGTACTAAATTTTCTATATTGTACTTTTTCAATTAATATTATTATATCCATAGTTTTTTTAGAAATTTAAAGGTTATATTTGTCAATTCCAAAGATAAATTAGTAAATTCAAATTTAAAACTAAATAATTTGATATAATAGTTGAAATCAAATCATCATTTTCTTGTAAGATAGGCTTAGATTCAAATATTAAACTAGAATTTAACTATGAGCTTAAATCCTAGAAATTAATCATAATTTTAATTGGGATCATGAGTTTAATTCATCCTAATCCAAGACACAAAAAGACCCTTGAAGAATGTATATTTGGCCTCCTGTCCCTATATTTATGATTATTTGATGTTCCTTTTCATTTTTCTTTTACTTTTACACTCTACAGTTTTACTTATTTCCTTTTTCTTTTTCTTTTATGATTTGGCAAATTCTCCTTAATTTTATTATGCTACTGGCTTGTATTTTTAGTATTAGAAAATATTAAAAATAGAATTTATTCAAGTAAAATGATCATTATTTAGTAAATTGCAATCTGATCCACTGTATCGAATTTTTGCAAATAAAATTCTGATGTGAGGTTTGGTTGTAATTTTTAAATAAATTTTAAAATTTTCCAAAATTATTATTTCACCTAACTTGTAATAAATAAATTATTATATTAATATATTTAGATTAGAACGAGTGACAATGCATTATTAATCATTATTTTTTAAAAGGCTGAGATAATTTTTTTGTTAGAATTGTTAACAAAACTTAAATTAATATTTTATTTGCAAAGTTTTAAAATTTTAGATTAAATTATAAATTGCGAAAAGCTTGTGATTTTATTTACAATTAACTTACAAACTAAGGAGTAAGAGTGAAAAATTATACAATTACAAGGAATATTGGGTGTGGGGGAGGTTGGATTATAAAATAAATTTTTTAATCTTAGTTTGGGAAGAGTATTAATTGGATCAGTTCAATTAACTCCTAAATAGATCTATATTAATTTCTAAATTAGCTAATACAGCTTTTAACATGTTTCACATAAATGTTGATAATTTAATTGCTTGATTTTAACTCTTTCTTTATAAATTTTAATCTCCAATACCTTTTTGGTTATTGATCTTGTTGTTAGATCATTTTTATATTGTATTAGATATCTGTCACGTGGATTCATTACATTATGAAAAGATTAATTTAATCTAAACAAATTTAATTATTTGGATTTCAAGTATATTATATTATATCTTTGTATTCTCTTCAATATAATGAAGATAGATTTATGTGGTCGAAATATGTCAATTCCATGGATTAATATTCAAGCTAATATTAATATGGTTTTTAGATTCTATTGAATCTTAAAATTTATGAATTTTAAAATTTGTCTTTTTTTAAGGTTTTTAAGTATGGTAAATTTTAATACACAAAATTTTGGGTGCACCCAAGTGCATACTATGCACTTCGGATTTAGGCTCAATTTTGATTTTAATTTTAACTAACTCAATTTCGAGTATGAGTTGATCAAAATTGATTTTGAAATTGAGGTTCAATTAAGTGCACATGAGTTGCATTCAAGTGCACCAAAACTGACAAATACTTAATTTAATTAGAAATTCTTATGTTTGTTAGTATGAATTATAATTCAAACTTATTAGAGGCGTTGAATTATTGTTTAATTTTCTTTTTATGAATTTGAGTTTATATAGGATTGTTAGAAAATTGCTTGAATATATTTTTGTGAATTTGAGTTTATTAAGATTTGTCGAATTATTACTGTTTAAATATTATATAGAAATTTGAGTTTTATTTTAATTATTAAATTATTTTTGGCAAATTAAATAAAATTTTATAACTATTTGATTCGTATTTGTATACAAACTTGTTAATTAATAAGATAAATATAGAAACTAAATATAATAGTGATATATTAAATTTTAAAAATAGGGCCGGTTTAACCCGATAACCCATCTTGTATTAGAATGGACATGAAAATATGTGATTCACTGTCAATCAGGACGGACCGAAAAAAACATTTGGCCCAGAGTTCCAACCCGACCGGTTTGACAGCTTTTCTTACCCAATAAATTTTAAATGAATCATGTATATCATTTTAAAAAATTTGTAAATGAACTAAAATTCAGATAAAATTCAAAAAATAAAGTTCTCATAAATGTTATTCAGCATTAATATATCTATTGATATCGATATGCCCGTGTATATTAGGGATGACAACGGGGCGGGTCTGGGACATGTTTGGTCTGTCCCAGGACCCGCCCTACCAAAAAAAATTAGGACTCGAGACCCGCCCCGCCCAGCCCCGCCTCAATCTAGAGTTGGACCCGCCCCGTCCCGTCCCACGAACCCGGCGGGTTTTACCCACCTATTTTTTTTTTTTATTTTTTTTATCATAAATATCAAATGCATTACATAAAATATAAAAAATTTTAAAATATAACATCAATATACATATGAATGATTCAAACAACGATAAATATACAAAATAATTCATTTCAAGTTTCAACTTATTAAATCTAAATATTAAAAATCACACATATATAGTTCATTGAAATTAAAATAAAAAAAAAATTAATAAACTTTAATTTGTACAATTTTTGCTCATGACTTTATGCACATATCTAATCTAATAATTTAATGAATATGTTAATTAATAGCCTAATTTTTATATATTTAATAATACATATGTAATATAATATATTTATTTAACTATATATATTTAATTAACATATATATATATATATATATGGGGCGGGTTCGGGGCTGGTTTGGGGCGGGTCCACCTAATACCAAGACCCGTCCCAAATCTGGCAGATTTTTTATCAAACAGATCCAAACCCGCCTCGCGACCCGTTTGACCGGATTTTTACCCAGCCCATACGGGATGGGTTCGTGGCGGGTCCGGGTTTGAACCCGCCCCATTGTCATCCCTAGTGTATATTGATAACTAATACCTTTAATCCTTAAATACGACGAATTAATAATTCAAAGTGATTAAAACACCATTATCCAAATTATTGTACTCATGTATTTAAGTTATTTGGGTCATGGGTGACTTGAGAATTAAAATAATAGTAATACCTTGAATATACCTACCAACGTATATCTAAAAAAAAAAAAAAAATTTGAGACATACAAAAAGTTCATTTAAACTTTATTTGAGTGTATTTTGGTTCAATTTATTCTAAATATTTTATAAGTTTTAAGTTGTTGAAGTGTTTGGCTAATACAATAAGTTCTTTGCTAATTTATCAAAAAAAAAATTACAAAAATTAATTTTAATAAAAAATAAATATTTTATTATATTTTATGTTGATGTACGGGTTGTGGAGTGGTGATGGAGTTTGGGGTGAGGCGGGTGGGGTGAGGTGGAGGTATTGAAAAAAATAAGTTAGATAAATTATTTTTCACAACTTATAAGATGTAAAGAGCTTATTTTAAAATTGTTATTACATGATTATTTTCGTATGTGGCTGAGACCAGGATAACAATAAGTATAAAAAAAATACTCGATTAATCTTGCAGAAATAAGTAAAGAACACCGAGATTTGTCCAGGTCTTCTATTGCAAGAGTTGGGACTTAAGTAAAGTCTATTGATTGTGTAAATGTTACAATCCTTACAATGGTGGCCTTAAAGTCATATTTATAGAGAATTATAAATAAGACACGTGCATCAATTACTCGCCAGAAGGTTACTCCAAGCATTTGGAGTGAGTTGAGTAATGGCGAGGTTGTTGTCTAACAGGAATTGGCCAATAATCGGGTGCAAGGGCAATGTGAGCCCGGCCTCGCTAGTGTGTATGTTGATGGCGGTCAGTCTGGCCGGGGGCATGTCAGTTCGCTCCTTCTTCCCCGGAGCGTACAAAAAGATATCGAGGGGAATTCGATATTTATCGCGAAGCTGGGGAAGTGCATACTCATTAATGACGCTCCGAACCTTGTTCGCCTTGTAGTCGGGCCCATTTTTTGCATCCCGAGTAGTTCGCTCAGGAAGAGGGAAGCTCGCCGCGTGTTCAGCGACATACTCATTCCAGGCGAACTCGTGAACCACGTAGTCGGGGACCTGGTGTTCGATAAGTTGAGGTTCCGGGAAGCCAATGGAGTGGAGGTATTCCAAGGTAACTTATTCGAGGTCGCCTTCTTGCTCACTTACCTCGACGACCTCCTCACCCTCCTCGGTGACCTCTTCATTCCCACTGACGATCCTTTCTTCGTGTGTGATCTCCTCATCTTCCCCCCAGACGTCGCGGAAGACAGAGTTAGTGACCTTCTCACTTGGCTCGGACCGAACCTCGCTGAGAAGCTCGCCGGAGTTCGGGTGAGCTACTGAAGCCGCCTCAGAATTTGAACCAATTATTATAGGAGTGATTTGAGGAATTGGTTCGTTTTCGATCACAGGTCATTTTTCAGGGTTACGGTTCGAAAGAGTCCGGCTTGAGGATTGGGCCGACATGGTTAAGTTGATTAGGCGAGGTCTCAATTTTTATGTTTCAAGGCCACCAGAATTTATGAACTTAGTAACCGGAAAACTCAGAGAGGAGATCGGAAAGTTCAAAGGTTCACCAGAAATGTTCCAAAATTTCCAGAAACTCAAAAAATGGAAAAGGACAAAGAAGAATCTGCAAAAGAAAGAAAAGAGAGAAGAAGAAATGATGTTCTACCTTGAGGAATCCTGGAAAATCTGTTGAATGTGAGGGTAATCAATCGCCGAAAAAAAGCTCTGAGAATTCGGATGTGTAAAAGTGAGAAATGAAATTGTTTCTCATATCTATAGGCAAAGGGGCGAGCTATAATTCTCGGATAGTCCGAGGACCTATGTGCAAAAATTTGAAAATATCACCATGATGGGCGCGGGAAATGAGGCCTAAAAAGGCGTGCACGACGCCTCGATCTTCGCACCATGTCAGCACGCCAACCGCCACGAGGTACTTCGCTGAGACGCTAGACACCAAACCAAGAAGTAGTTCGCCAAAACTCGAGCTCTCACCCACTGAGGTAAGTCAGCTCACCCACACATTAGAAATATCATGATGTGGACGAGTTGGGGGCAAATGTTGATAGGCGAACTACTTGAGGATAATTACGAAGATTAATTGACCAATGTTAAGTAGGTCGCCGACCTGCTTAGAAAACACATCACCAGCTTTGACCAAAGTCAGCCTGGAGAAGCTCGTCCGAACGTCCTATGACCAAGTCAAATGGCTGACCAAAACCAAGAGAGAGTAGCTCGCAGGAGAGTTCGCCCACTTATAGAAAAACTCGCCCGTGAGCTCGCCTATATCCAAGAAGACCAAACCGAAGTCCATCATCACACTATTCCGAAATGACACAAAGCAGTGAAGCTCGCCCAAGCTCGGAGCAGATACACAAGTCATATAGGAAGCACATAGTAATGTAGTAGGACGAAGCAGGGTAAAGGAAGCATAGTAGTGAGTAAGGACAAGTGTCAAGGACACTTGTTAGCACCTAAAGTCAAGTAGGCTCACAAGGTGTCACCTCACTACATGCATACCTATAAATAGGTCACTTGTATGTACTTTCTCTCTCTAAGTTTCAGAATCCAAAAACTACTTTCTCTCTCTAACTCTCACTCTTTCTCTCTCTACATTACAACTCAAGAACACATTTAAATCTTGTTTATTGTTTGGTGAATTCTCAAGTTAAAACAATCATTAATTCTTCAATTAAAGATATCCATCAACAATATGATAATTACAAAAAGAATTCAAAATTGTATAACAATATAAATTTAAAAAATTAGGCCCAAACTGGCCCAATATTTTTCTATTATATACTCCTTTCATCCACTAAATTTATGTACTATTTTCTTTTTTCTCCATCCAATAAATATATGCACTGACACCTTTATTATCACTTTTACAATTGATTATTTTAATCATAAATGAACCCCACAATATATTCATAATATCTGTATTTTATCTAATTTTTAAAAAACTTGTGCCTAATTATTAATGCACAAATCTACTTTTTATCTAATTCAAAAACTTCCCTCCTACGTGTCACTTCTAAATTTCACTATCTACTATTTCTTTTATTTTTTCAAATTTTCATCAATTTGTAATTACGTTTCTTCCTTTTCTTCTCTATCCTACGTGTTATTTTTTATTTTCACCCGCCAATATTCTACATAATTCCTCTTTTTTCATCTTTTAAAAAAAGTTAATTATTTCGCTTGACACTTTCCTCCTTCCATCTATAAATTTTTTTTAATGATATTTAAATTTAAATAAAACAAAATAAATTGTAACCGACTAACCACATCCACTATAACGTTTCACATTTTCAAACATTTTTATTTCTTATTTTAAATAAAAAAATAAAAATTATTTGTGTAATGTTAATAATTTAAAATAATAATCATGACAAATTTTTTAAAAATTATTTGTGTAATGTTATTTGATCGTGTAATCGTGTAGTTGTGTAATTATTTGTAATTTTTTTTAAATTAAAGGTTATAATTTAATTCTAAAATTGTGTAGTTGAAAATGTCAAGATGCAAGTTATTTGAGCCTAAAAATACTCCATTAGTTAGATCGTGTAATGTTCCATTTCATTTTACATAATTGTATAATATAAAAATAGAAATTGTGTAATATAAAAATAGAAAATTTTGTTATTGCATATTAATTTGTAAATTTTAATAATTATAATAAAAAAGAGGTTTGACATATGTATAAAACAACATTTGTGTTACTTTTTTTTTAAATTATATTTTAAAGTTGTACAGTTGCAAGTTTTATAGAAAGATTTTAACTCTTCTTTGGACTTTGTAACATTTTAAATTCATTATTAAAAGATTGTAGAAGATTTTAAAGACCGTCTCCAAACTATTTAATTAAATTGATCTCCAACATTCAATCAAAAGGCGAATATGTATATATAGTGACTGACAGTGGTTCGTTGTATTAAACCACATGGAATTTGATACATTCTGAAATAGATAATAGAGATAATAATCATGTTATTTAAAATTCATGATATTTAAAATTATTTATTTTTTTAAATTATAAATATTATTTGGTGATTTTTAATTTTATTATCCATGATATTTAAACAATTACTAACTAACATCACGCTTATTACTAGGAACTAACTAATTTATTAAAAAATTTATAAAAAAACTTTGACCGAATCCAAATCCAAACATCAATTATAAAAAAAAAATATATATAGATATATGTGTCAAATAAATTTCAGGTTCGTTGAATTAAGCCACACCGAATTTGATATATTCTGAAATAGATTGTATGAGATAATAATCATGATATTTAAAATCATTTATTTTTGTAAATCATAAATATTATTTGGTGATTTTCAATTTTATTATCCATGATATTTAAACAATTACTAACTAGCATCACGCTTATTCCTACGAACTAACTAATTTATTAAAAAAATTTAACCAGATCCAAATCCAAACATGAATTATAAAAAATAAAAAAAACGTAAATATATGTGTCAAATAAATTCCAATCATTACTCTTTTTCAAAATATATATATATATATTAATTTTCAATCATTACTCTAATTCAGTTATTTAATTTTTAAACTAATTATTCAATATATTCGTATTAAAATAAAATTAAAAAATAAAAACTAATTATTCAATATATTCGTATTAAAATAAAAATGAAAAATAAAAGTTGTACGCGGATTCTGCACTAATTTAGTAATAAGGAGGAAGTATATATATAGATGTGGATACAGAATTAGGGATATTATATTGGAAAAACAAAAGGAATGCATTGTTAGAATAAAAGGAGAAAAAAATTAAATGTTAAATTAGAGTAGAATTAAATACATATCCAACTTTGTAAAATTTTCTTTAATTAATCTTATTAAATAAATATTTAAATTTGGTCAAAGTGAAATAAACCTGAGTTATTAGGCGTATTTTCTCCCGAAGGAATATGGACCCAATATTCATTAATAGACTAGAATTTATGTTCAAATATGGCAACACCAGAGCTAAATCCATCAAAACAAAGCTAAAATAACTGAAGGGGTGAATCTAAGAAAATATTTAGTCCAACCTCCGCTTTAACTAAATAAATTGATATTACAGTTATGACTTATCCAGACTATAAAGGAGGGGTGTGCAGGGAAAATATAATTAAATAAATTAATTTTACAATCTTCTATAAATTCGGACTTTTAAACAAGACAAATTCTTTTGCCACCAATCAGCTAGACTCTAGCAAGGGCAAATTAGCACAGCAATTAGTCGAGTCGAGGAGGAATATAGTATACCGAACACGACAAGTGCATACATGCAAACACATTACTGGAAAATGTAAAGCACATTAAATTGCCCTTTTCTTAAATTACTGCTAAGTTTCATTGTTAAGCATGAACTAGTTCAAATAATTCAGAAACTAAATTACTTGGCCACATATTCTCCTTCATAACAAAAATAGGAATCCAAATCAACGTATGCCCAAATCTTGCATTAAAATAATAAAGGTTGAATCACAGTTTTATCGGTGTATTAAGAAACATAATCGAGTGAAACAGCATTACAAAAAAAAAAAAAGCAAGGTTTTTGTGACAGATGTCTCAAGGCTCGAGTGAAGAGATATCTAGATAAAACAGCACCATGACCGGCAACTGGCAAGAGACAGACAGAAAGAGTATATCATCGAAATCTGAAAATATTTCAAATGATCTAAACCTTCTCATGTTTAATTTGTATGATAATATTAGCCAGAGAGGAGGGGAATTATGTCCCTACGAAAGAATATCTTAATTATACAGATACACACAATGCAGCAATATAAAGACAGAAATTATGTCCCAATTTACCACCGGTTTGGCATAAAACAGCAACTTGGTGAATTGTAATCCAAGCTAATAACTTTCCCATCATGAACAGCTTCCTACAGTCCAAAGTATAGACCAATCTTGTCCCTTTCTCTGTCCAGTAACGAACTAATATCTACCTTTATCAGGAGCTAAGCTGCCATAAAATGAATGTGGATAGGTCACATGTAAAAGGAATTGAAAATGGAACATAATTTTCAGTTCTCATCGAAAATATTGCTGCAGAAAAGCAAACAAATCAACATACCATGTTCTTTGCGTGTTATCTCTGCATTGCAGCATCAGCCAAAGAGTCAACAGATTTGTTGCAGAGATCAGTTGGTTCACCAATCTTTTTACAAACATAAATAAAATGAGAATCTGGATCTTCCACAACGTAATCTGCAGGGAGTAGACCTTTCTCTGTGATGGGAACAGGCTCCAAGTGAGGCCTCAAAGCAGTGGCTCCAGCAGGCCTTTCAAATCCAGGTCTAGCTGCAAATGGACAGGGATAACATCACCAAATGACACCATCTACATTCCAAAGCAATTTCTTTCTATGTTCCCTTTCAGTCTTTTTTTTTTCCTTGGGGTGGGAAGTATTTTATATGTCAATCATTCAACATCTCATACAATATTGTTTTCGGTGAGTGCCATGGAATAAAACAGGTTTCTTGTGATGTCATGAGTTGAACTACTATTTTAAACCAGTACACTATATCCTTCATGAATCATGGATGTTCCTTGATAGCTCAGTGCAACCAGAATCAAATGATGCATTCACCAGTCTCGTTAAACTAGCGTGCAGAAATACCACATAAGACTTGCTTCAGTCAGATGCATCAAATTAACAATATAAATTTGTTTGGGTTTATCCTTTTTGACACATCAGCAACCGACCCTTCAATCATACTAGTCACAGTCAGGATAAGATGAGCAGATTTGCAGCAATCAAATCAAGGAGTTCCCAAGTATATTTAGCTTCAAATAATCCATTTGAAGAGCATGTGAAACAGTAAAAGAATTAATTTCCTACAGGACGAAAAATAAGCTTCGATCCCCACCACAAATTCACATAAACATCTGCCCAACATTATTATTCTATAACCCCACACCGACGATGGTCTGAGACCAATATCTACAGTTTGAAACAGGAATCAGCTACATTATAGCATGGAACACCGCAATAGCTTAAAAATGTATAGTACTTCTTGTAATATACACCAAAACTCTGAATTTTGACATTTATAAGTCTTTGAGGAAGAATCACTTACGTATAATGTACAGTTCAGTATTCCAATTGTAAACTGGCCGGTTTATATGGGGCATCCGCACAGTAGGATCACCATATGTTATCTGCAAATAAGCAAGGAGGGAAAATCTACTTTGGATAACATACTAATGTAAAAATGTGGTGAGATAGAATATATTCAGTCATAATTACCAACATATAAATTCCTCCAGGTTTAAGAAGCCTACAAGTGAGAGAGAAAAAAATGTCAGTAGACAGATAATGCACGAGAAGCAATAAATCAACCTAAAAACAATTTATGATTTTAAATTTATGAGTAGCTTGAAAGCCTAAATACTAGAACCTGCTTACTTCCCCCAACATTTGTGAAGCACTAAGCGGAGCATCAGTACCGCACTTCAGATCCATGATGACATAAAAGAGAGAAGGCAACATAAGTTAGCTGATTCAGTGAACAAATAGTAGAAAGAAGGAAGAGGTATATATAACTCACCATCAATGAGTCAAGAGTTCCTAATATGCAGATCAGCAGGTCACGCAAAATATAAGGCCGGATAACATATGATTAATTTACTGCACATGAACATAATTACAAATGCATATCAGAATAGGACATCCACTTACCTTTATCGATGACACTTTCAAATGAATCGTCAGGGAAGAAACTCATGTCCCTAACATCCATCTCCTTATCTGGATTTTTTTTAAGGAAACCTAGGCACCCTGATTTTTATTTTAATTATCTAACTAAGGGAAAAATGAAAACCCAAACATGATGCACCTAGAAGGCTCAATAGTTTATAAAGAGCCAACTGAATTAATCTATTCATAAAAAAAAAAAAAAAAAAAAAGTGTGAACACTCGACTGCTGTGCAACTAAGAACTTACACACTACATTTTGTAAGGATACATTTCAATTGAGGTACGTTCTCGTACTTTTTGCTCATCATCTCAATAGCCACAGATGATATGTCGATGTTCGTTATATCTTCAAATCCGTCTTTAACCATGTCCTCCGAGATAACTACCAGGCAAGGTTTACAATATCCTTTAAGCAGTGTTAGAAAATACAAACCTATGTCAAGCATCCACATGAACACATACCACACAAGATGCACAAAAAGAAGGCCCTTGAATACGAAACAAAAAACGATAGATATAAGCACCCTAATCAACAACAATTCAAACGTAGCTCAATAATACCAAGCTCGAATGAGCTCAGTTAGATCAAGATAACAGTATAAAGCTTCACAGCTCGAATCAGAACATATACATACAATTCGAAACTTCTCGAGCTGATACTGACTGCAAAATAAGTTACACAACTAAAATAAACACCAAACAGGGCATCAAATTTACCGGCATTTCCACAACCGACCATCAACACGCGCCAATTGGGGGAGATGTATTTCCGGATAAAGGGGCGGAGAGCTGAATAACGCTGGTACCAATCGAAGGAACCGTAGTTCGCTTCTTGTATATACCTGGCATCCCAGTAGAGGGCGTCGCCGTAGTTGTAGGTGTTGCACGCCGACACGTCCCTCAACATGGTGGCGGTGGCGGCGGAGGTGCGGTGGTTTCAGGAGAGTCGTTTGGGGGGTGGGGTTGTGGGATTTCAGCTGGGGAAACTTCTCGAGAGGTGAGGAGTATAAGTGAAGTCTACGCTTTTCTCTCGCGTCGGGATTGATGGACAGGATAACTGATATTTAGTGGAAGGTACAAGTCTTGGAAGCATGATGTACTATTTTGTGGGGCTCCGACTCTTCTGCACGTTGACAGTTAATATGGTTATTTGGGCCATGGACTTGGGCCCAGTAGGTTGCCAAGAGGTTTTGATCTGGAATTTCTGGGCCTAGACTTGGGGCCCAATTGTTCTTGTCATTATGTGACATGGATAGTTGGGCCCTGTATCCATTCAATTACAATATACTCTCTCCGTCCATGAAAATTGGACTACCCTTGCTGTGCACGGTTATTAAGAAAAATTGATGTTGATGTGTAAAAGTGAGTGTATTAGTATAAGAAAATATTTAATTATTAAAAAAATACTTGATGTGATGTGTAAAAGTGAATATATGTGTATAAAAAATGAAAATAATGATTGTAAGTTTTCCATTTTAGGTAAGTAGACCATTTATTGTGGACGACCATTTAAGGCAACGTGGACCATTTATCGTGGACGGAGGGAGTATTTGCTTATATTCGTTTTTTTATTTGTTACAATACATTTGCTTATATTCATTTTTTTTATTTGTTATAAATAGACGGAAGCTAATTGTATATATATTTTATTATAATTTATTTTAGGAAAAAATATTTTTCTGTCCTATAAATTTACATAATTTTGAATTTTTATTATTAACTTTAAATTTTTTTATTTTAGTCCAGTAATCTTATCAACTTTTTATTTTTATCCTGTTAAAAAATAAATTACATAAAAAATTTGATGTTCATCTTAACACATGATTCCATAAAATAAATTCAGAAAGAAAACAAAAGGAAAGACTGAAAATTACTTAGGAGCGCTTGTTACAAATTCTTCAATGGTAATGGGAATAATATTTTATTTTCCTTTTTTGCCCTACATATGTTGAATGTGTGTTTGTATTTATGGTGATTATATCAATAGTGTTGTGCTCCAATTTTGAAAAAAGTGAACAAAAAAGAAAGATGTTGTTGTGATATGAGGATTGATTGAGGAGGATGATATAGAGTGAAGAGGGGTAATCAAATGGGGATGTTGATTACCTTATTTAGGAGAAAAATTAATATTAAGTACCTCATTTGTTCTCATTAGCTACTATAATTACTACAATTATATCTCAATTCTTATTATCATTGAATGATTTCCATACGAAGTGCCCCGTTGTTTGGAAAGAAAATGGTAGGAATTTTTTACTAAGACAAACAAAGGTGTTGAGTTCTTCAGAATTCGTAAGATTTTGTGCGATTTTGATCTAGAATTTTGGGCCTTCTTTTCAAGTATTCCATAAATCTGGTGTAAAAACATTTTATGCAGTTGATTTTATTAATATTTTCTATTTTCTTATTAAAAATGGGGCATAATGCATCAATAGCCCCAACTTTCAATTTATATTTTAAAAAAGTTCTCATATTATTTTTAATTTAAAAAAGTTTTTAAACTATAAATTTTTATTTTGTTAGGCCCTTGAACTATTTTCTGTTTTAAAATGCCCTTATAGTATAATTTTGTTTTGTTTCATAAGACTCTCGTTAACAATTCATTGGGATGCATTTTTAGAATTCGATTTTAATAATATTTAAATTAATTGATTTATTATTTTCTAACATAAAATATCAAATTGATTCAGTAAAATTTGTAAATTTAATAGTTTAAGAACCTTTAAATATATCATATCTAAAAATTATAATTAATATATAAAAAATTAATTGTATAATATATATTTTATAACTTCATATTTCATCCAATATTTTTGTGTGTTTTAGGTAGAGATGTTAAACGGGCCACGGGCTGGAGGGCCGGCCCGCATAAAACCGGGCCTTTTGGCCCGCGGGCTAAACGGGCTAGCCCGCCGGTTAACCGGGCTGGCCCTGTAGCCCGGTTTTTTTAAAAATTAAATTAAATTATTAATATATAATATAAGTTAATTAAATTTGAAAGTGATTGTGGGCTGTGGAGGTGTGGGCCATGGGCATATGTACTGTGGCTGTGGGCTGACCTGATTTCTCTTCACTTGTGTTACGTAATTGTAAACTTTATTAATTATATTTTTATTAATTATTAATTACTAATTCATTATTAACTAATAACTTAACTACACATTAAAATAGAAAATAAGTAAATAAGTTAGATCTCAATTAATTTAAAATTTTTAGGGATGTGTGAACTTTAGTTATTAAATCATTAGTTTTATTTTATATTAAATTTTAAATTTGTAAAAAAAAATTACCCCGAGCCCGTTAGTGGCCCGTTTAGCCCGCGGACCGCTAGAGTTAAGGTTAGATCCGAGCATATAGCGGCCCGTTAAGAATGAACCGCTAAGGTCCAGGACCGTTTAGGCCCGGAACCCTGTAGGGCTGGCCCTGCAGGGTTAGGGCCAGCCCGTTTAACATCTCTAGTCTTAGGGTTGGATGCACCACTCTGTGTACACAGTGCATCTTTTATATATATATATATTTT
>JAPKLY010000036.1:1894755-2068065 GCA_026898435.1 Prunella vulgaris
AAATCTATTTTGTCAAATAGTTATGGGACGAATTGTGATTCAAACTCTGTTAAATCTTAATTTGAAAATAATGTCGGTAAATTTATAAACACCTATTTTGAGATGACATTATCGTCGCACAAGCTAATTAATTATCTTCCTGTGTATACACGTAAGTTTGTAACAAATCCACCAATTACACTAGTGCGATAATTATATATATAATATAAGTGAATAAATACTTTATATAATAATAATAAGTTAATAACAACTATTCCATCAATTAAACATCGATCTCTTGTTAACATTAATTTTAAACCGGATGAATTGAAATTGTGGACATGCAAATCCCGCGTTTGTGTCGATCAGAATCCGCCTCCTCATTCTTATTCAACGATCGATACTCCACTTCCTCCCCACCACCGTAAAACCCGACTATCGCCAAATATAACCCCACACACAACACGCACAGCAGGATCAAGTAAAACCCGAACTGCATATTCACCAGTGCCTTAGCCCGATGCAGGGCCCGATCCCCACGGCACAGCACCGCAGCACGGCCCGCTCCCTCCTTCAGGAAGCATCCCCTGGGCATCCACCGTGGGGTCCACAGCATCACCCCCGTCACCACGAGCCAGACGCCCTGAAGCACGACGGAGAACCCCCTCACGAACGAGTTCCAGAAGCTTCCAGGGAATCCGACGGCCACGACGGACGTCATCAGGGACACGCACGTGACGATCTGCAGCAGCCAGTGGTACTGCCCCTCGAGCCCCACGTGATCGGTCGAATGGAAGTGGAAGATCAGCAGCTGCTGCCCGAAGGCCACGGCCTGGAGGAAGTGGAGGAGCCCGTGCTGCCCGGGGGTCCCCATTCTGTCGAACAGGATGGAGAAGGAGGCGCAGACGGTGAATGAGAAGGCGATGATGGAGTGCTCCACGTGCCGGAGATTCTCCGGCGCGGTGGGGCTCCGGCCGTTGGAGAGCTCCATGAAGATGAAGAGGAGGGTGACGGCGGCGATTGTGAAGGGCTCGGAGTACCTGAGCCTTGGGAGGGGGAACCACGGGAGGGAAATGTAGGATTTGGGATTGAGGGAGTGGAGTTTGATGGAGTTGAAGAGATGCCATAGGCCTATGATCAAGTATGCACAGCCCATTGTCACATGCCCTGCTGTACCTCCTGCCATGTTTAATTAATTTTGTGTTTGTTTGTGATGATAATGTGTATTGTGGTATATATGAGTTTGTGTGTGTGTAGGTTTAGTTGAAGAAGGCCAATGGTGGGTTTGTATATTCATCATCTTGCCTTGTACTGTAAAATGAGGCTATTTGTTTTGGCTCCGGAAAAAAGGAACTTGCTGCTATTGAAAAACTCTACTTAAAGGAAGGTCCACGTGTGTATAACTGGAATGATGGATGTTTGGTGTTAGACTTGTATTTCACTATTTAATTTAACGTATGATGTGCAAAAAATTATCAATGAATTGTATATTTCATATAGGTATATATGAGTTAATATATGCAAAAAGCTAAGGAGTATTTCCATCTCAAAACAGTGCAAATTGGTTCAAAAACATTAATAAATTTGGTTAAAATTTATATCTGCCTAACAATGCATCATGACAACCAAATAGAGGATACCTGCCCAAGATGGAAATGATCTTTTAAAAGCATGCGTAGTCTTACCGTTTCAAGTATTTATTTCATTGGATGTGTACTCTCGTGTTCTGAAATAAATAGACAGTCAAATGTTTATGATAGTAATTCATGATACCAAAAATTCTCTTTTTAGATATAATATCTTACACTAGTCTATTAACTTATCATCATTGCCTTTTGATGTTGATATCCTTTTTATAATGCAGGGTTGTGGTAGATATGGTCTTGGAGAGAGCGATTCTGGTGCAGGTATAACATTTTTTTGTTGGTAAAAAGTTTATGTTGTTTAACCATCTCTTGGGAAAATGTGGATGAATGATTGTTCTGGCAAAAAGCTCCTACCGTTTGACATTTTTGGAACATGCATTAGGTCATGAATTTTTTTCATGGTTTACAGTACTCCGTCAATCCAGTACTTCATCTGTGCTCTTGAGAATAAGGATATACTTAATGCTACAAAATTTGAATATCTGATATAGCTCACTTTAACTATCGAAATGAGCAGTAGTTGGCTAGTTTTTTTGTGACGTTCAAATATATTTTCTGTTTCTCTGAAAGCGATGCAATGACAATTTGCAAGATGAAATTGTATGTTCAATGCTGAGGACGATATTGCAGTTTGGCTGCTATACTTTCATCATCAAGTGTATGAATATTGGACTAGTGGGTCATGTTGTTGCGAGTTATAAAATGAATGATTAGAAAAGAGAATTGAGAGGGGAAGAAAGTAAATTGTATACCACCACTTTTGCAGAGTAGACAAGACAGAGGGAGTCTTATTTTGTTTGCAGTTTTCCTGTATTCTTTTGTTAATTTTCTAGTGATATTGATGAGGTGATTATTATTGTAAAGATGTCTTGTTTAGTTGTTTGTATCCAAATTTTGAGCATTATTAAAATCAAAGTATCAATGTTCCCATGGTCAATCGTTACGTGGTCTATTTATCAGTGCTTCGATGTTTTTCCTCCAGCTCAGTTTGTAATCAGCTGTTGGGTCATGTTGTATTAGTTTATAGGATTTCGTTTATTCTTACGTGTTTCATGTGTTCTCAGCATCATTGAGGGCCCCAAAGTGGTACAATAGTAAAGCTGGTGTCTCATTTGGTTTTGGAGGCAAACTTGTTTCATTTCACCCCACAGAAGTTGGATGTTCCGAGGTATTCACTATTCAGGATGAATTTCTATTTCTTGATTTCTCTCTACATAATTAATTATTTTACATATTTGTGGTCGCTACTCCTTTCCAGGTCTATGTGCATGACTTAGTCAAAGAACATGGTTTGGTAAGCCGACCTTCTGAATTTGAAGCTGCAATAAAAAAATGGGGACAAGTTATCACTGGAGCTTTTGTGTGAAAGAAAGTCCCGGGAATCTGAATATGTCTTCTTTCTCCAGTTATTTTTAAGAGTGTGACATAGAGTATATCAATTTATTCTGACCCATTAATTATGCCCTGCAAAGATCTGATGAGGAGAGGGAAACATCATGAAGGTTATATATGTTCACTGAGGATGGTCAAGGCTTCTTTCCCTTCTTGGTTTCAGTCTGCCTGCTGAAGAAAGTGAAATGTACTTGGACCTGATGAAAGTATGACAGATAAAGAAGGGCTTGCAACAGGCAATGGGGAAGATAATCTTCCTAGTCCAAAGGTAGATACCCCTTTGTCAACTTCTAAGAACGAATATGTCAATGGAGACTCTGTAAAGGAATCCCAACAAGAAAGGAAAGGACTAGATGAAAGTTCTGATTCTTCATTTGATGATGGTGCTTTGGTTGTGGGGGACTATAAGGGAGTAGTTGCTCAATGTGTTTCTTCTAATAGATTAGCCGACGCTTGATCATTGCTCATACTGGTGGTGCTGCCTTGTGGGAGCGCACACGTGATCAGTACCTCAAGACAAATCGTTCTCAATACCTAAAGGTAGTTAATAACATTGCATGGGTTGGAAATCATCTTACTAGACTTTTTCCATGTTTTCTGACAATGAGTTCATTCCGTGATGCTGGTCTTTTATATGATTTCCTCCATTTTTGGTATACCTTAGTTTGTTTCTGCCATTGTAAACAATGACCTCATCAGCATAGCAAAATCAAGGACCCTGAAATCATGGAAGGAAACCCTTGCGCTATTCTGTACAGTAAGTCTCCTTTTTTCCTAACAAGCCACGCTTCATGGTCACATCATCTGCAAACAGTGAACAAACAATCATTCTTTATGTTCTAGATGTTCCAAAACTCCAGCTTCTTTTACTTTGGGGAGATTGCACTTCACTCTATGCATACATCAATAAGTCAATTTGTCATCATGATACCTCCTCCATCTCTTCTACTGGCTACTCAATATGTTACATCATATTTTCTGAAGTGCAGGTTGAGTTTTTTCCCCGCACTTATCCCATGAGAATGTGCAAAAGTAGTTTAGGGCAATTGAGATTGCATGTGGGGTCATTTTTACAGCTTTCGTTTAGCTGGTACATATTGAGCAAAATTTGCCAGATACCATATGGTGGTCGTAAAAGTTGTTTCTTCAAACCTTTCCATGAAAAGTTTCATTATGCGATTATGCATTTGTGTGGTATCTGGCACAAAGCTTAGTGCATCTGCTCACTTGCTGATTTTGTTTCAACAATGTTTTGCACAATGCTATCTTCAGTTTGCACAGGCAGACGAATGGACTTTGCTATGTGACACTCTTGCTGCAAGGCTCGTGCTTGCTAATAATACAACTGCAGCAACACTGTGTTATATATGTGCTGGAAATATTGATAAAGCTGTAGAAATGTGGTCAAAGAATCTTGCAAAAGAGAATGATGATAAGCCTTACGTAGACCGACTACAGGTAAGCATGTAATGGTTAGACTTCGTCTTTGCTTTGGCTGCTGGACTGAAGAGATTCAGTGCTTCGTTGTATAAGCTAGTTGAGAAGTATGCTGAAATATTAACTAGTCAAGGACTTTTAACTACATCGATGGAGTACTTGAATCTTTTGGGAACTGAAGAATTGTCTAATGAACTTATCATCTTACGTGATTGAATCTCTCTCTCTTTCAGTCAAGCCAGCCAGGTGTGTCTATATTATTATCTGAATGAGATATCACCAAACTAGGTTTGCAGTATTTATGGTTTGTGCCAAATTTACCTTAGATCCTGCTCTCTAAAACAAGATAGTGCACCAAACAGTCATGGTGTGCTCTTCCATGACTCTGTGAGACATCTTATGAAGCATGTAGAACACACCAAACATAAATTTTCTCTATAGCTGCAGCCTAAAAGCTCCCAAGATGTTAATTTTGTTTCAAGTATCCAAATGCTGCTTCTTAATATATATTTTACAGACACAGAAATTGAGATCTCAGTATCAAAACAGAACTGCATATGATGTGTATCAATCAAGTTGCGATGGTGCTACTGATGCATCTCAACATTATTATCAAGTATAGACTTCCCACTTCTCAGAATCCAAAATCCTTTTTACAATTGATGACTGATTAAAAACTCAAAATGTTATTGTCATTTTCTCTCGATCAGGATTCAGCCCCACCCCAGGTGCAACCAAACAGTCCCTGTACTGAAAATTATCAGCAGCATCCTTCACTGGGGATTACAATGCTCCTACCACATATCAAACAACTTCACAATATAATGATGGCCAATCTGTCAGATTTGTGCCCTCTCCGGACATTCCAGCTTCATCGGTGGTAGTACCACAATATTTTTCTGTCTACTTGTTGATCTAAATGTTGGCTTGGACTACTAAGAATTTTTTTTTTGAAGCTGATCTCCTTTTGTATATATGCTTTTAACTCCTTACTGGGACACTTTCCTCCTGGTAATACTCAGCCTCCCGTAAACTTTGTGCCTACAAATCCTGTTCTGTTGAAAAATGCAGAGAAATATCAGCAACCATCATCTTTGGTTTCCCAGTTACATCCATTATGCTACTCCATCTATTATCACTTTATTATTATATTTGAACTTATTTATAATTCTGTATTTGCCTTGTGCACAGAGACAGGGGTCTGCTAACCCCGGTAATCAACCTGGACCTCCTGGGATTCCTTACGGTGCTACCACGTCTCAAGTTAGACCAACTCCAGGGCATATGGTGTCACAGGTCTTGGCTCCGACTCCACCATCTGAAGTTTTCATGCCAGTGAGTAATCCAGGAACTCAAAATCCTGAGACGAATCTATCGCAACCTCATACTGCTACCTAACATGCTCATATACAACCAACCAAGCAGACTGTTGACACACCTGGTTAAATTTTTTCATTTTCGACTTATTTCAGGAATTGAAACCCACCCCCTCCCACAAAAAAAAAAAAAAAAATTAAAAAATTGCTGCACTTTGCATATTATAATGTTTGCATTTTCTGTGGCCTATGCAAACCTTGTCAAATTTTCATTTTTCGTGTTGCTTTAATATTTCAGGCACATCCTCCCTCAAGTATACTTTTTTTTTTTTTTTAAACCAGATACTGTTCTACCTAAATGGAAGGGAACTTTTAATTAGCTTTATAATGGATGCGTCAGAATTACAACTATTGGCTGAGCTGTATTATATTCTTTCTGGCCTTATTATTTGACTGTAAATGAATCTACAAATTCAGTTTTTTGTCTTATTGTAATATGGCGCAGCACAACTGAAGCCTGTTATTGCAACTCTAAGAGGGCTGTTTAACGAGACAGTAGCAAATAAAGGTACGAAGCGGGAAATAGAGAGCTGCTCAAGGAAATTAGATGCCTTATTTGCACAACTCAACAGTGGAGACATGTCTAAAACCGCCACAGAAAAGCTCCAACAACTTTGTCAGGCCCTTGACAGTGCTTACTGCCCTTCAGTTCAGATCCAGGTACACAACAAAATCTACAATGCTTACTGTTATTTATCTATCCATAGCTCACCTGAATTTACATACAAAACTTACATTGAGCATCATACGTATGTTAATGGTAATAGGCGCGTCTCACAACCAGTGACTGGGATGAATGTAGCTTTTGGTTGGCGCCCCTCGAGAAAATGATCAAGACGAAACAAAACTTAAGATAAGTTTATTATAGCGTATCCAAAACTACATACTCATTTAGTTGCAGGATCATCTCATCGGCAGACAACCATTGTATATCTTTAGCTATTAACATCACCACCACCACCCCTCCCAAATCATAATCATTTTGCTGTGTATTCATTGAATGATACATAGTTGGGGGTAGAGGTGAAGATATGCATTCATTCATACACTTGATTAAGTCTCCCATCATCTGGCTTTGATAACTTTGGGGCCTTTTTCAGTTTTTTTGTCAAATATTCTTATTTTGTTACAACTATATTAGAGACTATAATTGTGTTAGTTTATCCGTTTTCACTTGCATCTGTTTCCAAATCAATCGTTACATTTGAATTGAGGTTTATCTTATATTAGAGTAAATTTCAAGCATGAGACTCATTATCAAAATCGTCTACAACAATAAATATTAAACATCTGAGAGCACCAATTCATCATATATAGTATAATAAATTTCAATTCAATTTAATTATTTATCTAACTGTAGAATTTGAGTCTACTTGAATATTATCCAAACAAAATATGCCCATCACATATTCATGAGTAATTAGTGCATCTGTCATAATATTTTTCCAATTTAATGCTTTTTTAATCATGATTTTTTGTTGAAAAAAGGTATATATCATTAAATAATTAGTATTCATTCTCAATTAATAATAACACTAATTCTTACAGACATTAGTATTAATGGTGTAATAAATAATAATAATAATAATGTTCTAATTGCATGACTGCAATTAGTAAAAATCGCTAATTTAAACTCGTATATTACTACGCTTTCCGGGTGGAGGTTTGTGTGTAATTGCACGAGAGTGGCGTGGTGGTTCACTAATTAAAACAGCTGTAGAAGCTCCCGACGCCTTCAACGGTCATATCAGATGAGATGTTGAAGCGAGAAGAAGAAGAAGAAGAAGAAACAGCTGCTTCTTCCTCGAAACCAGAAAAGTTATGGCGAGGCCGTTATCGACAACGTTCAAATCGCTGAAACCCCATTCCCATCCTCTTCCCCTTTCAAAACCAACAAAATCCTTAGCAATCACACCTAAAATTTCTGTCCAATCATCGCCCAACAAATCTCCATCGCCGGCTTCCACATCTTCATCTACAAATTCGTGGACTGTGTATCTCATCCTCTCAACTAATTCACCCATCAAAACGTACGTCGGCGTTACCAATAATTTCCCTCGCCGGTATATTCTCTATCTACTCACTACTTGCTGTGTGCTTGTGAATATTTGCATATCAAAACAAGTTTGGCGAATCAAGTTTGTGATTATGCTTTGTAGTTGCAATATCCATTGACAATTTAATTGAAATCGTGTAGTTTTTGCCCTTTGTTTTGCGTTCTTAATGGAAACAATCATCTGTGCTTAATTTTTTAATGTTGTGCTTATCTGTGTATATAATCCAATGTGTAAGTAGTAGTTGTTGTATTATGTATTCCATTGTCTGATTTCTACGAGAATTTCACTATTGAATAAGTTTCTCTTATTTGCATAGGGTTTTCAGCGCAGATGACATGAGGGCTTTCTGTTTCAGCTCCCATATATGCTAAGTACTATCACGTTTCTTTCTATTTCCATGTTGGTTTACAGAAACTGTTCTTTTCATAGGTTGAAACAGCACAACGGTGAATTGACAGGTGGTGCAAAAGCATCCCGGGCCGGTAGACCATGGATTTGTGCATGTCTTATACAAGGATTTAGCAATAAAAGTAAAGGTGATCAACTCATTTAAAGCTACTCTAATCTCACTCGAAGGCATATGTTATGTTTGTTGACAATCATGACATTGGAAAACAAAATTTGAGGTGCTGTTTCTGTGTTCTCATTTCATTAAGGAAAAGGTTTTGCTAGTCAGTGACAGCACAGCCACAAATATTTTTTCTTTCTAAATTGATTGTGTTTTCAGATGATCTTCAAACTACGTTGAGTAAAAAGTTGGAAATTAAATTGTGAATTGATATTGGAGTGGTAGAATTTCATTTATCAACTAGGAAGGTGCTTAATTGGTTAAAAACTTAAATAAATGAAGCAGAACACCTGAAAAGAGAGAGTATTGTAATGTTTCAGTAGAGTAACTGACATTCCAGTTCCATTATAGGAAATGTATGGTTTATCATTGATATGTTGATAGTTGCTTATGAGATCCACTAAAACCAAATGTGTGGTATATTATTTTGTGGAGTGACTGCAAACTATATGAAGAATTGATGCTTTTCTATGATCTTTACACCTTTATTTGGTGGTGCTGTAAATTATTTGGTGTTTATATTTATGAATATATGCTAAGTAGATAATTATTAATGATTTGGTCTTTTAATTAAAAAAAAAATTAGTTGATTCGCTAATATTTACCAAGTCTAGATAATATCTGTAATTAAAGTTCCTATTCACTTGGTTGAGTTCACCACCGTTCATTTTTCTCAGATTGTTGTGCCTTTAGAGTTTGTTATTTGAATCAAGTAGCTCAAGCTCATAAAAAGTCAATTTACTAATGAACTGGCTCTCATTAGACTCGATATATAAGGATTTTCATGAATTACAATGTAGTATACGAGGACTCATTAGGCTCATTCTCGGTTCTTTATGTCGTTGAGAGTCGAGTCGGACCTATCTTTACTCATCAATGTAATTGGTCTCGAGCTCCTTCGGCTCGAGTAGAATTCGAACTTCAAGTACTCAACTTGACTCATATAACAACACCACATGCCTTATCATCTCCAAAAATAATGAAAAATATATTGCTATTTTTAAGCTTTTAAAAATATTGAAACCTAGTTTTAAGCTTCTAAAGCTTAAAAATAGCAACAAATTCTCACAGCTTCTGAAGTTGACAAGGCACGACAGATATTTAGAAAAATGAAGAAGTTATGAATGTTGACAAAATAAATAGGAAGTAAAGAGATATATCTGATTTGGTATAACATAAGTGAATAAACCAATTAATTTTAATAAAAAGACCAAATCATTAAGTATTACATCTATCATTTTATCACTGTTGTATTTGGCCTGGTATTACGAGTTTATAATGGTCTAACATGTATTGTTCATTGATACGGTTTTAATCATACCAAATTGTGTGTTTAAAGCTTATGAATTTGAGTCTAAGTGGAAAAGCATGTCGAGAAAATTGCCACGCAAAAGACGTTGCAAGAATGAAGAGCTAGCAGAGGATCCACAATCGCATCTCTTGCTACTACGACACAGATATGCAGCACTAAATCAAGTCGAGGACTTGATTGATTCTAGTCATTTGCTAATCGATTGGCACTTGGATCCTATATAATTCTTCAACTGTGAGTCCATCTACATTCATCAACTGGGAGTTCATCTACATAAATGAAATGTCAGACTGTCAGTTTGCGTCCCCAACTTTCTGTTGCTACCTTTTGTACATCTAATAAATAGCTGCAACTTTTTTCTGGTAATCTTAACCAATATACATCTACAAAGAGTCCTTTATATTTCTCTATTACTGAAATATTCTCTTGCTTTACTATTGTGTTAAAACTTCTCGTTATGTTTCTTTTCTGTAGGCCAGCAGAATGATGCAAATGAATGGACAGGGCAGTACCAGTTGGAGGTAATCGTCCTACGGAACGAGCCAAATTGTTGTTGATAATTTACATGCCGATCGGTTCAACTGGTTTTATCCTGCCATGTATGTTGTCATTTGTAATGCTTGTAAAATTATCATCTATAACTACTGTAAGTATAGTGAAAAGTTTTTCATTTATACCTTTTTTTTTTTGAAAAAAATTACAAAATGGTTCAACAAATTCGCACAAATTACAAATTGGTTTATGTGCAAAAAAAAAAAAACACTTCCGTGCAAACATAAAAAACACTTCTGTACAAATTTTTATGAACCAATTTGTAAATATAGTAATTTTTTGCACCAATATGTAAAGCAATTTTTTTTTCTTTGGCCACTTTGCATAACTTTTGTACTCTGAATTTTTGTGCATCAGACGATTCAGACCTAGCATAGAAACCATAAACATGATTATTAAGTTCTTATATTTTTTTTTAAAAAATAAAAATTTGTACGAACTTGAGTTTATGTTGAATTGGGTTTTCAACAGTCACTGTTATATATATTTACAATTACTATTATGTATATACATTATTATTATTAAAATATTAAGTATATTTTTATAAAAGTGATAATAATTATATATAATAATGGTATGAGGGTACACAAGAAATGAAATAATTATATATAAAAGTGAAAATATATATGACATTTTCTATAAATTTGAAATTTATAATACTCTATAATATTTTTTGATATATTACATTGAATAACAGTGCAAACAAGTGAATATAATTTTTATGGATAGAAAAAATATCTTTTAATAAAAATAATGCATAGTCTTTAATAAAATAATTCATACCATCCAATTAAGACGCATGGATAATACATTACTAAAAAAAATAAACAAGTAACAAGCGTGTCAATTATGGTACAAGTGTTATACATGGATAAACCAGTTCCACATCACATTCCATCTCATCATCTTCTTCAACATGAGGACATGTTTGGTCATTAAAGAAAATGTAAGGTGTCTTTAAATGTGTGGACAACTGGTGTTTGAATTTTGTGGAGAATTAGAAATAATGTTATTGTTGAGTTAACAATGATTGTTTGAAATTAATTGGAATAAAGAAATTGAAGAACACCAAGATTTACGTGATTCGATCAGAAATGATCTACGTCCACGGATGAGGGCACCTCTCTCACTAATCGATGAAGAAGATACATATTACAAGTGTTTTGGATATCTCTCTAAGTATGTGATGATTGAATTTTCTCTATACACATGTACGTATATATATAGGAGTATGGAAATCCTAATTAATGCTTGTGATCATAACCGTCAAACAAGAAACTGCTACAATTGCAACCGAATTTGAATAACGATCAGAGCCCAACGGTTTTCAATTTTGATTCTGTTAAACTGATCGCCAATTGCCCAACTTGGAAGTTTAAACCGCTTCGTAACTGATTCTTGGTTTAATTCCTGACTCAAAGTCAGTATGCTCCTTTCTTGTCTGCTGATGTGATATGTCCTCAGCTGAGTCTGAGTACTCAGCTGATATCATCAGTAGACCTTCACCAGCTGATATCATCAGTAGACCTTCATCCTGACTAACCAGCTTGTCCATCATCCTGACCTGACCAACCATCTTGACCATCATCCTGACTGATCATCCTGACCACTCATCCTGACCATCATCCTGACTGACCATCCTGACTGTTGTCCTGACCAATCATCCTGACATATCAGCTGACTTCCTCAGCTGATTTCACCAGATGACTTAGCTGACTTTCCTGATGACCTCAGTAGACTTCCCAGATGATCACGGCTGACCCCATCATATGACCCTCAGCAGACCTATCAGCTGACCCCCTTCAGCTGATAGTATTAATGTTCAGTTAATCAGCAGTACTTGCTCATCTGATCTTTGTTTCACTTTTTTTGCACCCATAACAATTCTCCACCTCAAAGTAAGTGAGATGCCTCCACCTAACCTTCACATCACAGTAGTATTAAGGCACATCCCATGACTGTACCTTAACTAGCTCCAAGCAGTAGTTGAATTTTGAGCTAGGTATGACTTTAGTTAGCATATCAGCAGCATTGTCATCTGTTGAAACTTTCTGTATTGTGATCACCTTCTTTTCCACCACATCTCTCATAAAGTGAAGCCTAACATCAAAATGTTTGGATCTTTCATGAAAGACCTGATGCTTAACTAAGTGAATGGCACTCTGATTATCACATTGCACAGTAACTTCATCTTGCCTGATCCCAAATTCTCTGATAATACCCTTCAGCCACATAGCCTCCTTTACTGCTTCTGTCACTGCAATATATTCAGCTTCATTGGTTGATAGTGTAACCACTGACTGTAATGCATCCCTCCAACTGATGGTTGTGCCATAAAGTGTGAACACATATCCAGTCAGAGATTTTCTTGTATATATGCTTCCAGCATAGTCAGAATCTACAATACCTTGTAGATGTTGCTTAATCTCCTGAGTCATTTCAAACAATAATCCCAAATGTGTTGAACCTTTCAGATATCTCATTATCCACTTGAAAGCTTCCCAATGTGTCTTTCCAGGATTAGCCATAAACCTGCTGACCAAGCTCACTGCATGAGCAATGTCAGGTCTGCTGCAAACCATGTCATACATTATGCTTCCAACTCCATTTGAATAAGGTATCTTGTTCATCTGAGACTTCTCCTGATCACTCATGGGACATTGATCAGCTGACAGTTTGAAGTGTTGTCCAAGAGGAGTAGTGACTGATCTTGACTCATGCATATTGAATCTTCTCAAGACTTTCAGTATGTAGTCCTGCTGAGTCAAGAACATCCTTCCAGCTGACTTGTTCCTGATAATATCCATACCCAGAATTCTCTTAGCACTTCCAAGATCTTTCATGTCAAAAGTTGAACTGAGCTTATCCTTCAGTTTCTGAATTCTTCCAAGACTTTTGCTAGTAATTAACATATCATCCACATAAAGTAATAGATATGTAAGTACCTCAGAGCCTTGCTTTTCCAAGTACACACAGCTATCATACTTGCATCTGATGAAGCCTATTGACACCACGAAGCTATCAAACTTTTTATACCACTGCCTTGGGCTTTGCTTAAGTCCATAAATGACTTCTTCAGCAAACATACCTTTCCTTCATCTTCTAATAGTATGAACCCTTTAGGTTGTTGTATATATATGGTTTCTTCAAGCTCTCCATGTAGAAATGCAGTTTTGACATCCAGCTGTTATAACTCCAGTCCATCCTGATTCACCTTAAACAATAAGATCCTTATTGAGCAGTGCTTCACAACTGGTGAAAACAGTTCATTGAAGTTTATTCCTTCCCTCTGAGTAAATCCCCTTGCAACTAATCTTGCCTTGTATCTGATCAGCTCCTGTCCATCTGACCCAATTTTAGACTTTTTCTTGAATATCCATCTTGAGCTAACAACCTTCTGCCCTTTTGTTCTATTCACAAGAACACATGTGTTGTTCTTTTCAAGTGAATTTAATTCCTCTTTCATAGCTGAAATTATCCTTTCTTGTCACTGCATCAGCATAAGTTTCAGGTTCTTGATACTCTACTTCTTCTGCCACTGATAAGGCATATGAGATCATGTCAGCCTGCCCAAACCTGATTGGTGGATGAATGTTTCTCCTATGTCTATCCCTGGCCAGACTGTAGTTTCTCAAATCTTGACCCTCTTCATCTGAATTTTCAGTTTAATCTTCAGAATCACTATCTGCTGATGCATCAGACTGGTCTGCTTGTGGATTCCTGATATCAGAGTTGTCCTGAGCCTGATCTTCATTCTGAATCCTGGTTGTATGCTCCACCTGAACTGGTGTATGTCTGATTATGGGGTTATCCTCAGCATCCTGAGTATTTCTAGATGTACCATATCCCATGACTTTCTCATTGAAAGTCACATCTCTACTGACAATACACTTCTTGTGTCCAGCTTCAAGACACCACAATCTATAACCCTTGACACCTTTTGGATATCCCAGGAAGATGCACCTCAGAGCCCTTGGTTCCAACTTATCTTGTTTTATGTGAGCAAAGGCCAAGCAACCAAATACCTTCAGATTATTGTAATCTGACAACCTACCATACCAGAGTTCATCTGGGGTTATAAAGTCAATAGCAGATGAGAGTGTTTTGTTTATCAAATAACAAGCAGTATTAACTGCCTCTCCCCAAAACACTTTAGGTAGTTTAGCATCTGACAGCATGCATCTGACCTTCTCCAAAATAGTCATGTTCATCCTCTCAACAAGTCCATTTTGTTGAGGATTTGTTGGAACAGTCTTGTGCCTTGTTATGCCCCTTTCTCTGCAGAAATTTTCAAACTCTTCTGACACATACTCAAGCCCATTGTCAGTCCTGAGATGCTTTAAGGATCTGCCTCTTTTATTCTCTTGTTCAAGAAGTCATTCCCTGAATTTTCCAAAGGCTTCACTCTTCTGCTTCAGGATGATCACCCACACCTTTCTGCTGAAATCATCAATGATAGTCATGAAGTACCTTCCACCTTCATGAGTCTCAGTTCTTGAAGGTCCCCAGATGTCAGAGTGTACATAGTCCAGAGGAGCATCAGTATGATGTTGCCCCTTTGAATAAGAGTGTTTCTTGGATTTTCCCAATACACAGTGATCACAGAAATCCAATTTGATTGTTTTTGAATCCCCAAATGCCTTCTGCTTGGAGAGTTCATTCAGTCCCCTTTCACCAATGTGCCCCAACCTCTTGTGCCACAAGATAGCATCAGAACTGCCCATAACTGCATTCACTGATCCGGCAGCTGAGTTACCAATTAAAATGTACAAGTCATTCACCTTCTTGCCTTTCATCACAATGTTATTATCCTTGGTTATCAATATGAATCCATTCCTTGTATTGAATTCATATCCTAAAATATTAAGTGATCCAAGAGAAATAAGATTTCTCTTTAGCTCAAGTACAAACCTGACATCTTGTAGTATCCTCTCAGCACCATCATGCAGCCTCAACTTTATTGAGCCAGAGCCTCTGACCTTGCACATCTGATCATTTCCCAAGAGAACTGATCCACCATCAAATTTCTTGAGATCCTTGAATAAATTTTCGTTGGGACACATATGAAATGAGCACCCAGAATCCAACACCCAATCTTCACTCAGCTTGACATCAGTAACAGCCAAGACCTCAGCACTATCATATCCTTCCTGAGCAGCAATTGTGACATCAGCCTTCTGATCCTCTTCTTGCTTCCTGGATTTGTCAGGATAATTCTTCTTGAGATGTCCCTCCTTCGGACATGAGAAACATTTTCTCTTTTCCACAAATTTTCCAGATACAGGGCCTTTACCATTCTTCTTTTTCTTTCCTTGGAACTGTTTCTTCCCTTTCTTGAATTTAATATTCAGCTCTTCTCCTTGATTTGTGTTCTTCCATTCAGATTGCATTTGAAGTGCCTTAGTTTTCAATGCATTCTGAATATCATCAGGTGACATCTTCTCTTGCCTTCCAAATAACAGAGCATCCTTGAAATTCTCTAAGGATTTTAGTAGAGAATTCAGTAACATCAGGACTTTATCCTCATCTTCAATCTTGACTTCAAGATTCTCCAAATCATCCACTGCTTTATTGAATTCTTCAAGTTGTTCAACAAGATCCCTATCTTCAGTCATCTTGAAGGAATAAAGCCTCTGCTTCATGAACAGATTATTGGTAACCGACTTTGTTTGATACACTTATTCCAGCTCATTCCATACATCAATGGCAGTCTTCTCCTTGTACACCTCCCTCAGAGGTTTGTCCCCCAAGCACAAGATGATTGTGCTATGGGCCTTGTCCAGAATCTCCTGCCTCTTTGCAGGTTCTGTTGAGGATGATGAAGGCCACTGATCCGCTGGTTTCAGAGCATTTGATAATCCATGGTGTGTGAGGAGAGCTTTCATCTTCACCTTCCACAAACCAAAATCATTAGCCCCTGTGAATTTCTCAAACTCCATCTTCGTAGAAGCCATAGCAGTTGATTTCACCAACAATCTTCTTTCCCACAGACGGCGCCAATTGTTGAGTTAACAATGATTGTTTGAAATCAATTGGCATAAAGAAATTGAAGAACACCAAGATTTACGTGGTTCGATCAGAAATGATCTACGTCCACGGATGAGGGCACATCTCTCACTAATCGATAAAGAAGATACAGATTACAAGTGTTTTGGATATCTCTCTAAGTATGTGATGATTGAATTTTCTCTATACACATGTGCGTATATATATAGGAGTATGGAAATCCTAATTAATGCTTGTGATCGTAACCGCCAAGAAACTGCTACAGTTGCAACCGAATTTGAATAACGATCAGAGCCCAACAGTTTTCAGTTTTTATTCTGTTAAACTGATCGTCAATTGCCCAACTTGGAAGTTTAAACCGCTTCGTAACTGATTCTTGGTTTAATTCATGACTCAATTGGTCCCGACGAAACTATAAATTAATAATTATTAAAAATAATCCATATATATATATATGATGCGCACTTGAATATTCTTAAGACAACTTAGTAAAAATAAGAATTTCATTCTGAGTGCATCCAGGTTGGTCTCTCTTATACTCACATAACATCTTTCGTTGTTGGTTGGTCATGATTGATTTTTGAATTCCTTTTAGATGAGTGGTCATTTTTGTGTGTGATTTACCAAGATTCCAATGAATAAATATATAGTGCTGACTTCTATCCATGATTCAATGCACAAATGTTAGTCCAATGAACCATAATTTTGTATTTTCCAAAACCAATTAATTTAAACAAGTCATTCCTACTTCCACGTGAGTTTGTGTTCATGGAATTCTACTAGTACATTTGTATTTTAACTTAATTTTCATCAATAACTATGCATGTATATTTAAAGTTATTCAAAGAATTTGAATTTTTAAAGGTCAACTGTGCATATACGTTAAAATCTCTTTAAATTAATAAATTATTAGTTTATCGATATAATAATATCTCTATAAATTAATAAAATCCTCAGGTGCAAATATTATTAGGCCTCATTTGGTAGACTTGTCAAGAAAAGGACCATGATAGAGCCCATTACATATTTTTATGCTTTGCTCAAGATAAATTTATTTTCTTGCGTTTGACAAGGTATATAGGAAAACTAAAATGTTGTTTGGTAGATATTAAAATAAGATAAAAAAATTGTAAGATAATCAAAATTACACCGGAAAGTGGAAACCAAACTCGCCGGAATATAACACCTACTGCCATTCACCACCTCAGAATTAGCCGAAATTGAAGAAAGAAACTCACATCACCTAAGTTTAATTGAAGAAGATGCCGGAATCAATGGCAGTCGCTCCCCCACTCGCCATCGATGCCGGAATCAACGCCGCACCCCCTGTTTTCGTTACTGAAATTAATCTTAAAAATGTCGTTGATTCCAAGCTTCTTCAGAAATAGCAGGATCAACGTTTTCGAATGTTGATCCATTTTCAGTCGACATTTGGGATCCCTTGGAGGGCTTTCCTTTTTCCTCCGCCGGAGAAACCACAGCTAATGCCTGTATCGACTGGAAAGAGGCACCGGAGGCGGAGGTGAAGGTGAAGGTTGAGTACGCGCCGAGAGGAGCAACGTCAATTTCCCCCGCTGGTTCAGGCCGCCGGAGAATGCTAAGTTTGGTGAATTCCGGCGATTTGGGGTTTGGGCGAATTCGAAGGGTTTAGGGTTTGGGAAATTCCAATGACTTCCTTGGTCTCAAGAAAATATATCGGACCCTAAGTTCCCGATTCCTCTTCTAAAGAGGAACAGTAAAGTTGGAGATAACATTTCATGGGCCTCCTAGATAAATTTTTTATTTTACCAAACATTTAAATTCTTTTTTTTCATGGTCTTTTCAGGCATTTTCAGGCTTACCAAATGAGCCCTTAATATATAGAGGTTTTACTGCATGTCACACTTTGAATAGAAATAAGCCATCCACTGCGACCACCAATTCATCATAAAATTCAATGGGCATATCCTGACAATATTTCGATTACCAAGTATGAATTTCGTCATTGCGTATTCTCCATCCCCAAGAATTTGTATATTTTTTTTAAAAAAAAAAATTTATAAGAAATTTTAAATTAAAAAAAGGGAAAATATACATTTTTGTCCTATAAGTTTCGTTGACTTTGGTCTTCGTCCTCTTAAGTTTTAAATTTTTCTTTTCGTCCTTTAACTTATAAAAAATTATGGTTTCGTCCTCTTAAGTTTTGAAATTTTTGTTTTCGTCCTTTAACTTACCAAAAATTATGACTTTCGTCCTCTTAAGTTTTGAATTTTTGTTTTCGTCCTTTAACTTACAAAAAATTATGGTTTTCGTCCTCCAACCGCCTATAACCAGTCACACAACCGGTAATACACACGTAGAATTTTTTTTTTTTTTTAAGCGAAATACTGACGTGGGGGTATTTAGAGGGAATTAGGTCTTAATGGATAAAATACAAGATTAACCGTAAATTCTCTCCCAAATCAAAACCCTAGTCGATCAAATCTAGGCATGGGGGCTTGAGAGAATTAGGAAAAAAAGGAACAAAGATCCCCAAATCAAAACATCCAAAAGTCTAAATTCTTTTGAGTGCATACTCACTGTACGGAAAGGAAGAGGGACGTCTTCAAGAAATTCGTATGAATCAATGAGTTTTGAGCGCAATATTAAGTGTCATGGTGGTTTCGTTGCACGGTTTGTACATCATCTTCAAAAATGAATCTGGACAGAAGATTTTATGGATGTAAGTATTTGACGGTATTTGAGAGAGAATTTACGGTAAAAAATGTATTTTGTCAAGACCTAATTCCCTCCAAATACCCCCACGATAATATTTTGTTTAAAAAAAGAAAGAAAAAATGGGTCCACGTGTGTATTATCGGTTGTATGACTGGTTATAGGCTGTTGGAGGACGAAAAGCATAATTTTTAGTAAGTTAAAGGACGAAAACAAAAATTCAAAACTAAAGAGGACGAAAACCATAATTTTGGTAAGTTAAAGGATGAAAACAAAATTTTAAAATTTAAGAGGACAAACACCAAAGTCAACGAAACTTATAGGACAAAAATATATATTTTTCCTTAAAAAAATTATAAATTCCACTTTCACAATATTTACATAAAATATTATTACTTTTTTACTTTTTGGGTTCAATTCAATTATTTTTTTACTTTATCAATAAAATTTTATCAAATTATCTCTCATAATACTATATTTGTTTGTTTATTTTTAATATGCATGTCTTAACCCCTTATAAATTTCTATAGAATAGAAAAAGTATTCAACTAGAAATACATTGAGTCTTGATATGACCTCACCGGGACATACCATCACAATTGTAAACTTTATTATAATAGTAATATTCTTTTTATTCCGGAAGTATCATAATTTGGTAAAATGTATGTATATATATGTGGGGATTACAATATACTCCCTCTGTCCACCAAATTATTTCCCACTTTCCTTTTTTATTTGTCCACAAAATTGTTTTCCATTTCCTTATTTGGAAACAACCCACACTCACAATAAAATTTTAGGCCCCACAATACTCATACTTTTTCCTTACTTTATCTATCATTTCAATATAATACTACTTTTTATTAAATACCGTGCCCACAAAAAAATAAGAAAAAGTTTCATGGCCGGAGTGAGTATTAAGTTTAGGCTACATGAAATTCAAAATAAATATGATTGTCAATTGTGTTAGGTTGAATTCATAAATAAAGGGGTTTTAGGTATTGAATAAATAAAATATATATAGTTAGGGTTGGTGGGTGCCAACAAATCTTGTTATGAAATTTCCTTTTACATGACAATACATTGACCCATGAATTTGTCATGCCGTGTGCCAAACGTAATTCATGCCATCCGCCGAGTTTTCCCATAAACTAATATTTTTCTCTCAATATCTTAGATATATACTCTTCTCTATTTTAATTTAATACGACTTTTGTCTGTGATAGTTAGTACTTTATTAATATTTGAAGTGATAGAATTGGAGAGTATAATTATAATAAAGATCAGGGTTTTTTTTATTTTTTATAATATATAATAGAATAATACAATAGAGGAATAAAATAATTACATGTGATCAAATTTTAAAATATTTAGAAGGGATAGTTTAAAAAGATTGAGAATTTTTTTTACTATTTTTGGTATGTAAAATTAAATAAAGTATGAATCAAAATGATAAAATAGAATATTAGATAAACGATAAAGGGAGTATATGGAAGGAAATTATTTTACAGTAGTCAACTTAGTTTCATTTAAGGAAGATTACAGTAGTCAACTCATTTTTTTAATAGAAGGTGTAGTAAGGTATTCCCTCTATTTTAAAAAAAAATTGGACATGGTAGGGTGCCTACAAATTAATATATAGAGTAGTTTTCCTGTAAATTTGCTTTCAAATGAACTTAGTATCACTATACAAATATATTATTACTATTATAAAATTTGATTTTCTAACAATAATAACGCATATGCATAACAATGATATTAAATATATAAATAGTGATATTATATACATATAAAAGTAATAATTGATAAATCGAATTTACAGTTAACTCGATTTTATATAAATTAATATAACGTGCGATCGCACATACATACACATACATACATATATATATATATATTAGTAAAGTAGTAATATATTGTGTATATTTTTATAATTATGCACACAAATTATATATATATAAAAAGATGTGCAAGTTATTATCAAACATATTTTTTTAAAAAAAAGTATGCTAAATGTCTTCTGAAGAGAAATAGTATTAGTTAAAAAAAATATTAATTATTTTCTCCATTCTTTTCACATTTTAAAAAGGAAATAATTTATACTTATAAAAATTAATAAAATACATATTTTATATTTTATTATTTAATTTCATATATATGTACTCTATTCTTTCTTAAACTGTGTGCAAATCAATTTATGAAAAAAATAAAACCAAGGACGGAGTAACATTGTAAGTAGAACCCAAGAAGGAGAAAATTGGACATGGTACAAAAATCATTTTGTGTTACATTAAAAAAGGATTGGTAATGTGTGTCGATCAAAGACTCAAAGTTATGTATGTTTATCATTCATTTCTGTAAAACAATAAATCCCATGGAATTAATATTGCGAAAATTAAAGCAAGGTAGTTGAAATTATGTCATGTGTTCTTCTTCATCGCATGCATGCATGTATTGTCACAACCAATGTGTCGCCTCATATAAACTATCACCCACTTCACTTGGCTGCAAAATAATTCATCTTTGTAGAAAGAATAAACCTTCAAATATTTGGGTCCAAATCAAAACCCTTGGAAGCTCTACACATCATTTTTACCAATTAAGAAAATGACTCTGATTAATTTATTTGAATGTTGAAAATGGGCAATTTCTTTGAAAAGCAGCAACTTAATTTGGTAGAATAAAATCCATTCAATAAAAAATAAGTATTCCCACTTTTTCAATATATTTATTAGGCACATGATTTAAAAAATTATAATATTAAATTTTAAAGTATTTTAAAATAAAATGAAAGTTTTTTTTTTTTTTGAGTAAAATTTATTATGAAATATTTTGAACAAAATATGATAAAATTTAAATAGGAACGGATGAATATGAGTATATGTTTATGAGTAAGTTTTTTATGCACCAATTATACTGGAACTCAAGAGTATTTTTAAACAGTTACACTATTTATTACTGAAAAATTATACTATTAAAGATACGCTTTTCAATAATAACATGTGTAATTTTTCAGTAGTATTTTGTATAACTTTTTAAAAATGAATTTGAGTTTCACGGTGTAACTGATGCATATAAGACTACCAAGTCTATGTCTATTCCTTTAATATGAAGTTATTTAAAATTAATAATGTCGAAAGCTTCAATTATCAAATCATTACATGAGCATTTCTATTTTATATTGAAATGTCTTCACACCTTTAACATCAATTTGTCGTAAATCGTCACTAGAATCATTAGCCATTGGAATTTTATTTAGTGGTCAACTGACAGAATTTCCCACCACCAAGCACCTCTCTCTCTCTCACACGATCTTTTCTTCTTTTTCCATGACTCCATTGCTCGCAATCATATATAATCCGGATTTGCCATCACTCTTGGCATCACAAATCAAGAACCGTGATGGGTTATCTCTCATGTAAAGCACAATCATCCATCTCCACTGCCGACTCAACATCAACTTCATCCCCTAACAAATTCCGTTACACTCACCCCTCCGATAAGGAAAAACCCAAAGAAAAACCCAACAAAATCAAAGAATTTAACTACAAAGATCTTGAATTAGCCACAAACAACTTCTCAGAAACCAAGCTCTTGGGCAGAGGGAGCCATGGACTTGTCTACAAAGGCGTTCTGCGCGGAGGCCACCTCGTAGCCATCAAAAAGCCCTCAAGAACCGTGCAAAGATTGTCAAATTCCGAAAGCCCAAGTGAGTTCGCTAATGAAATCGACATTTTATCTAGGCTTCAGAGCCCTAAATTTGTTAATCTTGTTGGGTTCACCAAGAATGACTCTGAGGGTCGACTTTTGGTGGTTGAGTTCATGAGTAATGGCACTCTTTATGATGTTCTGCATTCGAATTCACGGCCCCCCACTTGGGGTCGCCGGATAAAATTGGCTTTGCAAACTGCTAAAGCCATCGATACACTTCATTGTTTGAACCCGCCTGTAATTCATAGGGATATTAAGTCTGCTAATGTATTAATTGATAAGAATTTAAATGCAAGATTGGGCGATTTCGGGCTTGCGTTGAGGTGTGCAGATGGTTATAGATTGATGTCAACTCCTCCTGCAGGGACGATGGGGTATTTAGATCCTTGTTATGTAACCCCTGATAATTTGAGTACCAAAACTGATGTGTTTAGCTTTGGTATATTGCTTTTGGAGATTATTAGTGGGAGGAAGGCCATTGATGTAGCGTATTCGCCCCCTTCCATCCTGGATTGGGCGATTCCTTTGATTAGGAGAGGGAAACTGCTGTCTATATATGATCCCAGGATTGTGCCTCCAAAAGATGCCTCAGTGAGGAAGATGCTGGCAGTTGTAGCTGCAAAATGTGTGAGGGTTTGTAGGGAGAGAAGGCCGTCGATGAAGGAGGTAGTAGAGTGTCTGACTGAGCTGAGTAATATTGTTCCTGTCCATTCTTGGAATGCTATTGCTAATCCTTGTTTGATGGTGGAAACTTTGGGTAAACCAGTTCAAACAAAAAATGTGCATGTGAATTCGAAAGGAGTAGGTGGTGAGAACGAGAATCTTGACGATGGGGACGCTAAAATTGGAAAAACATTGTCGAATACACGTAGAGTGTACTCAGACTTGGGGTATCGAAGCAATTTGATGGACTTGATGTCCTGCCCTAATGGTGAGCCTAGATTTCTTGTTGAGGATGAAGACGTAACCAAGTTGGAAACAAACAAAAGGGGGTCGAGCTGCAGGTTTGAAAGCGGTAAATTTGTTACTAGGAATAATTTTCGGTCCATGGTTCTTGGTGATGATAAAGATAGAGAACCTTCCTCATAATGGTTCAACTGCATTATCTGGAAGATCGAGACTTTGTGCAGAGATTGGATAAGTAAGCTTCTCTTACTTTGAGATCATGACATCCAATCAAATAGCCTTTCTGTTACAATCTCCATCAAGTGTATATTCTGGTGCATTTTCCGTATATGTTCTTCATTTAATGAGGTGAATGATGAATAATTGACTGTGCTTCCATTGTAATAAGCCTAATCTTGCATGAGAGTTTGAATTTTGTGAGCAACAATTTTTTTCCTAGATGCTATGATTGCATTCACTGTAATTACTTGATTACGTTGTCAATGAAACAGCTTTACGCTTATCGCGTTTCTGAAAACTTGTACTCAGCTTTGAAGCATTTGCTTGTTGTTGTGGCTAATTATGAAGTATGATTCTTACCTCTTGCATGTTGAGATATAGAAGGCAAGTCGCGGAGTGCAGAAGCAAAGCACTCGCCTTCTTTTTTCTGTAAATGAAGATTTGTGGTCCTTCGATTTGTGGTATCCATCTCTTTCTCTACCATATATAAGCATAGCAGTTCTTTGTTGATAGCCATAGTAGGAAATCTTTGGCATTTAATTTGAAGGGAAGTTTAAGCAAGATGGCATATCAACTTCTATCTTCTTTACTGTTGCAAAGTCACTGTCTCACCAAATGGAGCTTGGACTCTGCACCTAACTTAACTGAATTGGAGAAAGATTCTGTGTGTATTTGCGTGCAGGGGCATCGGTTTTAACGGGAATGGAAATGAAAATCTCTTTTTCCTCCACGCCCTCGCGGCGAAAGAAGGGTTGTGTGATGGTGGTTATAATGTTTGTGGATTGCCCTAATTTTGGAATAAAGTGGATTGTTGGTCGAGAAATAGTGAAATAATTGAGGAAAAATGATTATAGAAGGACATGTAGTTAATCAAAATGTGTTAAATATTACACTTGTTTAGGAGAGAAGACAGTGGAATGAGTCATTTTAGTTTCTATTTTTGTGGAATTTCTTGTAAGCAAGTGTCCCTTAAAATAGAAGGTGGAGACAATTTAGGATGTAAAATGGTAAATTGTCTGAGGCGACATCTGCATGCGTTTGTGAGTGAGTTATTACATAATAATATCATAATTTATCCAATGTGCATCCTTCAATAGCACATAGATTCCCTTATCTTAACAAAAATGTCGCATCAATGAGATGATCATAATTGCTTTTATTATTTATAAAAACTTGTATTAACCCGAGATCAAGGTGGACATGAGTGTATCAATTATCACTGTTATGCATATACACTATTACTGTTAAAAAATTAATTATACTTTTATAATAGTGATAGTATATATAAACAACAATGATAGAAATTATTTATAACAGTAATAATAGTTTGTGTAAACTCAAGTTCACATGAGACATATTCTTTATTATATGCTTTAACCTTACCCGTCTGGAAAAAAAAAAAAAAAGAGGTCCACAATTTTATTTTATTTTGTCAGGCAAAAAAAAATTTTGTCGTATAAGATGGAATCAAGACCACAAGTCCACAATAATATTATTATATAATAATGATCTAATTATAGAGAATAAATTAGCTATTTAGTATGATTATGAATATACATTGAAATTTTATACTTCCTATTAATCTTTGGACATGTTTTTGTAGAAAAATTATTTTATAATTTTTTAGATTAATGAATGAAAGATATTTTGAAATAAAATAGACACTGTGAGAAAATTTTGTTTTTATTTATAAAATATAGTAAAATTTAGAGGCAACCACACTTGGGTCCAAACTATTAAAGAAAATTAAAGGTAATTGTAAAAACCTTTTTAGATTGCAAACAGGTCCAAATTAGTTAACTTAATTAATGAATTATTTTTCTAAAAAATCTAGTTTGTCCCGTAAACAAAATTTTCAGTTTGTCCGGTGATAGAAATTACTTATAACAGGAATAAGAATTTGTGTAAACTCGAGTTCACATGAGACATGTTTTTTATTATGTATTTGAACCTTACCCGTCTAATCCTCTAAAAAAAAAAAAGGTCCGCAATTTTATTTTATTTTGTCAGGCAAATTTTTTTTTATGTCGTATAACATGGAATCAAGACCACAAGTCCACAATAATATTATTATATAATAATTATCTAATTATAGAGAATAAATTAGCTATTTAATATGATTATGAATAAACAATGAAATTTTATACTTCCTATTAATCGTTGGACATATTTTTTTAGAAAAATTATTTTATAATTTTTTAGATCAATGAATGAAAGATATTTTGAAATAAAATAGACAATGTGAAAAAATTTTGTTTTTATTTATAAAATATAAAATTTAGGGGCAATCGCACTTGGGTCCAAATTATTAAAGAAAATTAAAGGTAAGTGTAAAAGGCTTTTTAAGATTGCAAACAGGTCCAAATTAATTAACTTAATTAGTGTTTGTTTGTAAACTCTAAAGAAAAAGTAGGGGTGCTTATTTTTTAAAAAAAATACTTAAAATATATTTTTAACTACTATTGTAAGTGCTTATTACCACTTTTGGCCAAACAATAATTTTTAACTTCTAGCATCCACTTAAGCACTTCTACACATTTTCCGAAAAATAATATTCAATACCCTTTTTAAAAGCACTTCATTTGCAAACACATTTTTCTTATTTATTTTTTAAAATTACTTAAGTTTAAAACACTCCTTATTTTTCATTTTGCTACTAAAATTACTTAATATCACTTTTTCAATTCTACTTAGGGGGCGCTTGGTATGGAAATCCTTCAATGGTAATGGGAATTGAGATATAATTGTAGTAATTATAGTAGCTAATGAGATCAAATGAGGTGCATAACATTGTTTTTCCTCCTAAATAAGGTAATCAACACCCCCATTTGATTACCCCCTCTTCACCTTGTAATCATCCTCCTCAATCAATCCCTCATACCACAACCAATATATTTCTTTTTTGTCCACTTTTTCCAAAATTGGAGCACAATACTATTGATATAACCACCATAAATACAAACATACATTCAACATATGTAGGATAAAAAAGGAAAATGAAATTTCATTCCCATTACCATTGAAGAATTTGAAACAAGCGTCCCCTTAGAGATTGCAAATATGCATTTAATAATTTTTTTTTTTAAATCTAGTTTGTCCCGTAAACAAAATTTTCAGTTTGTCCGGTGGTGGCCCCTCCACCAAAACGGTTCACATATTCTCCGATCATTCTATTCACGTCACAAGAAAATAAAACACACGTGAAAAATAAAAGGTTTCAATTAAACATGAGTACAATTATTAATAAATTAAACTAAAAATTAAATCTTCTTGCGTTTTATATATTTTCAAGCAACCCCAGTTGTTACTTGTCCGATTTTCTTTCTTTCTTTCTGGATTTGAAAGTAGCCGTTTTGTTTTCTCCAGTATTCTTGGGAGCTCAATTAATGACATCTGCGTTTTCCGCTTGACGAGGTTAAATTTGTGTCTTGATTGCTTCTTACTGTTGAGCTAATTTACTTTATCTCTTAATGAGTTTAATGCTTTTGTGGGTCTCTGATTCTTTTCAAGAAATCGTAGGTTAACTTGCTGTTGTAGTGATTTAAGTTCCTATTGTGTTATTTTGATGCCGATTATTGGATTTTGCCTGAGAAATTCCCAAAGATGTGGGTTTAACTTTCAATTTTATCAATAGACACACAATGTCTTTAGGTTATATCAAACTTAGATCACAGTTAGCTCAGTTTCTTGCGTAATTGAGAAAAAAAATGTATGTTGTAGTTCTGAGAGTAGTGAAGAGAAGAGTAGCTCAGGAATCGTTGCTTAGCTCCCATTACAGCCTACTTTGCAAGCAAATCGAGTTGTAATTATAGTGCTAACATAGTTGATCTTCAATGTGGAACTACCAAAGAACTGAAAGTAAATGATTGTGAGATAATTTCTTGGCTAAAAGTAGAGCTTGATTTTGCTTATTTTCTATCAGCAGTTGCAAATCATTCTGGTTAGCTGCTCCTAAGGATGGAAATTATTTCTTGTCATGCTAACTTTAGTTATGTAAAGAACTTGAGGTTGCATGGATCCCAGCTTCCATTATTAGAAGGAAACAGATTGTTATATTTTGCAATTGGATCAGGTTCTGCATCTACAAGATTCTCTCACCTAGATAGTTTAAGGTCTAAGAGCATTCGATCTAATGGAAGAGTTTGCTCTGTCAACCATTATAATGCTTACGTACTTGATGATAACGAGGGTGGGACCCATGTGTCCGATGCTGCTCAGTCGAGACCCAAAGTCTCGATTCCAAGTTTGCCAGACGAAGACAATGCAGCTTCTATTAGCAGCCGTTTCAGGGAATGGAAGCCAAAATTAACTGTTCATTACGAGGCATCAGGATCTGAGAATGTAGATTCCCCACCACTTCTTTTCCTTCCGGGCTTTGGAGTGGGTTCGTATCATTATGAAAAGCAACTGAAGGATCTTGGGCGTGATTATAGAGCATGGGCTCTCGATTTTTTGGGCCAGGGCATGTCGTTGCCTTTCGAAGATCCAACTTTGCAGTCTCAAGAACAAGATACTGGTGTCTGGGGTTTTGGAGATGAAAGTAAGAGCTGGGCCAAAGAACTTGTTTTTTCGGTTGATTTGTGGATGGACCAAGTGCGGTACTTTATCAAAGAGGTATGTGTGTTCATGCGGATTCTATAATTTTTATTTGAGCAATTTTCATAGCTAGTTGATATTTATGTTAGTTGTTATGATAAGATTCTCTAATTTTTCTTTCTCCCTGCCATTATTGAAAAAATGTAATTGTGAAACAGTCTTCACCTTGAATTGATATTATCAGTTGTTCATATTTTGAATTCTGATGTGTTACGACTACAATTCTGGGTACGCAGATTCGGAAACTTCTTTAGATTCCGAAGGTCAAGTGACAAGATATTCTTAATATGAGCAATTTTTTTACTTTCCGCACCCTATACATTTCCTTCACTTGAAATAGTATAGTCTATTGGTAATTTATTTGTCATAATATCTTGCATTTATTTGAGGATACCTTTTTTCCATTTTCCTTCTTCCAAATTGAATATGGATATATGATCACTCATGAGAGAACTTGGGAATTATGCATTTGTAACACGATTTCGCAACTTATTTAGATCCCCCACGTAGAGAAAATACTATTAAAGAATAACAAATTGAACTTCTGAACAAGTGTCTAACCATATTAATCTGATCTCATATTCTTTATAGGCATTAAAGTATCCTGTACTGCTATGTTCTGACTTCTGAGCACCTGTTTCTCGTGTTGGTTTTTTTCTGGCATTTAGGTGATTAGAGAACCCGTTTATCTAGTCGGGAACTCACTCGGAGGGTATGTAGCCCTGTATTTTGCAGCCTGCCACCCTGAATTGGTGAAAGGTGTAACCTTGCTCAATGCAACTCCTTTTTGGGGATTTCTCCCTAATCCTGAAAGATCTCCCAGATTATCCAAACTCGTCCCGTGGGCAGGAACGTTCCCTTTCCCTTCTAGGCTCAGAATGTTTGTGCAACTACTGTAAGTTGTCTCATATGTATGCTATTGAATCAGATAAAGCTTTTCCAGTTAATCTTGAAAACCGATGTTAATCTAGATGGGAAAAAATAAGTGATCCAAGAAGTGTAGCAGAAATACTGAAGCAAGTTTATACAGATCATTCGACAAAATTTGATGGAGTATTCTCTCGTATCATAGAGACGACACGACATCCAGCAGCTCCTGCATCATTTGCTTCGATTATATTTGCTCCTCAGGGACGATTATCCTTTGTAGAAACTTTAACTAGGTGGGTGCAATAATTACAACCCTTGCATGCATGCATGATGTTTGGTTAATCCTGTTTCTGAGTTTACAGTTGTGATCATAGGTGTAAATTGAACGGTACACCCATTTGTCTCATGTACGGTAAGGACGATCCTTGGGTAAGGCCCGTCTGGGGCTTGCAGGTGAAACGGGAAGTGCCAGATGCACCATATTACGAAATAAGCCCAGCTGGTCACTGCCCTCATGATGAGGTTCCAGAGGTTAGCATTACTCTAGACTTCTTTTTAATTCATAATATACGAGCTCCACTCACTCATTTTGTTCCTTCTTTATTATTATCCGTAGGTGGTGAATTATCTTCTGCGTGGTTGGATCGAAAATGTGGAGTCAAATGGGTCAGTGGTGCTACCCTTGCTCGATGGCTCAGAAAGCTCCAATAATTCTGATGTCATCAAGGACTTGGAATTTACAAGAGGAGGTTCCAAAAAATGGGTAAGGGTGGAATTCCATGGCTCAAAGTTGTCCATTTGGAATTGGTTAAGCTCTGTGTTGAAAGCGAAAAGAGACGAAAAACATCGTTAGCCGCCCTGTGCAGGGCAATGCAGATATGCCATCTCCTGTACATTCACGGTCTTGATGATTAGTCTGCTCAAGATATATTTCGATCACTTGGTAGATTTTTCAGTCGCTTAGAAAAGTTTTGAGGTGTTTTGCATTATAGGTGTTTGCTGTCCATTCATAGATTGATAGTTTTTGATATGCACGATGGAATAACTTTTTCAATTTGATCTCAGAATTTCATTACTTGGAAGAATTGCATTATATTGAGTTTATGTCGTTGATTGATCAAGATTTTCATTCCATTTTCTAAAGTTGCTAATTCACTTCCACATTAATATACTATTCAATAATTTGCATAAATCTTGTTTTAAAACGAAAAAAAAATATCCAACACTCCATTTCACTAGACATTTATAAATACATATTTTCAAGAGTTTGAAAGATTTTTATGTCACGTAACTCTGCTCTAGTTTGATTTTTATTCTCTTGGAATACACATTTTTTAAATTGATTCCGTAAATTTGATTTTTTTTTATTTGATCATTTTACCAGCTACAGCAGGTAACTTAACCGGTAACCCATGGTTGTTTTTTTTTTCTTTAATTTTTTTTTTTACTAAACACATCACATATATATATAATCACAATTAATTAATAATTAAGTAAACTATAATTAATTTACCCATAACACATGTATACATACACGTATATTATATATAGCTATGTATATATATATGCATAAATCTAGCTTTATAATTAATTAATATTTTATAATATAATAAATACTACATTTAATTTCTAAATAACTATTTAATTATACTAATTATATAATTATTAAATAAATAAGGCACATATATTATCTCACACACACATATATTATATATAGACACATATACAAATTTATATACATCATATGCAATAAATTATTTAACCGATTAAAACAAGGACATTTACCATAAAAATATTTTTGATGGGGGTGTTGAGCAAAACTCAATTAGTGAAGTATAACAAAATGTGTGGTTGTTTAACCTTTGTTCTTTAACTTTTAGCCCGACTCGATCCCAATTTTTTTTAACCCATTTATTTAATTTAAAACATAATTATTATTGATAAAATATATTAAAAGTAATTCACGTGGCGTGAGAAATATAATCATAATAATTATGCTAATTATATAATTATTTAAAAAATAACACACATATACATACATATATATAAACACATATACACTGTTCTTTTTTTTTAATTTTATTTTTGTTTAAATAACACACATACATTGTTCATCTTCTTATAAAAAAAAAATTAACTCATAAATGTAGGTATTATTAATCACTTCATCCTCTTTTTAATTTCCTTATTTATTTCTCACGCCACGTGGAGTTACTTTTAATATATTTTATGATTATAATAATTATGTTTTAAATTAAATAAATGGGTAAAAAATTTTAGGGCAAGCTATGGATTGCGTCGGGCTAAAAGTTAAAGAACAAGGATTAAGCAACCAAATATTTTGTTATACTTCACTAATTGGGTTTTGCTCTACCCCTCATAGAAAATATTTTTACGGTAAGTTTTCTTGTTTTAATCGGTTAAATAATTTATTATATATGATGTATATATATTTGTACATGTGTGTCCATGAATATGTGATTGTATATGTTTGTTATTTGTTTAATAATTATTATAATTAAATAGTTGTTTAGAATTAAGTATAGTATTTATTATATTATAAAATATTAATTAATTATAAAACTAGATATATGCATTCATACATACATGGCTATATATGATGTACATGTGTGTATATATATGCCATGTATAAATTAATTATAATTTGCTTAATTATTAATTAATTATGATTATATATATGTCATGTGTTTAGTAAAAAAAATTAAAAAAACTATCAAAATGGTTACCTGTTAGGTTACCTGCTAAAAGGATCAAATTCAAAAAAAATTAAACTTACAGGACTAATTTAAAAATGTATATTTCATGAAGACCAAAATCAAACTAGAGCAAAGTTACGTGATGTAAAAATCTTTAAACTCTATTTCCAAATATATATATAAATATATATAAGTGTTTTTATAATTATTAATTAAAATTAATCACAATGAATATTTGGTAATACTTGTATGCACAAGTTGTACCACACCCAATTTATACATTTATCTATTAAGTTTTTTGTGCATTAGGTACACTATGTAACTCAATAACATTTTTAAAAAGTTACATTGTTATCACTGAAAAGTTACCCCATTTATTTTTACTAAAAATTTACCCTTATTACGGTTCAGTTCGGATCGATTATTTAACCTTAAAATTTCGGTAGACCGATATCCATATAGTATTAATGATATATGTAATAAATATTAACATATATATATATATATATATTATAATATATAATAATACATATTAATATTTCACACAATATGTCATGGAGTGTATTTTGACAACATCTGCCTCAGTCCTAGTAAATGGAAGCCCAACAATCAAGTTCAAACTGGAACGAGGCTCAGACAAGGAGACCCCTACCTCCATTTCTTTTCTTATTGGCAGCAGAAGGTTTGAGTATTTTTATGTGCAAAGCTATGGAAGTAGGCTCTTTGAACCAGCGTTGATCGGTAGAAATAATTTAAGAGTATCACTACTCCAATACGTGGACGACACAATTTTCATGGGTGCTGTTAAATTGGAAAACACCTGGACAATGAAGCTGATTTTGAGAAACATGGAATTGATCTCTGGATTGAAGGTTAATTTTGATAAGTGTAGTTTATACGGATCATTATTGATGGTGGATTACTCGGTCAAATGTCTAAAATTATAGATTGTGAAGTTAGGAGTTTTACCTCTTAACTATCTTGGCATTAAAGTCGGCACATTTCGGCGAATGGTTGAAGTATGAAAAAGTGTGGTGCAGAAAATAAGAAATAAACTCAGGAGTTAAAAAATAAAATAAAAAATCTCACTAGGTAGAATCACGTTTCTAAACTCGGTTCTCGCTTCTTTTCCAACTTATTATCTATCCTTTTATAAAATTCCAAAAAGAACCCAGAGCGAAATTGTGCAACTTCAACGAAACTTCTTGTGGGGGTGGGGGATGGATAGAGTAAAAAAACTGCTTTGGTAGAACATAAAGCTATTTGTAACATTAGGGGGGTTTAGGTGTGAAAGATTTATAATTTTTTAATTAGGCTTGGTTAGAACAATGGATGTGGCTTTTTTGCTTGAAAAAAAAGCTTATGGGTAAGAGTTTTAGAGTCCAAATATGTGGTCTTGGGGGTGGAGATGCTGAATTTTTATCTTTTGAGCTTGAGATGGAATGGTCGGGATGGTGGAGGGACATTGCGAAGATTTTTATAGGAGAGTCAGAGAGTTGGTTTCGGGATAAATTAGAAAGAGTCATTGGGGATGGTAATTGCATTCGGATTTGGGAAGATCAATGGGTGGGGGGTAAGACATTGAAGTTTAAATTCCCTAGGTTGTTTCATCTTAGCATAGATAAAGGGTGCATTGTAGGAATATTGGGACTTTGAGAGAGGGAGGTATGGAGTTGGAATTTTAGATGGAGAAGAGATTTATTTGATCGTGATCATGAAATGATTGTTGCTCTTGTCTCATTGATTAAGAGGTACCCATTAAAATTAGGAGTGAGTGACTTGTGGAAATGGAGTAGAGAACATTATGGACTATACACAACGAAAGACACATACAATGCATTGTTGAATGCACGAGAGACAACCCTTTTTAGTTCAAAAAAAGAGGAAGGTTTCAAATTAATCTGGAACAAGTTTTCCTTGGTGAAAGTTATAGCTCATGCATGGAGACTATTATGAGACAAACTACCAACTAAATGCAACTTGAGAAAGAAAATCATTCTTGATCAAAACAGTGATGTAAAATGCGTGCTTTGTGGGATCATTGGTGAAACGACAATCATCTTCTTTGAATGCGGTGTTGTACATGAGGTATCGATGGAATACTTTAAATGGTTGAGTGTTTCTCAACATCTTCTAAATTTGATTGAGCACAAATGACTCTTGAGAGGGAAGAAAGGTGATCAACAAGCAATCACCATTTGGCTCTAGTGTGAATACTTTGAAAGGAAAGAAATTCTGTAATTTTCAGAAGTTGTTACGATAATTAAGGGTGGGTGTACACATTTTTAGAGAAAAAGCCAAGAGGGCATTTATTATATCTTTTATATTTTTTATTTAATAAAATTATGAAGTGTGTACTTTCAATAAATGTTGGTGCATATAATCTGGGCCTAAAAGTTAATAAAGAAATTGAGGCCCAAAAATCGGAGGCCCATTGTAGCCCAAAGGAAATTATATGCAACCCATTCGTCTAGTATTAGCACTAATCAGTAAATTGTGGCCGGAAATTACACTCCATTCACAAACTTCAGCCGCCTAGGGTTTGGATTTGTGTGTGCTTTGTTCTTCCGGCAACTCCCCCCACTGTTAGCTTCGTAAACGTAGAGAGAGATGGGAAAGAGACCGAAGAGCTCAAGGAAAGGAAAGAAGGCATGGAGGGCTAATATTAGCACAGAAGATTTTGAGGATTTTTTTGAGAAGTCCACAAAAGATGCACTTTCCGGTGGTTCTTTGGCTGATGTCCCCAGCGATTCTCTTTTTTTCGTTGATAAGTCCAGAGGTAAACATATAAACCCTTAGATAAGGCTTATTAATTTTCTTGTGGGTATGAGAAGCTAATTTGATAGCATATTTTGTGGTTAATTTCGCAAATAGTCGGAATTCTAATTTCTGTATAACTATCTTTCTCTCAAGTGAAAAGGCTCACCTGTAAGAAGGTATTCTGAGAAGATTCTTGTTGTTGTATGTAAATGTATTTCACTTTCTGATGAATAATTTGTAGCATTGTTTTTCTGGAATGGGGTTGAATGGAGTTTCTTATCTAGTCGGTGGGCCTTTTTGCTGTTTCTGGCTTGTTTCTTATTGACTTATCTGGCAACAAGATATATGATGAAATAATGTGTTGCATGTTCTTAGAAATAATAATGATAATCAAGAATGCTAGTGAAATGGAGATTTTATTTGTTTTGTTATGCACTGGCAGACCTTTCTGTCAAGCGAAAGATTGAGAAAAGCAGAGAAAAAGTACTGCGATGTGATAGTGTGTTGCAGAGGAACCCGTTTATTAAACCCATTCCATCCTCAATACAAAAGAAGAAAACATCCAAGAAAAGTGGCAAAGCTGTTCCAACAGCTGAAGATAAAGACGGTGCCCATGACAGCGTCATGGTTAGATCTCCCATACATACACTATAAAGTGATTATGCTGGCAATTCTGTGAGGCTGTTATTTAGTGTTTCTTGTACCATTATTTCAGGATGAAAGTGCTCATGATTCTGATACTGCCGATTTATGGAAAAACAAAGGTATATTTGTTATGTATATATATATGCATTTGCTTATTTCAGTGAATTTTGACGACCATTGATAGTTCTAATGGATGTCGCCATTTTTCTCTTGCAGGAGAAGACAATGTCAAGGTTAAAAAGGTTAAATATTATTTCCTCTGCACTTTTAGCACTTGAATGTGTTTCTGGTTATTCTATTGTTACTAATTGAGTTCCCTTCTTCAGAAGGTAGTGTTTTTTACATGTCTGTTAGAGGTTATGTTGGTTCGTCAATCGGACCATATCATAGAGACTTTTTAATGTTAGCATCTAGCAATATAGTTCAATAGAACATGATATCCACAGCTTCTGCGGGTAATCTAACACTTTTTAATGGCAGAAGCCCAAGTCTACTATCATACCTGCTGTTGAAGTTGAACCTCCTGGGTGTTCATTCAATCCCCATCCTGAGAGTCATCAGGTTGTCTTCTATATATAAATTTTACTTGTTGCTCATTTGTTCTTCTTATAAATGGATGGAACCTTATACTCTGGTATTTATAGGATGCATTAGCTCGTGCTGTTGCAGATGAAATGCAAAAAATATATCAACATGAATTGGGGCCTGAGCCTATTCCTTTAGTTGTTACTGGGGAAGCTATTGATGAAGAAGATGTTAGTATTCCTTTCTCAACTAGTTACTTAGAATGAAACTACTATTGCTCCCGTTGTCCACGTACCTTCATTAGTTTTCTTACATGTTTTCCTTTGTATATATTAGAAATATTTCCTTGATGCGGATGATGGAAGTGATGATGATAGTCAAAATGAAAATTCTGCTGATGATGGAGAAGCGAACACTGAAGACAGGTCATACCATAGTTTTTGTTATCCCACTAATAATTGACTTTCTTCCATTTTTGCTAGAATATTTGACACAAAAGCTTCACTCTGGTTGTCTGCTGGTGTTAATGGAGACAGAGAAATGTGAAATCCATCTGTTTAATAATTATTATTTATCAAACACGGGTGCTATGTGAAATTAATCATCTAATAATTATTATCTATCAAATGCAGAGATATACCTTTTTGCTCAATAGTTCTAGGGCACAAACACACAAGATTATGTTTGTTGTATTTAGTAGATCACATCTGTATGTCGTTTCAAGGGAAATATAAAGTGGCATTTTATGGATAGTATTACTTATTATGGCAACTGTACAGGCCTCACAAAACCAGAAGAGTAACAAAAGTTGTGTTGAATCGGAGGGCTAGACGGAAGGAACAATTGAGAATTGAAGCAGAAGCCAAAAAATTAGAGGGACTCTCAAGAGAAATAGACAGGTAGGAAATCAATTCCTCAATATACTCCTCCGTTTAAAAAAAAAATTGTACTGATTAACACTAATCCTTAAAATGGCAGTATATCAGATATAATGAAAGAAATCGAGAAAGAGGATGAAGAGAAACAGAATAGGCATCTCCGGCGGATTGTTGCAAAGCAAGAAAGATCTAAAATTCGGCCACCTCGACTGGGGAAATACAAGTATGGCATGAGATGTATTTTATTTTAGATTCTGTTCATCTTTTGCCCATGATTTATCACCTACTTCTTGAATGTAGAGGCAACCTTAAATGTGGTTTAAATGATCCTGGATTTGTTTAACCTAAATGAATTTGTTAGCTCTACTTTCACATGTTTTTGTGGCCCAAGTTTCTTTTACTTGCATATAATAATTGTTTGCACTATTATATGAAGTTGTCAGTAAATCTTTTGGCAGAATTAGGAGGGAGTTTCTGTAATTATAATGTAGCGATTTTTGCTATAAAAGTTGTTAACATCTTGAAATTGCACTTCTCTTGAAAGTTGAAGTGTTACTAAATTACACTTGTTTTCTCTTCTTTAGATTTGAGCCTGCTCCTCTCCAAGTCCTCTTATCTGAAGAGAAAACTGGCTCACTTCGGCAGCTGAAGGTGTGCATGCTAACTCTTATCTGGTCATCTTCCAGACCAATCAACCCAGGACTTAGAATTCGAAAAATAAATTAATTACTGGTTGTTTCCACCTAATATATTATCTCAATTTCTTTTGGAAATAGGGCTGTTGTACCCTTGTAAGAGACCGCTTTAAGAGTCTGGAGAAAAGAGGACTAATTGTCCCATCAAAGAAGGGTAGCAGGTTAGTACAACTCTTAATCATCAAAATCCTTGTGCGCTAATTTAAGTGCAGGTCTAATTTTTTGTTTTGTTGTTTATTTGTGTCTTGTGTGCGTTTATAGTTGCCGTTAATTGGTTGAGATAACCTTTTCATTTTTTTTACGTGATTGATTTTCGTAGTTGGAAGTAATATATGCCTGCGTACACTTGATGCGTCAGCATAACCACCAACGACTCTCTCCATCTTAATTACTGGATATTATGTGTTTGTGGTTATAGAGACATCCAATATTGAGTTTGTCTCCTCAAGAAATCTGGGTTCTTATCAATTCCTTTGTGTATTTATATACGTGTATATATACAAACATACACTTGTTTCATTGATTGATTTTCTCTTCAGTAAAAGTTTCTTGTGGTAAAATTAACTGTAATCCTTACTGCCTTATTCTGGATAGAAATAAAAAATGTTCTGAACAAAAAAAGATAAGTCAAGCCCATATGCTGCTAAACTATCAGAACAATGGTTTGAAGGATTAGAGATATCTAAAAGTTTCCCTTTGATTTGGATTTTCTGATGCAATATATCCATGCAGAATGTGTAGTTTCTAATAATTGTCATTCTATCAACTTGCCCGTGCAGGAGGTAGAATGTCTTTAAAAGCTGAACCGATTCAAGTTGAAAAACAATCAGCATCTTGAGGTTTCAGAGCAGTTCATCGCTTAATATTAGTTTTGCTTGATGTCATCAGCAGAAAATATCGTCACAGCTAAGTTCTAAATCAGATTAAGAGACAGAGAAATGTTTATTTTACCCGCTCTAGAAAAATTCCCCCTTCTTGGATTTTAATTTGTACCTGTACGTTGCTATATTAGAAATTTTGCTGTATTTACATTTATATTATTACAACCTGATCGCAGTCTTTTCCGAGTTGGTTCCTAGTAATAAATAATACTCTCCCGTCCCAAAACTACTTTCACACTTTCTTTATTTGGACGTCTCAACTCTTATTTCACACACAAATTTTTTACACTTGCAAAAGTTAATAAAGTACACATTTTTTTATTTTATTATTTAACTTTACACTCGTATATTTACTCTTTCTTAATTCGCGTGCCCGACGGAGGGAGTAGTTGAATTGGGAAATGTATGGCGTTGTCATTTTTAGGGAGGGAGACTGCAGATCTTACTTCCCTTGTACGTGTTTCTTTCATTTTGTGGGAGGAATTGTCTTGGAAATGTTGAAAAGATTGACAATTGTTGCATCATATGGATAGAGGTTACATCACAATAATACGTACTTAATAATTCATATCTTTAAAATGTTGCATATCCCATTATTTGGTCCACTTGCTTGTATTAATAAAGGGCCCACAGGTATGAAAATATTTCAATGTCAATGAGAATGATAATATACATGTCATATAGTAATTATTGTATGTATTAAGAACAAATGAGGTATATAATATTATTTTTTTTTCTAAATAAGATAATTATTTTTTTCATTTAATTACTTTATCTCATCTTATAATTATTCTTAATCAATTTTTTATACCACAAATAATATATATATTTTAAATTGAAGCATAACATTAATGATGTAACCACTGTGAACACAAATTCTCATTCAACATGTGTACGGGTAAAAGAGGAAAGGAAGAAAATGAAATTTTATTTTCATTATAATTAAAGAATTTAGGGACAACCACAAGGAAGACCACTTTTTTAGATGAAAATAAATGTAAGACAAAAAAACTTTATTGATAACATGTAAAACCAATTTAAGAATGTTAATTAACAAAACTTAAAAAATAAGTACCCGGCACCTATTACAACCTAACCTCTGCTATAACCTACTACACATATAGCAAAAAAAGAAGAAAAGCCTGTGATGGGTGTCAAATCATTTTGAAAGGTTGGAATTCACATTTGTTCATCCCATTATAAAGAAACCTCTGCATATCCTCTACACTCAAGTGAGGGGCATTGTTCTAAAAGGGTGAGACGCTGCTTGGAGGGGAAGCTCGAAAATCAAATAAAGATTCACAAGGTGAGTTTCAATCGATATGTTTGCACGATGGTGAATATATAATCGTGTGATGCATTGTGTTTAATTTTGATCGGAAAGCAGGTAGGGTTTGCGATACAAACCCTAGTTTGAGTGGAAATGAAGGCGTGTTAACAAGGGAAAATGGAAATCAATTTTTTTTGTAGAATATGCATTTTCACTGTGTGTTGGTGTTCTTATGGTATGTTTTTGGTATGATTTGGAGTGCAGTTATGAGAAAGGGGAAGAGGCGGGCGTCCAGCACGTATGAGACGGAGAGTGAATACTATGAATATGATGATTCGAGGATATGTAGGAGGCCACAACGCAAAACGAACAAATCTGGTAATCATCTGCGGGACATTTATTAATGACTAGTTACTTTGATTAATATGTGAGACTGGGTGTCCTGGTTGTGGTGTTGTGGAGGGGGTTTCTTAATTTTACTACTCAAATGGTTGGGCTGTGGTGTGTATGAATAATAGTGTTATATTAGGTGTGTAGCGCATGTGTGGTTTATTAAAAGCAATGAAATCATATGCCCAATATATATTTGATGTTATGCTCCTGGAATTTTATATTTTGTGACTCGTATGTATCTGTTTTCTACTATTTATATATAGATGTTCATCTGGTTTCTACTAGTTTATTTGCCTGTGAATCTGTTTTCTACGAGTTCATTTGCCTGTTGCTGATGCTCTAGTTAAATTGTTCAACGTTTTTGTAAACATATTTAAAAAAAATCGTGAAATTGTCTGCTACTTTTATCATTTCTCTTAACTTGTGCCAATTAAAACGAGGACCTGCTAAGTTTGTCAGGAGTATTAATATATTGGATCGTGCTTTTATATTTGAATTCGAAGAATACATTTTTAGCTTCGAGTAAAACTTTAACCCCAAATACTTGTTCAGGCCCAAATTTCATCAGGCTCCTATGATAAATATGATATTGTAATAAACTCTTAATCTTAGGAACTGAAATCTTTTTTTCTTACTTTTTTACTTGTGACATCCTAAAGTTCCAAGTAGTGAACTAAGCAATCTTAGTAAATCACATGTCCAGTTCGATCAAATAATTAAACATGTTTACATGAAAAATTGTCATGATCAAATACTAACTGAAATTCCACAATTTCAGAATCTCCCTGGAGAATTCAAAATAGTATAGAACATGAAATCTTATACTGGGATTGATTAACCCATGTTCCCCCCAAAAGGAACACTTTTTAGCTTCTTTCTTTCTCTTAGGAGGATTGCATCCTAAAATGTTAGGATTATACCATTAGTTGCTGACTTTCGGCACATGTTACCTCACAGTGATATCAGATTCTGAAGAACCTAATGCTGTGAGTTGATGATATAATTTAGTTCTCGTCAGTAATTAACCAAAAAGTGAAAACCAAACTGAGTTGGCCAACTCAAAAAAGTATTTGGATAGATTCAGTACAATATTTCAATGCAATAAACATCAACACCAGTTGTGTGTAACTGTTTTTTTTATATCTTGTGTTCATATGAAGAGAATGTAGCCAGCAAACGAGTATATGGTCGGAAGAAGGTACAATGTACTCAACTTTTAATTTCGTTATTTAATATGACTACAACATGAGGTAGTGTAGATGATGCATGGGATATGCGGTGCAACAAAAGGAAGCCTGAGTATGCAAGAAAACGTAAACATGGTTCATTGGGTGAAAGTTCAGTACCACATTATAGCAAAGGTGTGGTAGACTGGGGTAATTTTTTAGGCATATTTTGTAAATCTATATCATAAATATATGATGCAACTCTATGAAGTGTACTTGTTAATATTTAATTAGTGTTGATACGTCTGATATTTGTTTTTTTTATGGTGAAAGGTTGTTGATGCTTGGGGTGTAAGGTTGCGGCAGGTTTATAGTGACAATGAGAGGGCGGCAAACGTTGTTATATTTTCTGCTACTTGTTGTGTATGTGCGTCAGAGTTATATATTGTACTGTAGTATAAATTTTTATGGCACCTAATGATTGGGTTGTGGTTCAACAGGAACTAATAGTGAAGTGCAATGGTGGGCAAAATAGAAATCGTGAGAAGCTGGTGGTGGAGCAGCTAAAAAATGTTGGGCATTCAGATGTCCTTTTGTTTCCGCTTTTGACAGACAATCACTGGACCTTGTAAGTGGGAGCATTATAATTCCTTGCGCCCAGAAGGAATAATGGAAAAGACATGCACCTTGAAAGGGCAAACCTTGTTGTAAGTGAATTTTTTTTTTTAGTTGGTAGCTTCTTGATAACATACTGATGAACCCTCTAAGTTATTTGCTTTGATGCTGATTTATGCAGGGTGAATTTATTGTCTCGATTCTGAAAATTCCTTTTAAGAACATCACGGGTGGACATAAATTGCTGGAAATATTGAGAAGAAGGCAGTACTAGTGCATTGTCCACAACAGGGTGAAAGCTCGGTGGATTGTGGAGTTATCCTGTGCTTTCTAATGGAGAATGAGTTCAAGCCGCAAAAGACCGTGAAAAATGTATTTACGGGAAATGATTCAGGAGATTATAGGAAAAAACTAGTGGAGTGGTTCGTAGATCCTATATCAGTAGAAGTCAAGTGTAGTTAATGACATATTGATGGGTGTGTTGGTGTTTGAGATTGCTGTGGTAGTGAATCATTTTGTGATATTTTGTTAGTGTGTGTTTACTAGGTCTCTGCAGTAATCAATATGGTATGTAGTAGCTACTTATGGATACTTATTGATACTAGTATTTTGTGACAGTTGAAATTGTAATTTATGTTTTACTTGCCTGTTTGCTAGGCATATGTACTAATATGAAACCAATGTATGTTGCATGTAGATACTTATGGATACTAATGTTTGAGACAACACAATTTGTGAGAATAGGTGATGCTTTTGGGGTTTCCAAAAAGAGATGAGCAAAAATAATGTGTGAACAAACGGTGCATGAGTAGGGCAGGTTCAAGTGATCGAATATGCACCACAGTATAATAAACTATGTATAATCACTAGCTTAGTCTATTATACTATTCCATAGTATAATATACTATTGATGTACATGGACAAAGAACATAGTATAATAAACTATGTATAATAACCAGCTTAGTCTATTATACTATTCCATAGTATAATATACTATTGATGTACATGGACAAAGAACTTTAATATTAAATATGCACGAACGTAGAATTGCGTTAGTGCGTAGATATTAAATGGGAAATATGCAATGTCGTGCAATGTGGGAGAAGATGTAGAATGTACCATACTGTAATAAAACACAAAATAAGCACATAGTAATTATACCGTTTTGTACTATAAATGACATTGTAACTAAAGAACGTCAATGGAATTGAGTCTATGGCTATCTTGAGCATGTTAATACCAGAAGACATTTAAAATTACAAAAAATATGAGTACAAAATAAGGACACAAATAATCAAATTAAAACCATGATGTAATGAAAGACATGTGATGAAAAAAAATCAATAATTAAAAGTGGCATTTTGTATGAGAAGAATAACAGTATAAAAAAGATGATTACGTAAAAACACTTGTTTAAACACACAAACACCCCATAAATATTATATATCATAATGCATTACATGATTACATAGTATTCACAAAACATGGGTTTACCAAAACCCGAGCATATTACAATACAATCCCTTTAAACCCCTGCACCTATAAATTGTATGCCACTAATTGAATGCCTATCAAGACCCGGGTTGCTGCTCCACCACCCATTACAATGTCTTCTTCAAGCAACCATACATTTGTTCAAGCTTATCCAAGGTATATGAAGTCGGCGTGTCGAAAATGTGACCACTCAACATTCATTTATTTGAGCGAGACAAGCAAGAACCCGGGTCGGCTATACTACCATTGCCCGAAGCTTGCATTCCGCATCGGTGCTTGCCGGTTTATTGTGATGCGATGGAGGATGAAAAGTCTCAAGAAATTACACAAGAGCAACGAGCACAAAATTATCAAGCAAATACAATTCGTAGAAGCAGTACATGTGAAAAAAGCTTGGCACCTTAATCCTTGGTAATGTAATATCATTTACAGTATTTATGGTCATATTATTCCTAGCAAAATTGATTTAGAATGAGTAATGTACCTGCAAGCATTATTATTACAGTATGTAAAGCAACAATAGTGTATGTGTGATTGCTATGTGTTAAAGACCTTAATATGTAACATACGTTTATGGTGAAGTTTTATTTATTTATACCACATTCCAACACATGCCACTGACTCCACAAAAAATATTAACTGAAATAACAAGGGACGATTGTGCATTAGCAAATGGAGAGGTAGTACACAAATATAGCTTTCCTCTACAAGATCTACTGTAATGGCCCAATCTGATCACTCCCCTTTCCTTTCTCCGTCTCCACCATTTTCTCTATCATCAAGTTCACCTATCAATTAGCAACAACAAGGTGTAAGATATCAAGATTCAAAATCCCAAATTCGATTAAGACAAAAGATTTGAATGAAATGGTCTCAAATATGTTCCATGTTCTATAATCCACGGTTTAAAGATTGATCCAAATCATGTATGAAACAACACTCCCTCTTCAACTAATTAGCAAACATTACTGAATTTCCCAAGCTAAATAAACGATACCTCGTTTCTCATTTTCTCATTCTCTTTGAAAAGATTGTCATAATCTAACTTGAGTTTATCATAGCTTGCTTTCAACGAGTCATATTCTTTCTTCAGCACCTTTGTTTTGTATCTAGCTCGACGATTTTGGAACCAGATTGCAACCTTCCTGGGTTGCAGGTCAAGTTCTTTAGCTAGTTGGACTTTCATCTCAGGTTTGATCTTATTTTCTACCTCGAAGCTCTTCTCAAGAAACTGAACGTGATTGGAGGAGAGTCGTCTTTTTTTCTCCGGCGGGCGAAAGCAACATCGAAGTCCTCATTGAAATTTCTTGATTTCGAATCAATTTGTGTGAAGTATGGCTTCTCAGAGTTGCTTTCTCCTCGAACCTCTTCAAAGCTCACCATGGATGCAGAGCTTGAAATAGAAACAATTATACTCTTATTATATACAGAATGTTCCTTTTCTCTCTCATCACCATCAAGTGTGCAAAGAAAAGTTTTCATATTGTATATCGGAAAGCTACTTTTCTCTTCTAGGCATTAAATCAAACAGCTAAAAGTCATTGCACAAAAAACCAAAAGGGAAGAAAAAAAAAACAGATTAAGAAAATGCAAGATGAACAATGAACAAGAAGGCAGAAGAAATCATTAAAACAACAAGGATATGATCCTTTCTCTTTCATTTTATCATGCCATATTGAACAGGGTCATAGCGAAACCCACTGAACCCCCCACCCGAAATTGAAACCCTATGAACCTCACATACCTCCTACCTTCCACCGCAAAACAGGATCATGGCGACAAAAGCTTCCACCGCAGAACAGGCCCATAGCGACGAGGCTTCCACCGCAGAAATTAAAACAGAAAGAAACTAAAAAAAAAATCTAGGCAAAAAATCTCCCAAGTTGTCGACCCCTTTGCGTGAGCTGAAATGTTCGTCGTTGTCCCCTGCACCATCGCCGTCCTCTACGCCATCCTCGAAACCCCCAGAACATCGTCGAAGCCCCCTTTCATTCGCACTCCCCCTCGCCGTTCACACTCTATCACCTCGTTCCCCTCCATCTCCCCTCCTGCCTTCATCGAATGCTCTGTGCGGAATGCTCCAAGATGAATTGCAAGATTTCCCCCAAATTCGAATGCAAGGATGAAATCTGGGATCGAATGCTCTGGGCGGAATGCTCCAAGATGAATTGCAAGATTTCCCCCAAATTCGAATGCAAACTATACATTGATATACAATTTTGAAAATTTGAATTGGTGTATGATCTTTGTACGATGTTTTTATTTTCCGGGTAATGGGTATAACCTTTTCCATCATTAGCATTTAATGTTCTTCTATTTGCAGGACGAACTAGGACGATATAGGGTGTAATTAATTAATATGTTAATAGATCTAATTAGGTTAATCTGGTCTTACATGTAAATGACATTAATTTTTGGTCTCCAATGCGGATGTGTTGTAAAATAGTGGAGCTGAATGTGTTTTTTCCAAGAATTTAAAACAAGCATTCCTAAATATGCCCAATGACTTAGGTACTCATTGCATTATATATGTATATTGGCATCAATTACTTTTTGAACCATTGTATTATAAATGGGAGAAAATATTGCATTGGAATGTATTTCAGGAAGTTACTTTACGTGACTTCAATTTTGTACTAGTAAATCATTACATTATTTCAAAGCAAGTGTGATGAACTTCGGAAAATAGGGAAAAGTTAGCATCAATTCTTTTTTAAATATCATTTTGATGTAAAATCGTTCATACATCCGTTAGGGCATTCTCAATGCTTACTAAAAATGCAACGCCAACGTTATTTTGCCACCAAAAGCCGTCCCAATGCTGATTCAAAATTGAACTCAATTAGCTATTTGCGAACAGTGTATGACTGTATGGCAAATTCATTGACGCAAACTTTTTTTTTTTTTATCATTTTTATTATATTATACAATAATTTATTTAATTATTTTATTATGTGATCTATTATTTAGGTAAATGTAATATTATACTCATTAATTATTGTATTTAAAAAATTAAAATGCAACTAATTAAAAGAAATATCAAATTTAAATTTAAAAAAAGTTACAACATAGCACATAAAATCATAAAACATAAAAAAAAAAAATACAATGCTAAAACACAATAAGAAATACATAAATAAAATACATAAGCATAATTACACAAATAAAATACAAGTCAAAGCTGACCAATACAAATTTTAGTACTCTCCAAGATAATTTCCAGATCCTCTAATATCACCAAAAAAATTGCTCAAATGTCTGGATATGATTTTCAAATTGAGTTTGATTTATGTTTTATTAGATGTGTAATTTTTCTATATTAATATGTAATGTGATGAATTATGTTATTGAATTTTGTGACTTATATCACTGAGTCATTGTTATTTAATTATTTTTATTAAATATATTATATTTTTATTGATTTAATTTTAAAATTTTAAATATGAATATCAAATTATAAAATTAATTATATGTAAATAATGATAAAATAAAAAATAAATTGTATTAAAATAAGAATATCATTTCATTGAGTTAAGATTTGAGTTTTATATTATTTTATTGTTGGTGGCAAGTTTAGTATCTAATAGGTGTATTTGAGTTCAAATTTGAGTCCAAGCATTGAGAATGCTTTAAGAAGATCGTTCATATTGCGATAGAAATTAATAAATGATATATTTTATATAAGTAGATTTTATGTGAAAGTGATTTATATTATGAATTGCTTTTTAATAAGCTCACAAAAATAAATTTTTATATTATAATAATAAACCCATAAAATAAAGAAACTGGATAATAATTCATCATGGCTTAGTCTTGTATGCACCAATTACACCATGCAATTCAAGTTTATTTTTAAAAAGTTACACAAAATACTATTGAAAAGTTACACATATTATTACAGAAAAGTGTATCTTTAATGTAATTTTTCAATGCACAAGAGTCTTACTTATTCATCATAAGAATATTATAAAAATAGTCTATGCAACTACTCAAATAAATACCAAGCAAAATTTGCACTCGCCTTTTTTTTTTAGTTATATTAGCTGTGAAAAATCGCAAGTATGCTTTAATTATAGGATTAGTCTTGTATGCACCAATTACACGGTGCAACTCAAGTTCATTTTTTAAGAGTTGTACAAAATATTACTGAAAAGTTACACATATTATTACTAAAAAGTGTATCTTTTATAGTGTAACTTTTCAATAGTAATTTGTGCAACTTTTCAGTAATAAATTGTGTAACTTTTTAAAAATGAACTTGAGTTGCACCGTATAACTGGTGCACAGGAGACTTACTCTTAATTATATAATTTATATTAATCGACATATTTTTATTTCACATTTTCAGTTAAATGTCAAATTAAAATTGAATTAATTTATACATTTCAAATTATATTTGCAAGTATATTTTAATTATATTATTCTACAAGCTTCACTCAATAAATAAATATAATATAAATATTGAATTTATTTTTATTAAAATACTAATAATTATCTAACACCAGGGAGAACCTACACGTTTCATGATACCGCGGCGAGTAGCTAGAATCAAAGGGCGTGGAGCTTAGCTTTGACGCCCAGACGTTGACATTTTGCAGCCAGAATCCTGATTTATGATTTAAATATAACCATGGAAAAGCTATTCCTCATCACCTCCACTACATAGATGAAAGTCCATAACCCCAGGTAATTAATTCTACATCTTTTCTTTTCCTCTTTACATGTCTTTTTGGGCTTCTCTAAATTTATCTTTATGCTCCACTTTTGCAGTTTTTCTGTGCTGGGTTTTCCTTTTATTGCCAAAGAAACTTCTTTTCTGTTTAATTAATATTATTTTGATTGATTTCTGGCCTCTTAAGATATGGAAATTTGTTGGGGTTTAATTGACTTTTGGGGGCTTCCACGCTGTTGAGTATGGAAAGCTATCTGTTTCTTACTTGACTTTTGCTTAATTTCTGGCAATTTTTTCTCTTGAGTGACATATTCTGCAAGAAATTATGCTCGTTTAATTGAAATTCAATCTCTTCACTAAATTTGGCCTAAATCTTGCAAGATTACTTCTGCGCTCAAGAGCATATACAATACAAGGGTTTTGGTGCAGGGGATGATTCTGTTTCTTTCATGAGGGATGAAAGAGAATATGAATGATGGGGAGATTGAGATTTCAAACCATGGATTACTTCCGAATTCGGATTCTTCTACTAACATCCAAGCATCACTGTCATCGGATTCATTGTTTGATGATTTGTTGAGAAATCCACAGACATGTACTCACACTCACACTTGCACTCGGCCCGGCCCGGATGCTGCACACACTCACACATGCTTACACGCACACACGCATGTTATCCAGCCCGAGATAGATGAGCAAAGCCCGGTTTCTAAACCCCGTAGGCCTTTAGGGAATAGGGAAGCTGTTAAGAGGTATAGGGAGAAGAAGAAGGCTCATGCTGTTTATTTAGAGCAGGAAGTCAAGAAACTGAGGTTTATGAACCAGGTTTTGATGGGGAAATTGCAAAAACAGGCTCTTCTTGAAACAGAAATCGCGAGCCTCAGGACCCTTTTGCTTGATCTACGAGGGAGAATCGACGTAGAGTTGGGAGATGGAAAACAGTGTTGTAATTCAATGAGTAGCTTAGTGGAGAGGGAATGTGGGAGTAACTTAGGCTGTGACTTTGCTGGCTCCTCTGATGTTGTAAACAAGAATGGAAAAACCATGGGTGTTGAAGCTAATTTGAACTATATACCGAGCAGCTCGCAATGTATGCACGAGTCGTTGGAGACGTTCACTTCGTCTTACCCTCGAGAGGGTAAGTAACAATGGCATGATGCCTTAGTGATGATTTATAGTTGTATAGAGGCATGCTTTGGTATATTTTGTAGAGGAAATGAGCTTGCTTTTAGAGATATACATCTTAACCGACAATGTTGGACTAACCTTTTGAGCAACACCGTATGCAACTTATACTTTTTTTATTGAAAACAATTAATACTTTTCAATGTATCGATTAATACTATTAAAAGAAATTAACTTGAGTTGTTGTGTATACAAGTTTTTATCATAGCTGTTACTTCACATTTTGTAGTTTGTTACGTCTTAGTTGGGAATGTCCACTTTATAAATAGGTGTGTTTACTTTGTGAGGTGATATTAGAAGGGATATGATGAAATAATGGGTGAGGATAGGATAAAATAAGTCGAGGCAATTTTATTCGAAAAATTGGATGTTAAATGAGTTGGTTACGTTTAGATCATAGAAGTAAACGAGTGATAAATCCGGATAATTTTGTCATATTCCGATTTATTACCCCTGGTAAATGCTAAAATTAAAGAGCAAGTTTCTTGTAGATCAATTTTGTCGGTTAACTTAATGATACTAATTGTTTTAGCTATGTTTTGCTGCGATTAAAATGTAATTTCACTGTTGGGATTGTGGATGAAAACTGAAGATTTCCTTTGGGGAACATAATTGTAAATTAGTAAGAAGATACATGGGCCAACCGTCTTGTGTTATTATTTGGGCTTTTGGGCCCAAACCACCGGTTGACCTTGGGCCTTTTCAAGACTGTTTGGTTTTACCAACCTCAATATTATATTACCAAATAAACTTTATATCAAGTCTGGGAGTGTTTGGTTGATAATTTTTGAATGTGAGTAATGACAATCAAAGTTATAGGGTGTGTTTGGATTGAATCTACTACTCCATAATTTTAATTTCCAAAGATTAAGGTATTTATTATAGTTTAACTATTTAAAAACTATGATTTTTATTCTATATTATTTTTATTTTTTACAATTATATCAAACGCCACCTAATTAGAAATTATGCAATTACAATTCTTAGAAAGGAATTATTACAATGTGACTGTAGCTGTAAATCGGATGACGGATGTTGTGTTGGACACATAATGTCCTCAAAAGAGGGAATTTCACTTTTTCAGAGGACACACGTTCATTTTAAAATGGTCCAAAATATTAAGATTTAATCACATTTTCTTTCTTTTCTTTTCTTTTTTTTAACAAAAGATGAGATGTATTTTGTATTTTTATTTAGTCTTTTGGGATCACTTTATAGAAAAAAAAAAAAGAAATTGAATCAAATATAAAATGTTCCAGATATTTTTAAAACGGATGCATGTCCTACTAAATTAAAAGTGAAATTCCCTTTTCCCCAAAATATGATCATCATGTCCCACACAACATTAGTTTGTGTGGAGTCAAGTGGAAGTACATACGATGTAGAGTAACTCTCCTGTAAATTTGAGTTCACATGAACTCGTATCACTGTCATGTGTAATCGCTATCAATTTTATTCATATATAATATCACTGTTATAAAAATATACTTGATTTTTTAACAGTGATAGTAAATATATATAACAATGATAGTGTATACAAATGACAGTGATACTTGAAAACTCGAGTTCACCGTGAACTCGAGTTTATACAAGTTTTTGTCTTCGACATAATGTTTGCTTTGTTTATCTATTCTATCACTCTTTAAAATGAATTAAGTTCAATAATTTTTCCAACTTCTGAATAAATTTAAATTAATTCGCAGCTCAATTTATTTGCAAGTTTAATTCAATCATTAATAAGATGTGATGAAAGTATAAGCTCGTGTTATAGAAAGATATATAGTTCAGCCTGTAAACATAGCCTTAATGGGCCAATACCTATTGTCAGATTAATTAAAAAATATGTGTGCCTACTTTATAAAGAGTGATTGTACAACTGATGCAATATGTTTCTCTTTTATTAAAAAATTAAGAAAGTTTTTGGTATAATTGTAAGGAATGGAAAGGGTATAGAAATGAAATAAATATATAATGAAAGTCATAGTTCTCAAATAGTTGGAATTATAGTAGATTTCTTAGTTTCTATAAATTAAAGTCATAATAGAGTCATTCTAAACACACACTATGACTTTGATTACCATTACTCACCTTTTTTAGGAGCCACTCTAATATTTACAAGGAAAATAAACAATACTTTAATACACAAATTAATATATTTTCAAAATTACTCATTAATATATATTTAACCTTTTAAGCACAATCAATAGTTATTCCAACTCATATAACTTGTGGTACGCAAGGCTTGATCACATATAAATTGTTTTAAAATTCTTAGTGCTGCTTGGTACATAACATAAAAGCAATAATATGAATTTTTTATTGGTTTTATATTACTTGGTAGAAAATACAGATTTATATTGACCCAATATTTTTTCTTATGATCCAGTAAAAAAAAAGGATCTTATTACACCCTTTTCACTATTCACTTTGTAATAAATTATCTCATTTCTTACCCCTTATCATTTTTGTATGACTTGAATAATAACTTTTATTCTTATATATCTACATGAAATTACTTTTTTTCTATATATATATTACACCATACCAAGTGAGATTACTTTTAGGATTATTTTATGCAACTTTTTTATCACACTCTACCAAATAAGATCATATAAATTTTACTTACAATATTTATAATACTCCCTTCATCCCTTATACTTGCTCGCAACTTTTGGGCATTAATTTTAAGAAATGTATAAAATTATTAATATAATATATGTGATGTGATGGAGAAAAATGAAAAAGTAATGGAAATTGTGTAAAAAATATTTAAAAAAATAATAAAAAAGTGAATAGTAATTTCCTAAAAACGTAAAAAAACAAATGAGCAACATATAATGGGACGGACGAAAATGGCAAAATGAGCAACTTATGGTGAAACAGAGAGAGTATCTAATATTGGCTACAAGTGACCATCTTATTTCAATAAATTTAAGAATATTATCCAATATAATAATTGAAAAGAAAATCAGTAACAGTTAAAAATAATTTTTGTGAAGGCGTTGATGCTGCAAAAAATAAATTAAGTAAAATAAAAAGATTTAGGTATTAGAGATGACCTCTTAATATGCTCACGACTGGGCTTTTTTTTCGAAATATTGTAATTTTATTTTTTATTTATCAATATGTGGTGTTTTTGTGAGTTGTTTGCATTATAAGCAAGGGCGCCATCACAACTGGCACCCTCACATCATACCCCACCCCGCTGACATGCCCCTGCCACCCCCACCCCACACCCTGCCCCCTCCCACGTAAATTCATATATCTCTTATGTGGGTTTTTCGGTTTTTCCTTGGATACCCTTTCTTTCCGCTTGAGATAAAAAAAAATTGTCATCTTAATTTTATGTTAATTTTTATCGGCGCCTTTTGATCACAAATATCGGCATCAGGTAAATTATCCAGCGTCAATAATAACAACATTTAATTATTTAAATTAAAAAAAAATTAGAAAAAAATTAACAACACATGGATTTACAGTGAAAAAGAGGGAAGAAGAAATGTTGCGGAAGTTAATAAAAACCACACAATATCAATAATTTATTAATAATTATATTGAACTTAATAAAAATAATATTAATTAAGAGTAAATTTTGGAAGAGTGGTGAGTATTGGCGGTTTTTTTTAAACTAGGTCATTTGTGAAAGCTAGTATTTGCACCATTTTTTAAATTAAAAAAATAGAATTGAATTTTACATTGGGAAAGTAAGAGGTGATACAATTTTTAATAAATTATATATAAATATATATATATATATATAAATATGCATTTGAATTTTAGATTAATTCTAATTTTTGATCCACAACAATAATATTAATAATAATAATAATAAAAGAAAAAAATTTAAAAAGTAAAAAATTTAACTGTCAATGTCATAATCCCTTAAAATATGAAGCTACACGTTTATTTACTTCTTCTTCTTTTGAATTTTTTTTTACTTCATGATCTACTTTACCCGATTTTTGGACCATGTTCAATTCATTTAATATTTTAAAATAAAAATTTATTATTTTAAAAAAATTTGAAAGAGTATACATTTTCTTTCTTATTTTTTTAAAAAAAAATTACTTATTCAAAATTTTAAATTTATTTTACTTTCTGCAAATTTCAAGAAAATGGTACTTTTTAAAATTCAAATATGATAAGTTTATAAAAGGTTATAAAAAACACCGTATATTGATAAACACTGTATATTGAAAAATTATTTTAAAAAAAGTTATAAAAAATACCGTATATTGATAAATTATTTTTTCAAATGCAATATTTGAATAAATCGACCCAAAAAAAATGAATGATAGTGTGATGATAAATGGGTGGGTGGATGGGGGAGGAAGCAGGGTGTGTGATGATGGGGGTGCAGGTGGGGTGGGTGGCATCAGAAGATGATGGGCGCCATTTAAGATGGCGCCCTCCCCTTGGGCAACAATGAGGGCAATTGGTATGGCGTCTTGCTTATTTTATCAATAACTTACAAAAACACCACGTATTGATAAATAAATAAAAAATTATATTATTTCGAAAATAAACCCACGACTCAGTGTGGTTCTTTAGGGTGAATACACGTGCCATTCAAAGCACGTGCAAACCACGCACCTCCATTGTACTGAAAAGGTCCTCGTGTGCAGTAGCCAATAAGTGCCCTCGTGGCCACGCACACCCACAATCATGCTACCAAAGAAAATGACCAAACAATATGCTACTATGATTGAGTTCTCATTCTCAAATTAAAATCTATATGTAATATTTCCTTCGTCGTCTGAAGATATTTTTTATAGGCAGAAGTAACACGTATATTAAAAAAAAAGAATTGAATAAAAATATATTATTTTATTAATTTTTATGAGTATAAATTTTATTTTATTTTTTGTGTAAAATTTGTTGTTGTATTTAAAAAAAAAAAGGTGAAATTTTAGATGAATTAGAGAAAGTATGCAATTGTGTTTTCTATACGGGGATCCGCAGTTAAACCGATTTGGGCATATTTGAAATGTCTTAGTCTCGTGTGTATTAAATATACAGTAAAATTTTATATGAGACTATTCCATGATATAGGATCAATATAAATATGTTATTTATTAATAAAAAATTATTATTTTTAAAATAATGAAATTTTAATTAAAATATGATAATCATTTTTTATTATCACTTTTAAAAAGTGATACTTTTTTATTAATAAAATAATTGGTCTCACGTCATTAGACAATCACACACAATTTATTCTTATTGAAAAGTGACTTTTCAGTAATAACATGTAATTTTTTAATAATAATAAGTGTAATTTTTTAAAAATGCATTTAAATTGTACATTAAACTTGATACACAAGATATTTATTCATTTGAAATTGCATTGACTGTTCAATTGTAAAAATAATTTTTGATATGAAAGATAGGAATATAAAAAATAATAAATTTGTTTTTTTTGTAACATTATTACAGTAATTACCACCATCATCCTAAAAAAAAATTGCATACTTTTTCTTTTTAGTGTATTCCACTTCCACAAAAATTTTGCATATTTCTCAAAATATAATTATTCTTTCAAAATTTTCACTATACACATTATACTCATTATATTTATTCTTAAATATTATGGCATATAAATACCACAATCTATTAACAAATGAGTGTTGTATTCTTTTCATGTACCTTTGCTTACAATTAACCAAGTGGCCTTGGGAACGGAAGAATTCTTACTTTTAGAATTTTAAAACTATAAAATAATGAAAATGATAGTGTTGTAATAAAATCTTTATTTTCCTCCGTTCTCATTCCCAACTCACAATATTTATAATCAAATATTTCCTTGAAATTATTATGTAAATAGCTACTTTTTTTTACGATTATTTATTGAAAATATTTTCTAATAAGCTTTAGAACTTTTAACATAAGGTCTCTTAAGTAGGGGTGAGAATATGTCAGACCTCTCACAAAAAAAATTGGATCTGTTTTACTATTGATGGGCTTAAGAGTGACATGTTATCTATAGTAGACTTTTTAGTAGGCCCGGCTTGAGCCTTTTAACAAATATATCTGGTCTGAAAGCCTTTTAAGACCATGTTTATCACCAACCAGAAAATACGATCGCGAAGAAATGACAAAACTCAAAAATTAAAAAAATAAAATAAAACTGAAAATAAATCGGTCGACCACCCATGCTGCCATACAACCACACCATCCAATTTGGGGGATCGATTAGATGTTGACACATGTCAACTTCTAATTGGTTTCCTATATATTTTATATAATGTATTTTATTTTAATTTTTATTATTAATTTTTTTTGTCAAAATTCATATTTTTTCATTCTCTATAAAATGAGATCAATATTGATATAGTTTGAAATACGTTAAAAATTACACTTTTTCTTATAATTTCTCATTATCTTAGGTATTTTAAGTTTTATTTTTATAACTGTCCCAATTAATCAAATTTTAATTTTTGTGGTAATATTTTTTCATGTTAATTAGAAATTAGTAGTAAAAAAAATTTTAAATAAAAAATAACTATTAATAATATATAATAAATTAAATAAAAAATAATAATATAATATTAGTTGATCTAGGTTGGAGAGGTTGCTGATAAAAATAAGAAAAATAGATGTAGAGTGGGTTGTATAGATGGATGCAAGAGAAATAATATTTAATTGAGTGACCGGGTTGAAGGGGTTACTGATAATCTGGGTCTAAAGGCCTACCTAAATAAAAGTTTTTTATAACATTTTATTCATATGAAAATTTTAAAACCACATCTATAAAATTAACAAATGCTTCAATAACACCAATAATAATATTAAATATTTTATCAAATCACAAATAAACATTGTTAATGCCAACATCATCTCACTAAGAAACAATAACAAAATCATAAAATAGTTAAAAAAATAAATACATAAGTGATAAATGTTCCTTCCAATTTTTTTCAACTTACCACCTTCTATGGTAACTGACAATGTTTTGTTAGTGCATCTATATATTAATTAATAAAAAAAATTATATATTATAAATCAATATTATCTTAATTATATAGTTACATATTTTATATATATATATATATATATATATAATTAAATAGGTCGGTCTGTTGGGCTTAAAAGACCTTTAAAAAAGCTCACATCTGGCCTATTTAACTAAATATGCTTTTAAAAACGCATGGACCTGACTTATTTATTAAATAGGCAGAGCCGAATAAAGTCTTTAGTAGGTCAGGCTGTAGGCCCCTGTTGGATAGGCAGACCTATTCCCATCTCACCTCTCAAGTTAATATTCAATTTTTTCAATCCAAAAATAGCATATGAAAAGAAAATTAACTTGGTATCTCTTATCCAAAGACAAAATAGGTGATTGAATTAGGACCTAAATTTCCAAAGTATTTTGGGATTTCTTCAAAGGAACTTTTCTTATTAAAGGACAATTGCTTAAATATTTTAGCATATATATAGTCCCTCCCTCATCCCACTTGTGACCACTTTTTCTTTCCCCTCTCCAATCATAGCGCAAATGTAGATGAAAAAAAGGTGTTACATTTAATTCATGAGGAATGCGCTGTAAATTATCATGATTTCTTGGTAGATTGTCGCATGTGGGGTACTCTCCATCATCTCATATACAATACGATCCTCCTTTTAATCCCTTAATTTTTTTTATATTTCTGCATTTTGGTTAATATGAATTTTTTTTTTCAAGTTGTGAGATATAACAAAAATCAAAATGCATTTTAAATCATATTGATTTTACATTTTCTCTTTTGCTTTTTAAATCATATACAATTAATTTTATAACTAGGAGATAGGTATCTCTACATCTCACGTTGAATATCTTTATCAGGAAGAATAACATTTCTACTTCTCATATTTGGCTTTGTGAGTAACCTCTGTCAAATGAGTTTATAAGCTAAAGTCAAATCTTTTTTAATGTATAACAAAAAAGAAAAGTTTAAATATCTCCCAATTTTTTTTTTTTTAGGAATACATTTCATTACAATAAAGTACTGCACTTTTTTTCTTTTTAATGTAAAAAAGTTCAAATTAAGAGGGAGCTTGATATGAAAATTAATAATGTAAATGAAATATGTATATAGTAATTATAGTAGTTAATAAGAATAAATGAGATACACAACATTATTTTTTCTCCTAAATAAGGTAATCATCACACTCATTTGATTACTTTCTTCTCATGTTATAATCATCATCCTCAATCAATACATCATACCACAACCAATAACTTTCTTTTTTGTTCACTTTTTCCAAAATTAAAATACAACACTAATGATGTAACTACTATTAACACAAACACTCATTCAACATATATAAGGGTAAGAAAGGAAAATGAAATTTCATTCCCATTACCATTGAAGAAAATTTTAAATAAGCGTCCCCTAAATTTTATTGGAGAAATTTCTAACCCATCTAAAGAATTATTGACGAAAACTGTTCCAGTCCAACCGTAAGAAAAATTAAGAGGGCGCTTGGTATAAAAATTCTTCAATAATAATAAAAGTGAGGATAAAATTTCCGGTGTTAATTATGAAATTGTTTTGATGTACACTATATATTATATATGTATACTTCTTTGAGTATATAACTTCTTTTCTGACCAACCTACATAAAAAAAAAAAAATTGTAGATAAGTATGTGCAAATTAAAATAAATAAATTATTATTATGTTATTTTTGTACACAAAATACAATGAAAATTTTAATTTGCCTACATTATCACCGTATTGACAATTAAATTTTTATGCATCATAATTTATCATCTCAAACAGTAATCACACTTACTATGGGGCCAACTCCACCACCAAGTCATATGTGTCTTAATATTGATTTCTAATTTAATTTCAGCGATTGATCTAATGGTGAGATTTGAGATTTATGAGTGTACTTTTCTCTTGTTCTCATGTTTAATATTCACATAATATGATTAATCTTTGACATATAAAAAGCATGTAGAATCTTGTTCAAACCGAGTGGAAGATGAATTATGAACCCCGAATAAATCAGTCCTTCGGTGAATATCGTTTTATTTTAAAATATACTACATCCATCCACGAAAAATACGTTCAGATATTTACACATGATTTAATGCAATATATCGGAAGGTATTAGAGAATATTGTTAGGTCCGAAATGAATAAAGAAAATATCTTTGAAAAGTATGTCATATGTACTTTCCAAAGACATTCTCTTTATTCATATCGGACGTCACAATATCCCGTAATATCTTTCGACATATTGCATTAAACCACGTGCAAATATCTGGGCGTATTTTTCGTGGACGGAGAAAGTATATTCTAATTTAAGCACGTTTATCAGTGTAAGGGACAATTTTGAGAACTTCTAAAAAAATTGACCTTAATGTGAATGTGTTGTTTTAACTAAAAGGATTACCACCTCCGTCCATTTAAAATTGAGTAAGTCTCTTGTGCACCAGTTATATCGTGCAACTCAAGTTCATTTTTAAAAAGTTACACAAAATACCACAGAAAAGTTACACAAAATATCACAGAAAAGTTACACAAATTATTACAGAAAAATTACACTATTAAAGATGCACTTTTCAGTAATAACATATATAACCTTTCAGTAATATTTTGTGTAACTTTTTAAAAATGAACTTGAGTTGGACGGTGTGACTGGTGCATACAAGACTAAGCCTTTAAAATTATATTTAATTAAACTACATATATCATCATTTTGTGAATGTAAGTAGTATGAGATACGATGCATGTATTAAAAATTGTTTCAACTTTCAAAAGAAAGGGAAACCCCACTTAAAAACTAATAATTAAATTTGTTTTTTAAAAGAGATATTCAACAATAATTTATTTTAGTATGGCCCATGTTTGTGTATTTTAAGAGGACATTGACAAGAGAGAAAAGAGTGGTAGCCTCCAACTTTTATTTATTCAAATCAACACACCTTTTTCGAGTATTACATTCTCCTTTAGCATACCAACTCTCGTTGTCTTTCCACTTTTACGTGCTTTTAGATATTATACTAATCATCCTTAATCATTATCATAATAATAGTAATTATTTAACAAAGAATGTGTAGGGGAGCCTCTACATATATATAGTTGGAATCGCCTATTCTCTATGTTATGAATTTTTTAATATCACAATAAATTTTATTTTTTTAATAAAATATCATCATTTCTCAGTTTTTTTTTTCTACTAAACATAGGATAGGAGTGATAATGGAGTACAGCGAGGAAGGTTTGCCTTGATATTCATCCTTGCTCCTTATCTGATCTCAATTCTTTTAATTACTCTTTATGTATCTCTATAAATTTTGTATTTATTTTTGTTTATATTATTATAAATTATTCATTCTCTTTTTGATAATTTACATTTTAGTTTTTAATCTTATTATTTTTATTATAATATTATACTTTTTTACTTTATATCGCATCACTTGTATTTATAATTATTATTTTAATACTTATTTTAATTCGTATGCTCAAAATATGTGAGAAATAATAGAGGGAAGAAGGGAATATTATATTTTCCTAAAAATAATTTGAAAAACCAATTACATTGTAAAATTAAATATTTAAAAAAAAGTAAATGACCAAAATATAAATAATAAAAAATTGAGTAAGTACCATCTCACTATATAAGATCAGTATAATGTCTTCCTATAAAAAAAATCAGTATAATGTCTCACTTTTAAAAAGTGATAAAATTTTAATTAAAAAAAAATATTTTTATTAAAAGTGAGTATCACTTTTCATAAAAATAGTCATATCTTATCGTATATCTATCGAATTTCATAAAAAAGTAATAATATTTTTGTTAAAAGTAATTTTTTCTTAAAAATATTATTACATTTTACTATAATCATATTACATTTTTTTGTCAATCTCATATAATAAAATAATAATAAAAATCTTAAAAGATAATATTCACGATTCCCTTCCAATCCATCCCCCTTGATATTTGCGATTAAAAAAATTTCATTTTTCCCAAAATCATTTGAAAATACAAATAAACCGTTTCAATCGGAGAGGACATGATGCGATTATGGTATATATACATTTTCATCCTTATTTAATGGCTGCTTGGTTGGGGATAATATAGGTGGAGAATGATAATTAACGAAAATTAATAAGGATTCATTCACATTAGAAGTATTTTATACTCCCTCCGTCCACGAAATTTATGCTCATATTTTTGCACGTGGTTTAATGCAATATGTCGGAAGGTATTATGAGATATTGTGAGGTCCGTTTTGAGTAAAGAAAGTATTTATGAAAAGTACATATGATATACTTTTCATAAATATTCTCTTTATTCAAAACGGACCTCACAATATTCCGTAATACCCTCCGACATATTGCATTAAACCACGTGCAAAAATGTGAGCATAAATTTCATGGACGGAGGTAGTATTATTTATTGTACATTAAATAAATCATAAAAATATGTTAAAATTATACCAAGCGCCCTCTAAATTAGGAAATAAGATACGTGTATTATAAAATTGCATCTACGAAAGTATAATGAGTAGTTTATCTCATGTATGAACAGTATGCATCAAAATTAAGTGAGTAATTAAATGACATATTTGCATCAGTCGTGTAAATTATGTTCTAATTACAATAAAAAAGTAATGTTTCTTATAAATAGTAGTATGCTTGCTGTGGAAGACTAGAAATGAATACATTTTTTAAGTAAATGATCTTAAAATGAAAAAGCTACCTTTTGGAGATCTTCTCATGTAAAGGTGTTACTCACACCTATATTTTGATCACGTAACTTTTAGTGATCAATGAATTTTTTTTTCCTAATAAAAAAAAAATTGTACCTTATGGATCACACATTATTTTGGAGAACATTAATTGTATGTGCAAAAGGTATTTCCAAAATACGTTCACAAAATGATAAAAGTTTCTCAAACTGGTTAGAGAATTTCTCCCGTTTGAGGGTTAGTAGTACACTAGTACTATCTTTGAAAGAAGTCTTCACCATTGACGAAAAATTACTACTTCTGACTGGAAGTCTTATCTACAGTGGTTTCAAAAATTGCGGTAGACTCCTTTTAAATGGATGGATGAATTTGAAAATAAGTAGATTTAAAAAAATAATAAATATAAAAAGATATATATTTCAAATCAAGAATGGTAATGAGATGGGAAAATCTGAAAAAAAAAAAAAGTAAAGGAGAGATAAATATGAAAATGAGTACAGCGGAAGAATTTTAAATGACATAATTTTGATTGAGACTTAAAATTCCTCCATTTTAAACATATTGCAAATCTAATTATTTTTAAATTCATTTAAACTTATTTATGGAGAGTGATTATAGTTTCCTATCTCATTTTCTTGAATCTAGTATTTTAAGGCTGATTAGTTTTTTTCCCCCTTTGGTTTTCCTTCTTCGTGCGTAGGTTTAGGGTTATCTAGTACTCGTTTTGAGGTCTCGTTTGTTTGTAATAGGGTTATCATGTTTTCGTTCTGTTTTTTGTCTTCATACAGTTTCTTATACTTGTCTTGTGGTTCAGAGTTCTTCCTTTTATTTTTTTCTTATTTCGTTTATCTGCATGTGTTTACGCGGAAATGATCTCTTAATTGGTATTAATCCTACCACTAAACTAAGATCTACCAAAACTTGAGTTTACAGCTAAAAAGACTAGATTCTCACATAATTTATGGGCCCAACAAGATAAGGATATTTATTATAAAATACACATCATACTGGTTATTAGATTAACGGTTGTAACTCAGACCCTAAAATTAAGTATTGAGATGTCTTTTAATCAGTTATTACAGTTTGGTCCATTATAAACATAAGATTACCTACACAATGTAAGGGGTCTTCTTCATTTTTCCTCATTCTTACATGATATACAACACACACATTTGAGGGGAGAGCAAGAATGCTATAACCCGAGTCTTTGCTCTTCAATTATTTTATGTATTCTTGTTTGTAATCATTTACCTAGCCACATATGATTCACAGTTCAAAGCGTTTATAACAACTTGATTCATTTATTCTTTTATTATGTTTTTTTCTTCATATTACACACTGTTTTTTCTTCTGATTCAGATATCTCTCTGTAATTGTAGGGTTTGTGTGATTTTTCTTTTCGTTTTACGCAGAGTTAGGTTGTTGGTTTCTCTCTTTTGTTAGTTGTGCGGGTGCAGGATCCTATTCTTTGACATTTTCCATATTCTTCGGTAATTGTGAAGTATAGGAGCCAGAGGAGGACAGTCAGGTTGATTGTTGTTTTTAATCTATGCAAGTACGAGCAACACACACGTGAAAGTTGTAGTAGACGATCAAGCTAAATATCGATCACGTGGAAGCAAGTGCTAGCTAAATCTAATTCCTAAAAATATGCTTTCCAAAATAAAATGATGAAATTGCATGTTCTGGTTCAACTTCATCAAAACAAAGCTCAAACAAACTAGTAATAGGGGTGAACTAATCTAGCTGTGTAAGAGTGCAAGATGTGGGTGTGTGCTTATTTCCCACCTCTCGAGGGTAATGTCTGGTCATTGTCCGCTTTTGTTTGCTTGGGAAATCAATAAGAGTATGGAAAGAGACGCTCAAATTTGAACCAATATGGCCTTAGAATGAGGAATGTAGAAATGTGGTGGAGAGAAATTGAGGTGGAACCATACAATAAATCTCGCTGAAAAAGTGCAAAGGTGTGGGGAGATTTAGGTTTTTGGGGGTCAAGAAGTTTGGGTGGATGAAGAAAGATATAGACGACTGTAGAAAAGTGCTTGATAGGATCCATAGGTTGGCTCCTACGGATAAGAATACGGGATAGAAAAGCAATAGGAAAAGAATATAGAGATTTTGGTTCGGTAAAAGGAGGGGCATACTAGCATATTCTATCCAGATCGAACGAAATTAAATATGGGGATAGAAATACTAGTTTTTTCTATAAGATGGGTTCGGGTAGGATAAAGAGAAACTAGATCAAAGTTGTTACTGATTTGAGGGGTAGTAACGTTACGTTGTTGGAGGGTACATATTGCAAGTGTATTCTAATCCTATTTTATAGACCTTTTTTTACAGCAGATGGGGATGTGGATATGATCGAGGTGCTGGATTTGGTGTCATGCTAAGTGAGTAGGAAGATGAGTCACTTACTTGGCTCAGCCTTTTACGAAAGGGGTCACTAAAGCTCTTGCTCAGATGCATTTGACTAAGGCCCTGAATCCAATGGTATGTGAGACAGTATGAAGTGGTGAGCTAGAGTGGGCTTTCAGAAGGTTATGTTAAAATCACTACAAATGCAGTTTGATATGGTGTTCAAGAAAAAATTACATTAGACCAATATCTCAACATTGATCAACATGAAAGTCATAGCTAAAATGATCACCACGATCAAATATTACGAGTTCAAATTTAATGAATATACTTTCTAATCAAGTTCTTTTTTTTTTTCTGCCCCCCTATTAAACTTCACATGTAGAAGCACACTTTCTTTAAAAAAAAACGATTTATTTGACATATAGAATAATAAATTAAGAGTACTTTGAAATAAAGTGAATATTGTGAGAATGATTTATTTCTATATATGAAATATAAAATTTATTAAACGACATCCCATATTTTTTAATTTTTTTCAAACAAATTCTAGTATGTTCCATGTGAATGACATGCACTTTGATTTTAAGCTCAATTTTGATTACAATTTTAATTTTGTTAAGACACACAGTACATGCCGAACTGCATATTATTTTTTCTTTTGCAATTAGAGTATTACTGATTACTTTTTGAGGCATTACTAATTATTTCTTAGTGTATTACTAATTACTTCTTGAGATGTAACTGATTGTTGATTGAGATTTTTTTTTTCAAAATTCAAGTATATATCATGCATATGGCGCATAATGACAAAAACTTGTATGAATCTGAGTTTACGGTGAACTTCAGTTTGTCAACTATCATTGTTATGTATATTTACTATCGTTGTTATACATATATACTATCATTGTTAATAAATCACGTATATTTTAATAACAATGATTTTATATATAAATAATAGTAGCAATGATTATATATAACACTGTCAGTTCATATATACACTTTAATTCACAAGAGATCTACTCGTGCATATATAATAGAGTGACTCATAAAATTTATAAGGGAACAAAGTGAGTAAGTAGTATCATTTAGTTCCTTGTAATTTATGAGTGCATATATGTCCAAGTTATATTTTTGAAATAAAGTTGAATGCGTCATTAATTTAATTAATACTTAGAGGAATTATAACATAACTAACAAAAAACTCTATTAAATTCCAATTATGATACTTGATTCATGTTAAATTCCAATTATTAACAGTTGGATATCAAATAAGCCAGAAGGATATGAATATATTATATATACATAAGATTTATTCATGCATTGCTACGACGATAATATTAATGATGATTATGTACTCATGAACTATTTATAGTACATTAGTTAGAACTTTCATTTATTTTTATCTATTCAACACCTGTCAGTGAGTGTTTTAATTAATTTCTATAACCAATTCGACAAATCAATATAAAATTATTTGTAGCTTAAAATGTAATCCATTCGTCCCACTATATGTTGCTTATTTTATCATTTTCATTCGTCTCATCACCTTTTCATTTTTTCTCATCATATCATTTATACTATATTAATATTTTTATACACTTCTTAATACTCGTGTCAAAAAAAATATGAGGTATGATGTAAATATATTTTAAAATAATTTTAACCCAGCTGTTACAGTCATAGTACGTCCTTAAAAAAAAAAAGGTGGAATAGTTTGTTGCTTTGTAAAGTTATTTTGTTTGGTTTAGGACATAGGGAGGGAACAAGATATTCTTGATTGAAATAGGCGTTGACCAAACACCTCCCCAAGCGTACAATTATTGAATCCTCATCATCCCGACCCTCAAAATGCCCTTGTCGCTGTCACATGTTATTTAAATAAATTGGTTGATTTATGTGTTGGTGAAAAAAAAATAACTATATTTACAAATTTATTTATAATATTTATTCAAAAGTATTTTTTTTAATAGAAGCATATTTTTTTTACACAAAATTAATTTATTATTAATGTCAATTTTGTGAACCATTTTGTAAATTTTTTTTACTCTTGTTGTTTTTGGAATTATAAATTAAGATAAAAATGAAAAAAATATAAGTGATATAATGAAAAAAGTAAAAATATATAAGTGGTGTGATGAAAAAAAAAAGAAAAAGTAATAGAAATAGTGTAAAAAGTAATTAAAATAATAATTAAAAAGTAAAAAAAAAAAAAGAGAAACATATAATAGGACGAACGAAAATGATAAAATGAGCAACATATAGTGGGACGGGGAGTACATATGTGAATAACGTTATGCTAAAAGTATACATTATAAATATTAGGAATTAAAGTTTTTTTTTCCTACAACTTGTCACAAATTTGAATTTGGTCCACATGGATTACATATTTTGATTTTGGTCATGTAAGTTTAAAAGTATTTTGATTTTGGTCCTTTTACAAACATACAGGACCAAAATCAAATTTGATTTTAGTCCTGTAAGTTTGTAATAATCAAAATAATTTTAAACTTACAGGACCAAAATCAAAATGTGTAATCTAAAGGACTAAATTCAAAATGAAACAAAGTTATAGGACTTATAAATCTTGAATCCCTAAATATTATGGTAATAATAATTTTGTGAAAATATCATAATATACTCATTTTCAACAGCTAAAATTTTATTTTACCAATATCTATTTTTTTTAAAAAAAATTATATCAAATTTATGCTATAAGACATAAATATCCTCATAGAATAGGTATACAAGAGCTAATAACTTTGAATTTAGTCCAACTTTATCCTCATAAATACACTACCCTCATATTGTGGGTTGGTTATGGGTTAGTAAATGAACATGGAGGGAGAGAGGTTTGTATTTATAAATATTAGAGTGTTACTCAATCATTCATATGTTGTTTTACTTCTTTTCAAATATTTGTGTTTTTGAATTAGTATTTTTTTTATTAAATCACTGATTCGATACCCGATTAATGAAGATTAAAGCTTATAATTAAAAAAAATTGAAGACAATTCGGTAGAAAATTAAAAAATATATATTTAATTTTGATGTGGATAATGCTCTCGTGTTAATTATATTTTAATAGATATATTTTTAAACATAAAAAATTAAATATTTTTATAAACTATAATATTCATTATATTGCATAAAAAATAATTTTTGTGTTGTAATATTTATTAATATGCACTATACATTTAAAGTAGTTTAAATAAAAAATTCAAACAATCACATATATATAATAAAAATATTATAATTAATTAATTTATAAACATTGTATGTTTTAAGATTTTATTGTATTACTTATTATTATATAATATTTAATAATATAAATATAAAATGGGGTGGGGTGGGGTAGGGTGGGTGGGTGATGTTTGTGGGCTCTATGGGTAAATGAATTATTTAAAATTGGAAATGGATAGAAAAATTATTTTTCTTTGAAGTGTGTAAAATAATTTTTTTTTTGAAGTGAAAAGTCAGTATTTTAAATTGTCTCCCAGTAATTTATTCATAATCATTTTGAGATTTGATTGTTATAAAATTTAATAATATAAAATATTATATATAAATTAACATCACAATATATGAACTAATACTATACTTGCTCCGTCCCAAAAGAAAAGACAAGTTCGGGTCCTATTCTAACAAAATAAAAACAAGGGTGAACTAATCTAACTTCCGTAGAAGTGAAAGGGAATGAGTGTATGCTCTAAGTAATCTTCATTATGCATCAATTCGAGTATTAATTCATACTATAGCTATCATGAATCTCATCAAATGATTAAACTAGGTAATTAACATCTTATTAAGCACTAAATTCCTATTTGAATGCCTAATACTTCTACTGATTTTGGTCTAATCTCCTAACAATTCTTATTGACATAGAAACCAAAACACAAATACTTGATGTGCACTACAAGCAATTAAGAACAAAATTGAATTAATTTAATTTCATATGTTGCCAACTCAATCAAAGAACTAATCTCAAGTAGCAAACAATCAAGACTCAAAAGATCATCCAATTAGAGAGTTTAATCATCTAAATCAAGATATAACATGAATCAACACAAAAATCAATAAATAACTTCAATCACTGATTAGGGTCATAATTGAATGTTTTTGCATCCATTTCTATATGTTTTTTATGTGCTTATGTTCATATTTGACCCTAATTTGGTATAAATTATGCTATTAACCATTTTGTGGCAAGAAAATGTGTTTTGTAGTGAAAACGAGCAAAAACCGGCAAAAGACGAGCAAGTTCGTAAAAGTTCAGAAAATGTGAGTTGATCTAATGGAGGCAAATGATATACCATGTCGAAGATTTCAAAGAGAGGGTCGCAACGGAAAAAGAATCGAGTCAATCGGAGCTCTAGAACTCAAGATATGAAGAAAACAAGAAGTCGAGGATCGATCGGACGAGTGGAAGCCGGGCTCGAGCGACCACAGGCCACGTTCGTGCGACCACAAGCCACGTTCGTGTGAGTCCCTTCTGGTTCTGGTGGCAAAGCATCACACGAACGCTCACACGAGCCCGCGTTCGTGCGACCACCTGCTTGTGTTCGTGCGAAGGCTCAGATTTCCAATTTTCGAAGGGCAGTTTCGTCTTTTCGTGCGTTTAATGAAGGACATTTTTGACCAAGCATTGTGGGCACTATAAATACCTCAAGGATCAGATTTCCAAGAGAATCATCTTCATTAGTTAGATCATTAGGTAGTTTTAGAGAGAGAGATTAGAGGTTACTTAGTGAGTTCTTAGTTAAATGCAATCTTCTTTCGTCCATGACTTTTGATCCGTCCGTCGGAATTTCAATCCGTTTGTTCCTACGTTCTTCTCTCGATTCAAGCTATGTTTCTACGGTTCAATTTCTCATTTTGCATTCCGGATTAGGAGATAGCTTTTCAAGGTTTGATGCTTGTATTTCAATTCTTCAACATTTGGTAAGATTTCTTGTATTTCATTTCATATTAGTGTTAATCATGTTTGTCTATGTCTTAATTGTTGATTTACATTTCCAATTAGCCATGGGCTAATATCCTTATTGCATGGTTGTATGAATACTATGGGAATTTAGTCTCTTGTTAATCCTATGCATGAATTAGTGATCTTGTTGGATTAGTTCTCTTATTAATGACTTATATGAATGTTTGGTATGTTTAATTGGAATGTATGGCTTATATAGTTAGCTATGAAATGAGAATTGAGCTATAAGAACCTTAAGCATACCAAGTGTTTGATGTTTGGCTTGTATGACCAATGAGAATTGCATATTAGCCTAAGACCTCTTAATTGGAGTGTTAGGAGTTGTAGAGAGATCTAGACACCTAATAGAGCCTTAGCTTGTGTTGTAGAGAGATCTAGACACTAGTTGGTTGGACTAAGACACCAAGAGACCTTTTGCATGCTAGGATGGATAGGATTCTAGAGGAACCATAGTAGGATTACTTCCATGTACACTTAACACTTGCTCACTTCTTTGAGGTGATAGTTAGGATTTACTTTGCTTTGCCATAGTAGATAGAATCCTTGATGGTTTTCTTGCTTTCCTAGCTATTAGCCTTTTGTAGACATTCAATGCTTGCTTGATATCGCATCGTTTCCCTGTGTTCGATATTTAACTTGGTTAACTTGCCGCGACAACAACGACCACGTTCACTTGCGTGGAAATCATCACGATTAGCCTATGGCTAATTGCATAAATATTAGCAAAAACACCATGAAATCAATCAACATACAATGAATTGAAAGAGAATTAGAAAATTCTTACCATATGGAGAGAAATAAGCAATAATTGGAAAAACTTCTATCCACAAGTTTTAATGAAATTTTTCAACAATTTTTTATATTGAACCATAAAATGTAGATAATGTAATGGAGAATATATCTATTGAAATTGATTAAAAATCTAATGGGGAGATCAAAATGAATTTGAGAAATCGAAGTAGAAATGTAGAGAGAGAGAGAGTTGGTAACTACCACTAATCTAATTCTAATCTAATCTATCTAAAAGTATGTTAAAGTAATTGCAATTACACCTAAAATATCAGAGAAAGGGTTATTTATAGGTGTCTTCAACAAAAATTGCAAAAAGTCCCCGAAAATAGCAAAAATCACATTTTTACCCAGTTTAGTACATACACCTAGCAGATTGATAAATACTCCCACTGCATATTTTCACACCTGCTCGAGCAACTGCTCGACCAAAGAAAAAGTGGCGCTCGACCAAGCTTTGTCGAGCGGTGCAGTCCCCTGGAGGCAGAATAGTTTTCACTCGACCAAGGAACAAGTGCCGCTCGAGCTAAGAACAATCAGCGCTCGACCAAACATGTTTTCTTCATATCTTGAGTTTTAGAACTGCGATTGACTCGATTCTTTTTATTTTGCGATCTTTTTTTCAAACTCTTTCACATGGTATATTATTTGTACCATTTGGATTGATTTAATAAATCCGAAATTTATTGAACTTGGTTGTTTTTCCACCTTTTTGCCTAATTTTTCCTACAAGTGCACAACTCTTTGCAAAATAGGTCAATAATGAATTAATATTAATAATATTTAGTATCATAAATTTAATCAAAATAACCAAAAATCATATCAAAATGAGCATGAATTTGATGCAAATATAATCATAATCAACATATTTTCTATTTTGGTGTTAGAAATTATTTATTAAACTTCACTTTCACAATATACACATATAATATTTATAAAATGTATTTATTTTACTTTTTTCTTAAACTGTGTCTTCAAAAGAAACCACAATGACTATTGGGACGGAGGGAGAAATATATATGAATTAACACCACATATTGTATTATGCATACCACTGTAAATGAATTAATATTGCTGATATATAACACTATAATATATATAAACTAACATCATATACCAACATGTGTTCTACTGTGAGAAATAAAATATATTATGTACAAAAATTATTTTCATAAATATTATTCATAAAATACCCGTTCAATGTTACGCGATTTGATATATATTTCTAATTTATTATCCAATGAAATTTCATATTTAGGTTGCTCGACAATGCCATGTGTGAATGAATTTTTTAAACTAAAAATAAGCTTATAATCACACAATTTTTATTTTTATAACACCATAATAAAATAAAATATTATCTACAGAGCTTGTATATATAACTAAGAAATTTTCAACAAATATTTTTTGTTATCTACAAAATTATCTATAAAATTTCCTAGTGACATATGCATCTTCATTCATTACTTTATAATTAATTAGATTAATTATTGTAGATAAATTATTTGTTAATAATTAATTACTTAGAAATTTTATTTTATAGGTAAATTACCAATAGTTTAAGATATAAAGATGCGTATATAATTATAAACTTTTATAGGAATTTGTACTTTGAAAATTTTATAAGCAGATTTAATTTTGTAAATAATTTTTTGTTTTTTTATAGTGTAAGTAATTTATTTATTTTACCCATTTTTCTAAACACCAACAATTATGAAGCTTCATATTTTACTCTTTATATTCTTCGAGCTATTCTTAAATTTTTTTAAGTACCAACCACTATATATTTATTCTTATAAACAATTTTTTCATTATAAATCATAACATAAGAACATAATACCTTTAATTTATTTTTTAAAATATGTATTTATTTTAATGGGAATAAAATAAAATAATGAGGGAAATTTTTTTCCCTTTTTTCTCTAAAACATCATTTCACATAATAATAGAACCACACTGTTATTTAAAAACAAAATCAGCTCTTTTGATAGATGTGAGTAATCGATGTTGGACGAACCTCAATATTCCATTAATATAATATATCGTCCATTTGAATTAAGTTCACATAAATTATCTTTAAAAAATTTCATAAAATCTCATGTTAATTGATGATATTTATCCATTCTTATATACCCATAATTCTTCTTTATTTATTTGATATGAAATATTATTTGGGATTGAAAAATTTGTAGTCCTATAAGTTGTTATAAATTTAAATTTGATTCACATGAATTATAAAATTGATATTGATTCTATAATTTTAAAAATATTTTATTTTTGTTCCTTTTACAAACTTACAGGATCAAAATCAAATTTAATTTTGCTCCTATAAATTTATAAAAAGATTAAAATTAAAATATTTTTAAATTTATAAGATCAATATCAAAATATGTATTTCGACTAAATTTAAAATAAAAATAAATTATATGACGTAAAAAGTTTTAATCCCTATTATTATTTATTTGACATCCCAACAATCAATGTATGAATTGAATAATTAATGTGACTTATCATTTATGATAGTATTGAGAAGGAACAAGGTCTTCTAACAAAGTAACAAAACCTATACTACCACAACAGTTCATAAAATATAATTAATTTAATAAGATATGTGGAATGGTATTATAAGATATTGTGAAAAAATATTAATCTCAAATAAAATGACATATTTTTTAAAAACAATCATTATATTTATAAATGAATTTCACAATTATTTTATAATATTTTTCAATATATATTATTAAATTATGTGCAAATAAAATAAATGGTATATTATGAATGGAGAAAGTAATTAATTTAATATCGAATAATTGTCTTAAATCATAATATTGGTACATTTTACAAATAAAAATAGATAATAGGACTACAATTTTTATTTTAACAATGTAACGGCTGCGGAATAAATCCAAATCCGTCAAATAATCTCAGTGTCAATATGTGCTTTATTTATGCACGTTTTGAGAAATTTTGTATTAAACTGTCATATAATATTTACAAAATTTTAAAAATGTTACACTACTTATTGAAGTATCATATTTTATAATGTAAATTTATGTGATGGAAACATTTTTGTTTTTTTTAGTAATCCTCTTGTGCATCAAGTGCAAGTGTATTTAAAAAAAAAATATTATATATTATTAAAAAATTAAATCATTAAAAACAAATTTTTCAATAATAAAATTTATAATTTTTTAATATTCTCTCATCCCACTATAAGTTATCCATTTGCCATTTTTGTTTATCCCACTATATATTGTTTATTTGCTTTTTTTACATTTTTCAAGAAATTACTATTCACTTCTTTATTATTATTATCAATATTTTTTACACTATTCTCGTTACTTTTTCACTTTTCTCCATCACATCACCTGTGCTATATTAATACTTTTATACATTTCTTAATACTGGTGTCCAAAAGGTATGAGCGACTTATAAGGGGACGGAGGGAGTAATATATTGTAAATTATTTTAGGGTAATATACATATATGTTCAAAAAAATTATTATATTTATAAATAGATTCTGTGTAGAAAAAAATATATTTTTGTGCAGAAAAAAATGTGCTTCTATACAAATATTATAAATCTATTTATATATAATAATTTTTTGAATATATATATATATATAAATTATTATTTTTTAAATATATTTGAGTTGTAGGGTCAACTTGATTAGTTAAGAATAAAACATTTTCCTTTTCTATTAAAGGAGATAGTGGGTAAACGCATGCATTACTCGAAAAGGAGCAAACAGAAAATAAAAGAAAGAAACGAAAGGCAGTATTTGTGTCAGAGAGAGAGAGGGGTAATGGTAATTGGTAATTGTAAAATCTAGAGAGAGAGAGGGGTAATGGTAATTGGTAATTGTAAAATGTTGATTGAATAGTAGTAGTAGTAGAGTACCGACACAGAGTCCCAAGACACCTTCTTGTGTTGCCCCCCAACAACTCATCCATTTTGTTTTTACCCCTTCTCTCTTTCCTCGTTTTATTTTTTCCTAATTTTTTTCTATCCAAATTATAATTATTTTTATATTTTTTATTTTGATATGTGGAAATAATTTATATGTGCATATTATCTAAAATATCATTATTTAATTATCTCAAATTATTTTTATATTTAATAAATCAGTATATTTTAGAATTCTAAACACAATAAATCATATTTTGTTAATCTACATAAAATTCAAATTAAAACATGACTATTTTTGTCGGAGGTAGATATTATAAAAGATCAAAGCATCATTCTCTTACATAATATTTTTTTTAATCAGAAAAGAAAGGATTCTCTTACATAATATTACATCGTGTTGTGTTATGTATTCAAAGTAAAACAATTGCTTAATAAAAGAGATATATTTAAAAGAACACAAATATTTATATGCACTCAAGTTATTTGGGATTTGAACTCAATTTTAATTGACTCAATTAAATAAAAATTACGAGCTAAAAAATGGGATAAAACTTTAATTTTTTGAAGTTACACCGTACAAAATGTTTTTTTTTTTTTTTTTGCAGTTGAGATATTATTAATTTGTTCTTTAGGTATTACTTAGACTAGTTGTTGGGTATTACTAACTTATTTTTCGGATATTACTAATTTATTTTTCGTGTATTGCTTAGAATTGTTCTTGAGACTTGTTTTTGGTATGAATGTTAAAATTACTTTTACTTGCTACTACTTAATTTCTTTTAAAATTAATTGTGAATGTTGTATGTACGTACTTAATATATTTAGGCATGCATATGAACATTTGGGTATGTGTTTGGTATGAGTATTAGGCTAATAATGATTGCTATTTATTTTCTTATAAGAACAATCATAGTTAAATTTGATTAGAAATTTATGAAGAATATCGTTTATTTAAGCACTATAAATTGGATCAAAAGTTTATAATCAAAAGATAATTATTTGCTTCATTTGATACATAAACTGACTAATTTTTGGGTTATTAGTAAGTTATTCTTGAGGTATTACTGACTTGATCTTGGGAGATTAGTGACTTATTTTTTGCTCAAAATACAACACGCAATTGCACGTGAACGTCAGTGTATATTGGCAAGGACCAAGTTATAATATCAATCCAAGGGAAGTGAATTTTAATCTAATTTGAGTTGTTTTCGACGCACAAGGTTATCTATGAGAACAAGTAAAATAAGGTTTGGTCTTTGTTCTACACTAATATGATGCAAAGATACTAAGAGCACTAATCTATCACTTAATAGTGAGCAAGCGTAATGGGGTATGCTATTAGATACTTCGATTGTGGGCTAATTAAGACATTAACTCATTCCTATCTATCATTCATTGCATCGAACAATAGAATTAGACAAGCACTACCTTGTTAAGGCTAAATTCCCATCTAAAACATCAACACTCTATTAGCTAAGTTCTAGTCTAATAGCATTTCTCAGTGACTACTAGACATTAGCACAAACACTTGGTGTTCTTCACTATCAATTAAAGGCTAAAGCTCAACTAACTCAATTCTCATGCGTTGTTAATTAAGTCTAAGCAATTATATGAAGTGAATCACACTAAATGCTCAAGCAAACATCTAATAAGAGAATACAATCATCCAACACAACACATTAAAACTTGGAATGAATTAACCACCCAAATTACCCCATAATCTCCATAACCCAAAACGTGTAGAGATTAGCCTATGACTATTTGAGCAACTACACCTACAATTAACTTGAATTCTATCACAACTAGATCAAATGAAAAAGATATAGATAAATCTTACCAAATTGATGAAGACAACACAATACATGAAAACTATCTCAATGAGAGCTTAAGTCCAATCCACAATGAAAATGCAAAACAAAATCATAAAATTATAGAGAATTGAATGATGAATCTATATATGAAAACAAATTAAAAATTCAATGGTTGGATTAAAAATTATTGAACAAATAATACGAAAAAGAATTAAGAACCAACAAGCATCAATTTTCTAATCTCAGCTAATTCTTTCTCTCAATTCTGATTTAAAGTGTATTTATAGGTGTTAGAATGAGTATTACACTTGTGCCCTTGAGAAAAGCCAAGAAATTACAAAAACACCTTTTTTAAATGGTCACTCGAGCAATCGCTCGACCAAAGCTTCAACTGCTCGAGCAGACTAGGCGAGTGGTGTTCCACTACTTGTGCAGATATGATTTCTCTCGGGAAGGCCCTCTGGTGCTCGACCAGAGGGCTTCGAGCTCGACCAAGGTTTAAATCTCTCGTTTTTCATCTTCGACTCATTTTTTCTTATTTCCTTAACACGTATGCACTCCTATAAACTCATCTTTTAACTCGACAACTCCATCTTCACCTCGTCTTGCTCAATTACTCCATTCATTGCCTATTTTTCAATCATTTCCATCCATTTTTTTCCTACAAAATGTAAAGTTCTCCATAAATGGGGAAAATTATTCATGTAGTGTTGTTTTCAAGATCTATTTTCAAAATAGGGAAAGAAACAGAGTATTTATCAAAATAAAGTCAGTCGGTACAGTACCTACTGGTGACGTGGAGCAACATAGATTCCCTTTCTTGGGGAAGGTGTTTCAGTCGGCACTCACACAATCGACTGGAGGAGACAAAATGCTCAGTTGGCAATCATGAGCATCACTCTTACATGGAACGACTTTGAAGTGTTGTTGTTGTACAAACTCCAGCGACAAAGCTTGCGGAGCAGCCATAGATTCCGGAGAAGTGGACAATTTCGACGGATTTGGCCGTAAGTGGCTTGATGTGGCAACTTTGTAATTTCCGGCGTCTAAAACTTGTTTGCAGTATTAATGGTGGTTTTTTAAGGATTTATTGTTTTTTTATTCATAGTTCTTAAAATCAACATAAACTGATCGAAAACAAAAAATAAAAATAAAAATAAATAATTCTTAATATATAAATATTTACTCATTCTACATATTTTAATATTTGAATTTTTCTTAAAAATTGTCCTATTTATTAAATTTAAATATTAATTTTAACAAAAAACTTTTAACTTGGTTTTCTCCATAAACTTAGTGAAATTTGTTAACAGGAGTTAAACACATGTTTTTTTTTTTTGTGGGTTTTTAGAAATGAAAAAATGCAAGAATGCCTAATTAAAAAAAAAAAAGAAAAGTCCAATATTTTTCAAATAATAAATCAATTTTCTAATAACAATTTGAAAATGTTTATTTATTATAAGAGGTAACTTAGTGGTCAAAATATGTAAATACATCCTAAATCAAATCTAATCTTAAACTTTCCGTAAAAAAAAAAAATCTAATCTTAAACTTAAACCACATCTAATCTGCATAATAATTTAAATAAATAGTAAACATAAATTAAAAAATATTAATCAATAAAATCTAAAAAAAAATAGGTGGACGTGGTAAAAGTGGTAACAAATCCTCCTACAAATGCTCAATGTGATATGACCCCAACTACTTTTACTGAATCAACGTATAATTACTACGAAAATTTTCAAAAAATTAGCAAGAAAAATAAAATAAAATAAAAATATATAAAATAAATGAAAAAGCCAAGTTCATCCTTTAAAGTTCCACGGCGGAAAGCCGCATAAGCAGCCCAAACTTGCCACCAACATCCACCAGAAAGCCAACAACAGCCATGGTTTCTGAAATCAATTCTCGCCGTCAAGCCATTCACTAAGTCACTGCCAAATCCGTCGAAAATGCCCACTTCATCGGATAGCAACAACAATTCAAAGTCATTCCATGTTCATTTTCATCCTGGCCACTTCTCACAATCTTTAATAGTTGTCCCCTCCAGTCGGTTGTGAGAGTGCCGACTGGGGCACCTTTCCCAAGAAAAGGGGATCTGTGCTGGTCTACATCACCAGTCGGTACTGGTAGTACCGACTGGCTTTATTTTGATAAATCTCCTCTTTTTTCCCTATTTTTATAATATGTCCTCAAAACACCTCTATATTAATAAATTTGCCCCATAAATGGATTAGTATCACACTTTGTTAATAATTATGGCCAATAACGTACATAAATCTCAAGATAATCATGTTTAAACAAGCATATATTGATGCAATTATTATCCTAATCAGTATGACTGACTTATTCTTTGAGTATTAATGAGTTATTTATTATTTTTATAATAATAAATAATAATATTGTTATTCTTATTCTAAATAATAAATAATAAGAACGCATATTAGAATAAATATTGTTTTTTATAAAATAAACACTTAAAGTGATTGTAATTATACTTTTTAATTTTGCATAATACGAGAAAATAAATTATTATTAGAACAAATCAATTATATCCCAAAAATAAATCACTAATACCTAAAGAAAAATTCACTAATACTTCAAAATAAATCATGAATATCCTAAGAAACAATCACCAAATATCTCAAAATCCTTGCCCACGATGCTAATCAATAATATCCTAAGAAACAGTCACCAACTATCCCAAAATCCTTGCCCACGATGCTCATCACATTTTTTTTGGCAGTGCTATATTTATTAAGATTTTACTCGTCATTTTATATTATTTATTTACTTAATTTATATTATAATTATTAGTTATAAAAAATTAATGTTAAAAAATCTAATTTCTATAGAACGACGATAACATAATTGAAATTCGATTAATACTTTAAATCAATCTATGTATATCAATATCTATAGGGGCAAAACTGAGAATTTTCTCCATAATAGAACAAGAACTTTTTTTTTTTAATATTTCTGTATCTACATTTTATAATTATATTAGACTGTATATACCTTTGTGTGTCATCTCTCAATTCTTCCTGCGTCTCCCCATGGAAGAAACAAGATTTTTTTTACCGACATCAATTTTCATATAAAAAAATAAATATAAATAAATTATTGATATGGATTGACAAGTATAATCTTGAAAAATATAGCACCAATAAGAAAAAAGAATAAAACTTGATTATATGTTGCAATTGATAATTTTTTCATAGTATATGCTGCAGTTTTAGAAAAAATTTAGAACATATTGTAAATTAAAATAAGTAATATAATACTGTGATAAATTGATATTAACCCTAATAATAATAATAAAAAAATTTAATGTAATTGAGCTTACATAAATTCAATTCTTTCCTCCAAAACATAATTAAATGCTTTTAACTTTATTAGTATTTTTTCTATTTCTTCTTCTTATATTTTACAATAAAATTATATCAAAATGCTTTTTACTAGCTAGATAATTTGCCCCTGACGCGGTCAAACACATTTATTTTTTTCTTTTAATATCCAATTTAAGATTGTATCAAATTTTATTAATTAGTCTTTTACTTTTTCTTTATTTTTTTAAATTAATAATAAATATTATTCTTAAATTATACTCAGTAATTCTTAATTTTCTTTGTCAGAAATCCTGCTTTCATGATTACTGATGGTTGCTGTACATTATACAGGAACGTGGAAAGAATAAAATATAATTACATAAAAATGGAGTTTTAGGATTAAACAAAGCTTAGATAATGAAAAGTGCTAATATAATTACAGAATCACGTGTAATATAATACCTGAAGAAGGATTGACTCGCGGACTGAATGGAAGTGCGATATGGTATACACTTTACAATGTGTACATCAATTTTAATAAACACAATTCACTATTTATAATATATAATAAGGTTATAAAAATATATTTGATTATTAATATATGTGGGACGTTAAAAAGTGAGAAAATTATAACAAAATAAATAGAATATTATATTATATATGTCGAAGAAATACTGAAATTGATGTGTAATGTATTGTAATGATCAATGAGAAGAAAATATTATCCATTCATATCTATTTTTATAACTAATCTTTTCCTTAATTATTTAGATTTTTTCAACCAAAAATCACTTTTTGAGTAAGTCTCTTGTGCACTAGATACACAGTGCAATTCAAGTATATTTTTAAAAAGTTACACCACTTATTACTGAAAAGTTACATAAATTATTACTGAAAAGCTACATCGTTTAATACACTTTTCAATAATAACATGTGTAACTTTTCAGTAGTATTTTGTGTAACTTTTCAAAAAATGAACTTGAATTGCAAGGTGCAACTGGTGCATACAAGACTAAGACTCACTTTTTATATCTAATTATTATAAAATCAAAGCAATAACTAACAATATAATCATGGGGCAGTTGCGAAATAATATATTGTAAAATAATATTTTTAAATTGGTACAATATACAAAAAATAAACTCTATTATTCAACTTGTATTTACTTAATTTATGATGCAAATTTCTGTACCAATTTAAAAATAGATCTTTAAAAATGTACTAATTTGAAATTATTCATATAATCGTCATATTCATTGTTATTCAAATTTAAATATCACTTCATTTTCATTGCTATTCTTGTTAAAAAGTTCAAACCAAATGATATTACGATATTAGAGGGTGCTTGTTCAAATTCTTCAATGGTAATGAGAATGAAGATTTATTTTTCTTCTTTACCCTTACATATGTTGAATGAGAGTTTGTGTTTATAGTGGTTACATCATTAGTGTTATGCTCCAATTTTGGAATAAATTGACAAAAAAGAAAGTTGTTGATTGTGGTATGGAGGATTGATTGAGGAGGATGATTATAGGCTGAGATGAGTGTAATCAAATGAGGGTAATGATTACTTTATTTAGGAGCAAAATCAATGTTGTGTCCTCATTTATTCTCATTACCTACTATAATTAGTATATATTAATCATCACTCTCATTATCATTAAAGAATTTTCATACTAAGCGCCCCCTTAGTTGTTATAACATTACTTTCAAGGGAAATGATGCACATATTTTTAAGAAAGGAGAAGTAATGGAGTAGAAATTTTAAGTAAAGAAATGTATTAATATCTGGATAAATGTAGACTCAAAAGCAATCATATTTTGTCTATATTTGAAGATATTATAATCATGAAGTTTATGAAGAGTTTTTCATTTTAGGACATAAAAGTTATTTTGGAGCAAAAAAAAAAAGAAGAAAGTTATTATTTTACTGTAATAGTATTCCATCCATCCCAATTTAGATTGCTTAAATGAAAATGACATGGATTTTAATAAGAAGATTGTTTATTAGTGTTGTGGCATTAAATGCTTGAGTAAGAAAGGCTCGGGTCAAGTCCGAGAAGGCCCAAGAAGACGTCCAATCTCAGGAATAGGAGTTAGGCACAACTCGTCAGGGATAGCTCCAAAGGCCGGGCATCCTTGGTATAGGCTCAGGATCGAGCGTCAGAAACGCTCCGCTGAGGCACTCAGCTCTTAGAGACGAGCATCCTCAGTATAAAGTACAAGCGACTAACAACATGCACTCACGACACATATATGGGAGAGATTGTGGTAGATATGCACCTACTCTATTTTAACATCAAAGATCCTTATTCCAAAAAGTATGCCCAGTTATCTCTATGCTATTGGTCAAAGCAGCTTTGTCAAGTGTTCACCATCTCCACAATCTCTAGGACACGACGAAACATATTCTGCAAGCCAATGGAGACAACTGAACATGTGTCTCCATGTTAACCCTATAAAAAATGTATAAATAGACGTCTTTGGCACAAGAACGTAATGGTGTTTAACATGGACAATCCATCTCGTGTATTCAACATTACTTTGCTCTCCATTAATACAAAAAACAAACACATATTTAAATCCTAGACCTTGCAATAGAAGACTAGTCAAATCTCAGAGCTATTTACAATTATAAATTATGTATTTATTTCCGTACCTTTGATTTCATAAATATTATAGGAAACAAAAAATTAGTATTAATTATTTAAAGATAAAAAATTGAGGGTATATTGGTTCGTTCAACTTTATGAAAGTGAAGTTAGTGTATTGAGGAATGTAGTGACATGAGATAAAAATAAGAGATGTTTACAAGGATTAATTTAGAGGATATAATTATTTTATTGATATTTTTAATGATGAAAAAAAAAAGGTTTTCTTTATTGATTTTTGAGCAATCGAAAAAGGTTGGAGGGAGTATATTATTTACTATAAATACAGATTCACATAATATCAATATATATTATGAGTAACTGGTTAGCGATCTTCTCTAATCAACGGATTTGATATGGTTGTTATACTCTTGAGATCACTAAACAAAATGCTTGGAATAGGATTTGGGATGAAAAATATATAAGATAATATGGAGAAGAAGAATTGCAAAATTGTTCTCTTTGTATTAAAAGTTTGAATCCTTTTACGTACAATTTTGGCCTATTTATAACCTTACAACATGGTCATGTGTCATAATCCAAGACTATCTAACTTAATTAAGTAACAAGTGTCATTACACTTGTTATTGTACTTTAATGCAAGTAATACACCCTTAATTATACTAATTTCACCAAATAGCATAAGTTGGTTGCGCCTTTGGGGCCCATTAGGGGATGAGCGAACAACTTCACCTTGAGTTCCATTTAGTAGATTACTCATCCTGGTGGGTGGCTATCAACTTTGAGGGATTGCCATCCTTTGTGGTGGGGTGGCGAACAACTTTTGGTGTTATGACACTTAAGTTGCTCTCTCACATCTCTTTCCTACTCAACAACTTGTAATTGTGCTATAATTATCATCAAAGTCTCTCTTAATCTTGCTCGCCGACCAGGGATTATGATCGTGTGATTAACAATTTTACTAATCTGTCAACAATTACCCCCAACCTGATGTCGAATGTATATAACATAAATTAGGATCAGACTGTTGGTATTGTTTACAAAGTTGGGTTATGCTAGACGAGCAACTTTGGACAGTGGATTCTCTTCTCTATGGTGATGACGAGCAACTACGGAGGCGAGCAATTTCAACAGGTAGCTGGTGCACACGTGATGTAAAATTGAGGTATTTTTCTTGTTTAGCGTGCTACCCACCCATAGAAACGTGTGCTAATCATACCACACTTTAAAAAAATTCGCAATTAGGTCCATTTACTTTTCCCTTTTTATTTCTTAATCATTTCTTTACGTATAAATAAAATTTTCTCTTCATACTTTTATTCATTTCACTTCTTCGAACGTTCTCTCTCTTAAGTTTTCTGGCAGGATTCCACATGTCATGAACGATCTTTCAGCTGGCATATTTAAACTTCATCTTCCGGCACAAATTAAAGACTTTCTTATAGGTTTGTTACTTACTTGTTTCGTCTTCACATCAAGATCATATTTATTCTACAAATCATAAGAGGTTTGTTTTGTTGTAAATATGGCACTTTCGTCGCTCTACTATGACGGGTGAAGGGTCTATTGATTGCTTCACCCAAATTCCAGTAGACTTTGACTCCGTGGCTGCCTCAGTTGTTCGCCACTTAATGAGCGAAGAACCCCAACAATCCGGTGATATAGGTGCTGATCAACCATTTGGTCGCAACGAAAAGACAGACAACATATATTTGTAAATCGAGTCCTTGAGAGAGGAAGGTCTTACCTGTGCGTACCTAAACCCTATCCAGTTTTTGAAACCAAAGTTTCCAAAAATAAAATCTTTAAGGCAGCAAAGCAACAATTTAACTAGGATGATTATCTTACTTACTACGTGAACAACTTTCCCACACCTGCTCGCACGCCCATCAACTAAATGAGAGGCTCTCCAAATCACCCGACCCTAATAAAAGAGCTAATCACTCCCTTCTAGGATGCACCACAATCAACTTAAATGCCCTCAACGATGGGTCAAACTTCTCTTACACCCAATTGTTGGTCGTTTTATCCTCGACACGAACTTGGTCATAACCCAACTAACTCCTAATGGATGACACAATTTACTCGCGTTGAACGCCATCTTTGCACTCGAGGGGTAAAAAAGACAAACTTACAATAGAGGAGATCAAGTATGCCATGTGCATATCTGCTCACTCCGAAGAAGGTCCGGGGTACTATTAACTACAAGCACGGATGGATGTGAGAATTTTGGAGGCCATATCGAATAAGATAAGGGGATGGAAAGATAAATTCTTCTTTATTGGTGACGATTGACAGACAACTACTAATTTTAAAGGGCAAGCTGGACGAATCATATCACCAAAGGAATATGGTGAACTTAGACGTAAGTGATGCACATAGGGGTGGGAATATACCAGGCTACCCAGCAGGGTCCTACGACCTGGCCTAATAAAAACCTTGTTAGGCTCTGCTTATTTAATAAATAAGTCAGGTTCAAACCTTTTCAAAAGCCTATTTCGTTAAATAGGTCAGGCCTAAGCTTTTTTGAAGGGCTTTTAAGCCCAACAGACCGGTCTATTTAATTTTTTATATATATAAATATATAATTAAGATATTAATTTATAAGATATAATATATTATTGTTTAATATATAGATGCTAATGGAACACGGTCAGTGACCACAGAATGTGGTAAGTTGAAGAAAATATGAATGAATATTTATGTTTCTTTTTGTGATTTTATTTTTCTTTATAAGTAGTTGAAGAAAATTGAAAGGAATATTTATATTTCTTTTTGTGATTTTATTTTCTTTATAAGTAGTCGAAGAAAATTGAAAGGAATAATTATTATTTATGTAATGATTTTTTGAACTACTTTATGGGATTTTTTTCTTAGGGAGTTGTTGTAGGCATTAAAGATATTATTTGTGATTTGATAAAATATTTAATATTATTATTGGTGTTATTGAGACATTTGTTAATTTTATAGGTGTAGTTTTAAAATTTTCATTATGAATAAAAATGAATTTTTTTATTATGTATACCTTTAAAAGGCTTTCAGGTCTGACCTATTTGTTAAAAATGCCCAGGCCGGGCCTACTAAAAAGCATTTTATAGACAACAAGTCAAGCTTAGGTCCATCAATTGTAAACCAAACCCAAACTTTTTTGTGAGAGACCTGACCTGGCTTGACCTATTTCCACCAGTAGATGCACACATTGGTAGGTAGAGAGTAAGTTTGTTCTGATGTAACATGCTTTCTTTTTGTAGGCCCATCAATCCAGCGTTGGGGGAGAAGGGTGAGCGCTTCAAATTTATCATTACTTGGGTGTGTAAGCATCTACTCCTACAGGTAGAGTTGCTCACATTTTACATACTTCATTTATTTTTATGCTTAAATTGTTTTTATCTGACTTTTAATACTAACTATTTCTTGCTCGCTCTCTTTGTAGTCTAACATGTCATAGTAGTCGTACCTCCCTCATTCGAGACACTCACAATGAAGGTGAAACAAATCTCTTCTTGTGGCCATAAGAAACGCGACCCCTCTTCTGCTTTGTTTAGGTTGCAGAGAAAGTATGAGGCCCAGGCTGCGGGTGGATCTGTTTGTGCCCCACCAGCTCTCAATAGCATAAGTTGGTCGCCCCTTTGTGATCCATTAGGGGATGCACAACCAATTTCACCTTGAGCTCCATTTTGATTTAGTAGTTTACTGATCTTGGTGGGTGGCGAGCAACTTTGAGGGATTGTCAGTTTGTGTGGTGGGGTGGTGAGCAGCTATTGGTGTTATGACATTTAATTAAGTTGCTCGCTCCTCTCTCTTTTCTACTCAACAACTTGTATTTGTGCTATAATTATCCTCGAAGTCTCTGTTAATCTTGCTCGACGACTAGGTATTTTGATTGCGTGATTAGCAATTTTGCTCGCCTGTCAATACACATATTTTAATTTGTAAAATATATAAATTTAATTAATCAATAAATTTTTGAATTTTTTCTTGGGACTACCAATTTTTTAAAATAGTTTATTCAATAAAAATTATTTTATATTTAATTTTTTCAGTATTTATAACTTAAAAAATTATTTAAAATTAATTTTAATATTTAAATTTTTTTAATATTATAAAAAATAAAAGTTATATTAAACTTCATTAGTATATCTTTTAAAATTTGTTTTTTATTTATTTTAAAATTATTATGCACAATTAATAATATCTCGCGTAATACGTGAGAATTTATCTAGTTTAAAAATAAAATGGTTTGTGGGTTGACTTCATACACAAAGTTTCACTTTACTATTTCAATTATATTTTTTAAAGTACAAATACAATAAGGCCAATGTCTTAGTTATAATATTATTTTTATGCAATATATATTCATGTATAAGATAAAAACATAAATATATATTTGCCATTTGTAATATATTAATAAAAAGTTTGACTTGACTAGTCTTTTAGATCATTAAAAACACATTCTTATAGATCGACCACAAACCAAGTTTTTACCGAGTTATTTGTTTTCACTTTTTATGTGATAGTTGATAATACACATTCTAACTTTGTAGAATTTTGGAAGAATCTGTCTCAATTCGTCTACTTAAATAAATATTGATTATATATTTGAACATTAAAAATTTTTAGATTAAATGAGATACAAATAAAAATCCAAATATCAACCATTATTCAAATTAATTTATAGCGGCAAGAATTATACATGAGCGAAATGAAAATGCATTTAAGGCTTTTATGTTTAACACAAAAAATAAAAAGTAAAAGATTATGCTTCCATTTTTTTCATTTTACATATAAATACTTTTTAAAATTTTACAAATTAATCCCAATAAATTATTATTAAATCAAACAATAAAATAATGTTTTAATTTTTTGCTCACAGATTTGAAAAGAAAAAATTTGAAGCCAAAAATTATTTATATTTTAGATAGAAAATTTTGTTATAAGATATATATATATATATATATGGGTAATATATAGATAAATAAATAATAGTTTAATTTATAAAAGTCTAAAAAATTTAAAAAATATATTATAAGTGAGATTGAACATTGTGACTGAACCTAAAGTAAGAAAAGAGAACTTCAATTAAGTAAGCTATATGATCTTCATAAAATTTTAAAATCTTATAACAAAATAAATTTAAAAATTGAGCTCAATTTGACTTAGCATTTATTATTATATATTTATAAATTTAATTGACTTAAGCTTACGTTTTATTTGTCTAAGATTAAGTAATATTTTTATAATGTCATGAATCTGCTTTATTTTAAGTGCTTCAAGATAAAAGAATGGAAGACGTAATGCTTGAGTGGAGTTTAGCATTATAAATTAATACACCATCTGTCCAAATTTACAAAATTACAAGATTTACTTTTCATATTAATTTATTTAATAAAATTAGTTATATTTTTAAAAAATAATATGTTATATTATTAATAAATTATTTATTTTACATATATTATACTTATTTTTTAAAATTTCGTAAAAAATAAAATTAGACTAGTAAATTGGGGCTAAGGGAGTAATCATTTTCCTTTCGTTTTCCTATGTTAATTTTCTACGAATTGATTGATCCTTTGTTTTTTTTTTTAATTTGAGATACCGTGCATTTATTTAACAATAAAAATTGTTTATATTAAAAAATTTATACTAAAAATTAATAATAATTTTTTAATATAATCAATTTAAATATTTTAATATAAATAATCTAGATGGATCATGCACCGACTATATATTACATATTTGTTGTTTCTTTTATTTGGCTCTCTTTGTTGTTTGTTTTATCTCACTACGAAGTTGTTCTTTTAACAATTAATTTACCTTAAAAGGAAATAAAGCATACTATATTTTCCGTAACATGTACTCCCTCCATCCCGGATATCTGGACATACTGATTTACAAAAAAAAAAAAAAAAAAAATATTTGAGTGTGAAGTTAATTAATAAAATATAAATAATATACTTTATTAATTTTTATGAGTATAAATTATTTCATTTTTATAAGATAGGAAAAAAGAGTTGAGACGTTCCAAAATGGAAAAAGGGGGAAAAAGTTGGGACGGAGGGAGTATTCCTTAATTCAAATAGATAAATACTCACTTCGTCCATGATAATTGGTCTACCTTTGTTATGCACGATTATTAAATAAAAATAGATGTTAATGTGTAATATCGAGTATATTAGTATAAAAAAATATTTAATTATTGAAAAACATTTGGTGTGATGTGTAAAGTTAGTATACGTGTATAAAAAATGAAAATAATGATTGTAATTTTTCCATTTTAGGTAAGTGGACTATTTATTGTGGACAAACATTTAAGGCAACGTGGACAATTTATGGTGAACGAAGGGAGTATTATTCTTCTATTTCACAAAAACTTACATATTTTTTTAGAACTATTTCATACATATTTACATATTATTAAAAAAAGTCATTTATAAAATTATTATATATACGACATTATTTATTTAAAAAATATATTTTATTAAAAATAGGTGCAAATCTATAAAATGTAAGTTTTGTTGGTAAGAGAAGAGAGTACTACATATAAAAAATAGGATTAATAATGTGGGAAGAAAACAGAGGAAGCATGCAACAATTCATTGGTAAATGACAAGCCAAAAAGGCTCAATAATTTAAATTTCACAGTAAAATAAGTAAGTGGGATCAAGATCAAAGTTAGTGGAATACTGTCAGACTAATAATCTCACACTTTCTTCAGTCTCACAGCTTTCATCAACTCACTTCACTCATCACTCCCCACACCCCCCCAACTTTTTCTTTTTTTTTTTCACAGTGTGACTCTCTCTCTCTCTTACCATTAAATTTATTTCGACTTTTTTATTTAAATGTTCTTTAACATAATTATACTACAACTCTTAATTCTTTATTAAAATTTAATCACTTTTTTTTTTTAAATTTATATCCATTCCAACTGGGAGTATAATTTTTGACTAAAATTAATTTCAACACCAGCATCCATCCTCATAAAATATTCGAAATAAAAAAGTTATTACAGTATTACTACTCTTCCCAATTGAATAGAATTAATAATGGTCCTGTGCTATCTGCTGTTGCTGTCAAACAGCAGCTAAAAATTCTGCAGTGCTGGCAGGCAGCTGCATAGAAAGGAGGTAATGCTTTGGCTTTTGTAGTAACTTCCATTGCTAACAAACATATGTTCAAACATGTATCAAACGGGAAATTTATTACTTATTTTTTAGAGAGAGAGAGAGAAGTTTCTCTCATTCATTGATTATCTTCTTCCCTCAACAATTCCTCTGCCCAGCCCAGCTCTGGCTCAGATCTTTCATGGGGTAACCACTATTTCAAACTTTGAGACAAAAAGATTCCTTCTTGATATTCAAAGTTTAAATCTTGCGTGCTTTCTCCAAATTCCATCATCAAGCACCCTGGCTGTTTTCACTTAGCATAGACGCACCTTTCAACAATCTTTTCTCCTTTCATTTTTGCTTCCCTTCACGGGAAATACTCCTTTTTTAACACTTTTTTTTCTTTTCTTTTTCTGGGTTTTCTGCAGGAACAAGAGAAAGATGAAGTGAACTACTCTATTACACCCGAGTAGGTGTGTGCGTGGAAACTAGAAAAGGAAAGGCCTCATTTTTTTCCAAGTGAACATTCCCTTTTGCTGTTTCTGCACTCTTCTCTCAGAAAAAAGAGGAAACACACCACAATTAGTAGCAGTGATAAAACAAGAGAGAGAGAGAGAGAGAGAGAGAGAGAGATTTTGTTTGGAGGGTTGGAGTGGAATCTACTACCAACCAACCCCAAATACAGAGGCCGAAAAACATGGATGCATACGAAGCAACTAAGATTGTTTTCCAGAGGATCCAAACTTTGGAGCCTCAAAATGCTTCAAAGATCATGGGAGTTCTGTTGATTCAAGATCATGGCGAGAAGGAAATGATCCGTTTGGCTTTCGGCCCTGAGTCTCTGGTCCACTCTGTCATTCTCAAAGCCAAGAAGGAGCTCAATCTAGCATCACCAAACATGCCCTCAACGCCTTCTTCTCCCTCACCTTTCGCCAACCCTTTATCCATTTCCAGGCAGAATTCTTGCTCTTCTGCTTCCTCAAGAATTATCGGCGCTGTAAATCTCCCCTCCCCTCTCAGCATAGCTAATTCCAGCAGCTTCTCCGACTACGATTTCCAAACGCCTGATGATTTAATCAGCAATTCACCTTCCACCATGAACTCCGCCGCCCCACCTTTTTATGCCACCGGCGAAGTCGACTTAATCGACGAGCTTCATCTCCAAGATCAGCTGTCTTTCCTCAACGATGGCCCCAAAACTTCTGATTTTTTCTACCAACAGCAGCAAGATTTAGCCTCGAGCCCCACCTACCCCCCTTCGTGGGGCTCCGCCGCCGCGGTCAACGGCCTCACCCACCGCCGGAGCTTCTCCGTGAGTGACGTCTGCATCGGCTCTGATGATTTGGGAGGTGGGTTCGGGTGGAAGCCCTGTTTGTTCTACGCCAGAGGCTACTGCAAGAATGGGACCAGCTGCCGGTTCCTCCACGGCGGCGGCGGCATGGCGGCGGACGGCGGCGTTGCTGTGGGGTCGCCGACTAGTAAGCTGGAGATGATGGAGCAGTGCCAAGAAATGCTGTTGAGATCAAAGTCAACTCAGCAACAGCGATTGGGAACAGAGTCGCAGCTCATGGCTTCAACTAACTTCCCTTACTCCCCTACCAAGTGCATCAATTTTCTTCTGCAACAGCAACAGCAGCAGCAGCTTCCACCCGATAGCCCCAGGTTAATTCGATCGCCATTAATGCCCAGCTCACTGATCTCTGCAATTGAACTCATTTTGTGTTGTTGATCGTGTTCAGGGGTCTGATGATGGGCGATGGGATGCACAAATTCGGGCGCGGGCGGGGCGAATTCGGGCTGAACCCGGCCGGCTCGAGGCAGATTTACTTGACATTTCCAGCTGACAGCACTTTTAAAGAAGAGGATGTTTCTAATTACTTTAGGTGCATTATCTTTGAATGTTGATTGAATTCCTGCAATTGTATGGTTTTTCCCTAATTTGGGTTTGTTGCATTTGTAGCAATTTCGGGCCGGTTCAAGATGTTAGAATTCCGTATCAGCAGAAGAGGATGTTCGGGTTCGTGACATTCGATTTTCCGGAGACGGTGAAGCTCATTCTTGCAAAGGGCAATCCGCACTTCGTCTGCGATGCTCGTGTTCTTGTCAAGCCATACAAGGAGAAGGGCAAAATCCCAGATAAGCAGCACAGGTTATAATACTTAATATAAATGCCCATTCTTTTTCTCTCAATGGATTTTCAAGATTCTTGATCATCTTTCTCCATTTTATTTGCAGGAAGCTGGAAAGGGGAGTGGAATTTGCAGGCTGTGGGAGCCCCACTGGGCTTGAGTCGAGAGATCCTTTCGATATCCAGATTGGTAAAACAACACTATCATCATTATACTATACTAATCCAAGGAACAGCTAGATTAGAACATCTGAAGATGTTTAATCTTGATAACTTCTAGGTCCAAGAATGTTCTTCAACACTCAGGATATGCTATGGCGGAGAAAACTAGAGGAACAGGCTGATCTTCAACAAGCCATTGAGCTTCAGAACAGAAGGAGACTCATGGGTTTGCAGCTTCTCGACGTCAAGCACCGGAATAACCAACACCACCGCACTCTTTCCACCGGCACATTCTCCCCAACCTTCTTCAATCGAAGTCCCTTCCAAGAACCCAAACAAGGTCCCCATTTTGGCATCCCAATTCCTCGTTTTACATTAATTTTGTGAAATGTGGACTTAATTATCATGTTAACGTTGCAGAAAATGGCTCAATTGGGACCGCAGGGAATCCAGAGAAAGATTTGTCCGATAAGGATGAGAACAGCCCCCCAAATGAGAGCTCCGATTCACATGAAAGGTAGTATAAAACACTACAAACTCGAGTTGAATTTCACGTCAAATGAATGAATTTTCACGAATTGTTCCATTTCAGCCTGGATCACAACCTCCCTGACAGCCCCTTCGCTTCCCCCAAGGCTACCGGGGACTACATCACCGCCTTCTCCGCCGTCGCCTTGGAGGCGGAGAAGGGCGGCCCGACTAACAATAATTTGATCACCGGCGGTGCCTCTTCACTGGACATGCCTCCTTTCAAATCATGTTACTTCCAAGTACCTAGGTACAACTCAAATGCCATCAATAATCATTCATCACTTCCATGGCTGATTATGCCTAAATCATTATTGTCCCTTGATTACAATAATTAGTTGTAACAAATTTCATTCTTGATTGTGATATAGGTTTGCCTCAGGTCATGAGACCATAGGAATGTAGCCCAAAATATCTTGTCGGCCTATCTAACCACCTTAATGAAGGTAAGTTCGTACACAATTTGTTCGAAATTAACCTCTAATTGAGGCTGGTATTACTTTATTTATGAAATTGTATTTATTTATTTTTTGCTTTCAATAGGCCAAAGACCGCCCCATACTTATAGAGACCACCACCACCTCCGCCGTCGTAGCACCACCACCACCACCACCGCCAATTAATACAACGAGCAGGGGCGGGGCCAGCATTAGTACTCATCAAAACTATATAGTATTACTACTACCATACAAGTTGCATACATAAAAAAGGCAGTAAAGAAGGTGGGCCAGCCATCCATTTTCCTCTGAATTGTTGTATGTTGTACTGTTATCTCCTTTCACATCTGTAGTTGAATTTATTGGACCACAGGTTAAAAGAGCAGAAGAATAGTCAATAGTAAAAAATAATCATAGACTGTAATTTCCTTTCTTTCGTCACCATTGATGGCTACCCCTTTTAAGAGTAATTTTATTAGGTAAAAAAAGTGGGAAAAAAAAAAGGCAGTTCTTTTTGCCTTGTGATATCATTGTAATGTTGTACTAATACCATGATGTATATTATCAGAAAAAGAAAAGAAAACTCGTAATTAGTCAAGAGTTTTTCTTCTTATTCCAACTCTTCTTTTATTTATTTTTTCCCCCTTAGAGGAAGTCAGTCTACAATGTTTTTTTATTTATAATAGTAATTAATTAAAATTTTGTTTTTTTGTCAATAAGTAATTGTCGTTTTCATTTGCTTTAAAGGTCGTGTATTTAAAAAAAATGTTTTATTAATTTTTTGGTAAATAAATAAAAATAATTTTTTTGATTGCATCTATTGCCATAGGTAAACGTTGAATTAATTTGTCCTGGGGAAAGTGTTCATGGGGAAAAGAAAAGGTAGCAAGTCTTCAATTACATCGTTCAAGACGTTACTATTTAAAATTTAAAAAATTATGTTAATATATAAAAGTATTTCACTTTGCAAATTTTTGTAGTTTTTTAATATTTTAAATTTAAAGTATTACTTTCTTTTCACTATATTTGTGAATTTCTTTTCCATTCACAAAAAGGATGTAACTTTTTTTATAGAAACTATTATATTATTATCACTCTCACAATCATATTATGAAAAAGGAAAGGAGTTTAGATCCAAAAGATGATGATATATTTTTTTTAATAAAATTGAGTATACATTGTGAGAGAAGTTTATAAAAAAATTCATTTTAAAAGTGTAAAAGATATTGTAAGACGGACAGAAATAAAAAGGATGAAAAAAGCATAGGGAGAATAACATATATGTATGAATATACTTTTCGTCGAGTTATAATTTTTTTTATATATTTTAGATATACAAAATAATATAAGCTCTAAAATAATAGTTACAAAACTTTTGGACACACAAATTAAAAAAAAAAAAAATATATATATATATATATACTTATACTCCATTAATTCACTAAATAATAAATATGCATACTATTTTATTTACAATAATATTAGAATTAGATGAAATAAGAGTATAGTAAATTTATTATGAATTTATTTATAAATTAAATAATTAATTATAAGAGTGATAGTAAAGTAAATGAAAGAGATCATATATATATAACAAAAGTAAGATATTACTTAAAAGAGTAAAAATATAAAAAAAATAAAATTGTGGAAATGGGAGGGAATTGAGAATATGAAGGACAAAATTAGTTTAATGTGTGGAAAGGAGATATTAAAATGTATACACACTAGTCCACTAGCTAGCTATAATTACACACATCAATATTTTATGAGTAATCATTTGCAAGATGTGATTATAATCTTCTCAAGTTAATAATGGACATCAAGTATTTTAGGCCCACAACACAAGTAATTCAATTTCTTTTGAATGTGGTGTGTTATTATAGACATAAATAAATTAATGTGTCTGATTGGTTGTCCCTTTTTTTAGTTTGATTAGATGCTGACAATATGGTTTTAATATTAATAAAATATTGTTTTAATGAATGATTTTGTCATTTAGCTGCAGCTGTTATTTAGAGAGAGAAAGGAGGAGAGAGAGGGGGAAAGGGTCACAACAAGCACAGCATCACATGGGAGGCTGACAGTGCACCCGGCCCTACCTTATTTATCTACTGTTTCAGAGGGTCCATTCCACCAATACCCATGTGATTGATCCCCTTTATTTTCTTTTATACTATGTTTCCAATTTCACACTAGTGCACTGCTGGTGTCTATAATTCATGTTTCTTGTAAAATATATAAATTAATTTTATTTGTAAAATTTATTAATATTGTATCTAAGTAATAATTATTTTATTAAAATATACTCCCTCCGTATTTTTATAAGTTGCTCGTTGCTTTTGGGCACACGAATTAAGGTAAAAGTGAAAAAGTACAAGTGATGTGATGGAAAAAGTGAAAAAATATAAGTGATGTGATATAAAAAGTGAAAAAGTATGAGTGATGTGATGGAGAAAAGTGAAAAAGTAATGAAAATAGTGTAAAAAGTATTGAAAATAATAATAAAGAAGTGAATAGTAGTTTCCAAAAAAGGTAAAAAAGTAATGAGCAACTTATAGAAAGACGGACGAAAATGACAACATGAGCAACTTATAGAAAGACGGATGGAGTATTACTTTCCCCGTTGCATTATAAGTAGATCATTTTAACATTTTTGTCCATTCTAATATTTATTGCTCATTTATTTTTTTGGTGACTTACATATTAATTTAAAAAAATGATTATATTTATAAATTGATTCATAATATCTGCACATAAGTGTAATTTTTTTCTGCACAGAAGTGTAATTTTTTTCTGCACAGAAGTATTTTTGCACAGAACCAATTTGTATTTTTTGTCAATTTTGTAAACCATTTTGTAATTTTCTCTTGTTTTTTTTTAAAACTTTTTTAAGAAATTATTATTCACTTCTTTATTACTTCATATGTCTACTAAATATATGCACATTTTTTTGCACGTGGTTTAATGCAATATGTCAGATAATATTTCGGGATATTGTGAGGTCCATTTATGAATAAAGTGGATATTTTTGGAAAGTACGTCATATGTATTTTAAAAAAATATTCACTTTATTCATAAACGGACCTCACAATATCCCCATAATATTCTCCAACATATTGCATTAAATCACATACAAAGAAAGGTGCATATATTTGGTGGACAGAGGGAATATTATTTTCAATAACTTTTACGCTATTCTCATTACTTCTTCACTATTCTCTATCACATCACATGTACTATATCAATATTTTTATATCATTTTCAATATTAATGTCAAAAAATTGTAAGCAACATAAGGGCACGGAGAGAGTAGTTTTTTTAGTATTATTATTAATTATTAAAATAGATAAATGAATTTTAGTCATGTCTATCTTCATAAATTAAAAAGAAAATTCATGTACTCCATCCGTTCCAATAATTGTTCATTTTGTCACTTTCATATGTCTCATATATGTTTTTCATTTGCTTTTTTACCTTTTTTAAAAATTATTATTTACTTTTTTATTATTATTATTATTATTAATTTTCATACTATTCATATTATATTTTACTTTTTCTATTACATCATTTATATTTTTTCACCACATCTACTTTTTTATTTTTACTTTAATCCGTGCACTGAAAACAATGAGTACTCTATACCGGGCAGAGGGAGTAATTTTCAATTTTGGCTTTCTAGATCCGTAACCAGGTACAAGAGGTGAAAGAGTAAGTCTCTTGTGCACCAATTACACCGTGCAACTCAAGTGTATTTTTAAACATTTACACTATTTATTAATAAAAAATTACATAAATTATACTATTAAAAATATACTTTTCAGTAAAAATAAAATTGAGTTGCACGGTTTAATTGGTGCATATAAGACTAAGCCCAGGTGAAATATCTAATTACGAGTAATGTGCGAGTTTGGTTTGTACATGGCAAAATCTGATTCTTCAAAAGAATATTTCACTTCTTATAATCAGTTACTGAACCACAATGTTGAAAAAGTGAACAATATAAAAATTATTTTTTAGTTGATGAAGGTCCACATGACTGAAATTAAAGTAGGAGTAATTTATAAAACTATAAAAATCAGATTCCCACTAAAATAAATTAGTTATTCTACTTTTAAAGTAACAGTTGTAACTAGTCGAACAACAAAATTCCATCATCTAAGTATTGTATACTGTATAGTATATAGTGAATTATTTGCATGTTGTACAATTATTATAAATTTATTTTTAACTGGGTAACTTGGTAAATGTAAGCGATTAATTTATATTAATCTTATAAACGGTTTAATATGGGGTGCACGTACAATTTATCATACAAGTACACTTGAGGTAAAGCATTATTACTATATATATATTACTGATAATTCTCCATCTATCAACTAAATTTATATACAATTATATTTGTACGAAATTTAAGAAAAAGTAAATAAAATAAAAATATTGTGAATATATTATAGGTCACTTGCGAATAAAATAATTAATTATGAAAGTGATAATAAATGTGATACTTTACATAAAAAAATATATTTTTGTATAGTATATAAATTTAATGGACAGAGTGAGTATTATTTTAAAAATTAATACTATACTAGTGATGTATAATGCATAATATGCTTAAATATCTTCTATGCACTTAATTGAAACTAAATAATTATATGGATGTACATTATAGTAGCATTTAAGGGATCATTCAATATATGGTTTGATGTTCAATGTATATTAGATGGACTCTATTAATTATCATAATTCTCATTTATTTAATTTGCACCTTCATAAGACTGATATTTTGTATAAATAAACAATGGGTGTCATGTTACATTATATATCTATAAGACCCTGACCATATTTATTATATGCAGTGTCGCATTAAACATCCTAAACACAAATTTAGGACCTAATACTTTCTTCGTCTCACAATAATTTATAATTTTTCTAGATGTTCCACAATTTAAAGACTCAAAAAAAGAAGTTCTTTTATAAACACATAAACAATATTTATATATATAACCAAAAAAGTTATTTATTTTTGACTTTCTTAGATTCACTCTACTATCTATTCAATTAACTTATATATGTATATATTCATAAAATTTACCAAGTTTCCTCAAAACACTATATGTTCCATTTCTTTGTCATTTTTATCATTCATATGTGTACCCCGGCCCATCTTTACAAGTTGTTGTAAAATGGAGAAAGTATTAATATAATTATAATACAAAAGGTAAAACTACACATTAATTTGATAACCGCATAATTTATAGTAATTTTGGAGATTAATATCAAAATCATCCCATAACTTTTTTTATTTTTTCTATTTGATTTCATAACTATGTAATATTCAATTTAGTTCTATAACAATTCAAATCTAATCAAATTAGTCCAAAGTCGCTGAAAATGACTTAAAACGATGTCGTTTTACTCACGTGCCGGTCACGTGTTATATTTTTCAGTGGAATTGACTCACGCGTCCAAATCAATTTGATCTCATAACTATGTAATATTTCAATTTAGTTCCATAACAAGTCAAATATAACCAAATTAGTTTCAATTCCACCGGAAAATATAACATGTGACCGGCACGTGAGTAAAACGACGTCGTTTTAAATTATTTCCAGCGACTTGGGACTAATTTAGTTAAATTTGAATTGTTATGAGACTAAATTGAAATATTACATAGTGATGAGATCAAATCAAAAAAATGAAAAAGTTATGGAACAATTTTAGTATTAATCCCGTGATTTTAACATATAATTATTTAAAATTTGTAGTAATTCATATCCATACCATATATACTAGCTACGTATAGAAGGTTGCATGTGTGGGTGAGATGTATAAGGGAAAAAGTGTTGGTCCAAGTTGGAGAAAGACAAGGAGATAAACTTTGTGTTGTTTAATTATGTATGTTGTGATCCAATCACGATTTAAATAATTATTACATCTGCCTTCATGTTACCCCATCCACTTTGTTTAGTTTAGGACATGTTAACCGATTTATATATATATGTCCTTTCTTTAAACCCATTTTGATCTACACACGATCCAGAATCTTTTCAAAGGGGCAAACTTCCGGGATGAACAAATTTGAGGGGCGTTTGGTATAATTGTAAGGAATGAAAAGATTATAGCAATAGAATGAGTATAGAATTAAAGTCATAGTTCTCAAATAGTTGCAATATGGTAGATTCCTTAGTTTCTCAAATAGTTGCACTATGATAGATCTACAAACTATGACTTTAATTACCATTACTCACCTTCCAAAGGAGTCAACCAAACACCCCCTCAGAGTATTAACTGTTTATAATGTTAAGTGATAGTATTAATAATTTTACTGAATAATACTAATTATTTCAGTTAATGAGTTCCAAATGTATACTCATACTTTGTTATTTTTTGTGTAAGATATACTCCCTACGTCTCGAAACTACTTCCATAGTAGTCCTGGGCACGTGAACCAAGAAAATGTAAGTATGTGAGTGTAAAGTTAAATAATAAAATAAGAAAAAGTGCATTTTATTGACTTTTGTGAGTGAAAAATGTTTCATTTTTAGGTGTGTGAAAGAATAGTTGGGACGTCCAAATAAAAAAAGTGTGAAAATAATTTTGGGACGGAGGGAGTAATAATTAAAGTGTAAAGATAGTTTTGAGACGAGGACATTATTAATTGTAATCCAATTTTATGATTAAACCAATTCACACAATACCAAACTCTTTTAAGTTTTGATCTTTTATTGCAAACAAAGCTGTTGATCTATGTAACTTTAAAAAAAAAAAAAAAACTATGTACCTTATAGAAACCCTTATATTTTACGGGTAAAAGACGAATGTACCCTTCGGACATTTTAGTCTTTCACAATGTGTATATATATATATAATTAAGCATGCACTGCTATCCGAGGAGGGCAAGGGAGTATATAACATTTTCTTGCATATTCATGATGAGGTATATGGTATAATTAATCTATTTATGAACAAAATAATTATATTTAAATAAAACTTTAAGTAAATAAGTGATGATAGGATGATGAAATAAATATTAATTATTTACATGAAAAGAAATAGCACATTCTTAATAGATAGACGAATACGAAAAATAAGGATGGAATTAATTAATAGTTTTATTTTGCAAGATTTACATCCATTTGGGGCGATTAATTAAGAAGAGAGGTATTTAATAAATTTGCATTAAAAAAATTATGCATATAGGAGGGTAGATATGCCTTAAATCCGATTTCATGATATACATTCAGACCCTAATTGATAGATATATATCCTATCATAATTTAAGATACAAGTATCAAGTTTATAATCCCGCTATATATGCATTAAAAATGTAAAAATTGCTTAATATATATATAGACTACCAAGTAAAGGGTGTAATAATTATCAAAATTATTTGGTAGAAAAATAAGCACTATTTTCATATTGGTACAATATGTAAAAAAATAACTTTATTATTCAATTTATATTTACACTATTATGTAAAAAAATTATACCTTTTTTTTTGGATATAGTGCATTATTTTTGTATCAACATGTGATTATTTCTATAATAATATTCCATTGTATCAAGTTATAAATTATATTATAACTTTTACAATCTAAAAAAACATCATAAACATTTAATTTTTTTCGTATGTGCAAAGAAAAATTTAGGAAAAAATTATAATTTCAATAATACTATTGTCTGTTAATTAGTGTGAAAACTTGTCTAAATCAGGTACAGTGGATGTAGTACAGTAGAAATAGTACCACTATTCTGAATATAGTCGCACAACTCGTGTGATATTGCACTAACACTGACAAAAATATATCCCATATATATATATATTACTGTTTTTTTTTTAAGATATTGATTATTCATTTCTCCTAAAATAAAAAAAAAATAACTCTTTCTTTTTCAACTTTCTCTTAAAATATTGCCTATTTATATACTTTACATCACAATACTTAATAATTTACTCTTTCTACACCAAAAAACCTTCCTGTCTAAAGTAGAAAAAAAAATACTCATTTAATTATTCTTAATAAAAAATAATTCTTTCCCTATAAATTTTGATAAATTAAAAAGCTTTCTTTAATTTCCAATTAAGTCATTTTATTTGTTTGAAATAAAATTATAACCGAAGAAGTAATATGCAGTGATATATATATTAGAATCTGGATATAGTTTTTGGGATTGCATAAATGTCGTCCTCCAATTGTTGACATGATGTGTAGTGTGTAGTATGCATGAGTAGTAGTGATTAAAAGTGAGATAATGAAAGTAGACAGGAGAGGGCAAAAGTAGATGTGAGTGAGAGCCCACATAGATTTTCTAATTGCTTATTTATTATTTGGTGGGGTTTATGTATCATTTTCTTTTGCATAAATGTTTATTACCACAAAAACATCAACCGTGAAAAAACAAAACATAATTTGTTTGGAAAAATGTTGGGCTAGCTCCTCAAAATCATTTTTGCTTGGATTCTGATATTGACTGCCCTCCTAGCTCGCTTCCTACTCCTGTAAATTAACTTCTCACTTGGATGGTTTTTACCACCAATAAATTAAGTCATATTTAATTTTCTAGATCCAATTTAAGGTTGTTTGAGTCACTTGGTTGGGTTGGGGGTCATTATTGTTAATCATTACAACTTACAAGTTCAAGCATATTTGTCGGAGCCAATACGCAAACTAGTATAAATAAAATGTTAACTGAAACAACATATCTGATACTACTATATAACAAGCGCACATATCTAAAATCTGTTAATTCGTGCACAGGGAGGGTGCATATGACACTGTTATTCCATTCACCCCACGGGTATATGAATACATTTTTTATTTGTAAAAATTACATAAATTTGCATATTATTAAAAAAGAAAATATGTGCACATATTGCATAATTACACATTTATTTACTTATATAATACTCCCTCCCTCCATCACGTAGGAATTTGCACCCTACGGGACGACACATTTTTTAAGGAAAATGTGTTTTATATATAAAGTAATGACATATGGATAAATATATGTATATATATGTTTGTGAGTGTGCACGTAAATCAATATTTTCTTTTTTAGTTGTGTGCAAATTTGTATGTGACGTCCAAGTATAGAAAATGTGCAAATTCCTGTGGGAGATAGGGAGTACTATTTTATATAACTTTTTTTAACAACGTAAAATCCCAAAAAGCAAATTTCTTAAAACATGGCGAGTATTTGCCAATGGGTCACTTACATATTTTTGCTCAAAGAAATAGCTATATTTATAAATTGATTCACAATTTCTGTATAGAAGTATAATTTTTTTCTTGCACAAAACCAATTTGTAATTTATGTCAATTTTGTGAATATTTTGTAATTTTTCCTTTGTCTATTTTCTTGTCTAAGTGATCAACATGATAGGTCATATTGTGATTAAATTTGTGAAACCATTCCACTTTAATTTATTTATAGAGAAATATATAGAATTTATCAGCCTTATCTTGTATTATATGAGAAAAACTAAAATTTATGAGTTGAAATATTATTCTTTTAGGGTTTACCCGAGTTCTATTCATTATTTTTATAAATATATGAGAAAAATATATTTATTTTACTGTAAAACTGAGGAGTTACAATAATTTAAACAATTAAATCATTTACAAATATACTTGAACTTTATAGTCAAATTGATTCACTATATATGTCCTCGAGCTTTCAACATTCAAATGAAATTATACTTGTGCAATATCAATTGAGAAAAGAAATGGAGTATGTTATATTGGTTGCGTTTGTATTGTAAAATTTGAGAGGTAAACATTTAGAATTAAAAATTTAGTTTATGAGTAATTTAAAATTGAGAAAGTATTATATAAACCATTTTCATGATACATGAATTTATTTTTTTGATTTCTCAGTTAAAATTAAGTTGATCTAATTAAATTTACAATTATACGAAGTTAAAATCAATTACCATTAATAGATATTTGGGGATTTTATTATAAGGCACATTGGGCCAGTTAAGACAGCGTGGGTCCTGCTTTAATTTGTTATTACTGGACTTCTCAAACTATTAAATGAGCCCCCGGGCCTTCAGCCTAATAATGAGCTGTATTTATTATTTCTCTTAAGCTTTAAAATTATAATTCATATACCTTTCCTTCCAATAATGATTAAACATCATGTTATTTTGATACTGTAATATTCCTACCTTTTAAGAAAATAAAGTGAATTATAAGGATCAAGAAAATGTATAATACAATAATTTCATTAAGAGGCTAGGGGTTGATTCCTTAATTTTTGGGAATCAAATCATAGTAGAGTCATTTCAAACACACACTATGACTTTGATTACCATTACTCACCACCAAAAGTATCCAACCAAACAACCCCAAATTTTCAAACATGAAAATTGAAACTACTCTAGATCAATCGTGAAAAATGGAGAGTCAAGCACAAGGGACATACTTAAAAGTGAATATGTGCAATTAGTGATGGAGTCAGAAATTCAACTTACGAGGCTCTACTTAAAATAATATTTTCTCTATTCTAAAATTTTATACAGACTATAGACACACATGTTAAAAAATGTACTCCCCTCCATCCTATTATATATTACTCGTTATTTTTTGGCACAAATATTAATATGATGGAGAAAAGTAAAAAATTAATAAGAATAGTGTAAAAAGTAATGAAAATAATAATTAAAAAGTGCATAGTAATTTCAAGAAAATGTAAATAAAAAAAACAAATGAAAAGCGTATAGTGAGACAAACGAAAATGACAAAATGAGAAACTTATAGTGAGACGAAGTGAATATATTTTTTTAGTAAAGATGTAACATATGTGACACAATGAGTAGCGACACTATCGTATCAACCATTCATTATGCAAATACTCGAATAATTACAATTTTGTGATTATAACGTTAATCCATTGATTCAATCCTTTTGAATATTGGAATAACAATAAAATAAATACGAATAAAGAGATAGCACTCTTAATTTTCAATAATTAATTCAACTTCTTAATAACATTGTATGACCTATCTATTTATAATAAAATAATCTTAGAGAATTAAAAAAATTTAGACATTAAATATAATAAAATAAAAAATTAAATATTCATATTTATCTCCATCAATGTCTGCATCATTCTCCCTTTTCTAAAGAAGATTCGCCTCGATCTTTATGCATTTCATCATAATGGTACGAAGACGAGCTCGTACATCTTTGGATTCTCATAACTAAAGATCTATAACATTTTTTTTTAAATAAAACATCATCTCCATCATCTTCAATGAAAAACTAAAAAAGTATACCTTCAAAATTGTTGAATCCTTCTTATTAAAGTGCTCGTGATGAACAACAATAGTTTATTTTCCCCCGACAAGAGCAAATAAGTATTTGGACTCAAAGATAAATAAATGATGCTCAACCACAAAATTGCCTTCATACTCATAAAAAAAGGGATCAACCATTATACGCTGTTATTCTGATCAGAAGCATCAATGTACTTATAAAAAATTGGTGGTCCATCATAGTCATAATTTCATTAGAATATTCATCGAAAATTGACATGAGTACACTGTATTATGTTGATTCTAAAAATACACAGAAAAATGACACACTTAAATACAATGATTCCCACAAAATTACATATGAGATATAACATTGTACGACCTATCTTTATATAATAAAATAAACTTGGGAAATAGGATATATAGATACTAAATATAATAAAATCAAAATAAAAGTACTCCTAATTAAGCATAAATATCTAAATTAAATATTCATATTCATCTCCATCAATGTTTGCATCAATATGTGTAAAAATATGTATGCTTTTGTAAATGTGCACACTTTTTTTTTTGAGTGTTAAATAAATTTTGGGACGGATGAATAAAATAAGTGTACAAGTAATCACGGGAAGAAGTGGATAATTTTCAATTTAATTTCATGATAGTATTCTCAAAATACATAATTTATTGATAGAAATCAAACAAATTAATTTTAAATGTATTTTAATAAGAGCAAGCCTCGTGTGCACTAGGTGCACGGTGCACTCATTTAACAGTTGAAACAGTTTTTACCGAAAGTGAATGTTGATCTAAAAAGTTGCAGGTTGGTATACTGAAAAATTTGTACTAAAAAATTGATAATAGTGTAAACTTTTCAGTACATTAACCTTCATTTTTTACTTATTTTTTAAACTTATTTTTAGAAATTTCCATATAACTTTTTGTCCTAATTATATTTGCATATGATCAAAAGCCTTTTACTCCTTCTGTCTGGTGTAAGAATGCAATTTTGATTTTTTTAGAAAAAAAAAGGTTTAATTTTATCATTGCCCTTCATTCAAACATAAAAAAAATGGAGAAGAATCATGTCCTAACAGGCTAACACTCAAATGTCATTGATTTTATTCATAGTATTATTAAAATTAATGAACTTCGTAATATCTTTCAAGATATCTAATTTATGGCTAAGTTTTATAAGCACTTGGTAAACATAGACACGTACACATAATTTAAATGTATTTTAAAAAAATTACTCGTATTATTACTAAAAAATCACTACTATTACTTTCACTGAAAACTCAACTATTGATTCTATTTAATGAAAAACAATTTTTTAATAATAACACAAGTGACCCGGGTTCGATTCTCTTTGAGAACGAATTAGGAAAGAGATATAAGGTTGGTTTGGAGATATTCTTGAAATGCTTGGAGACTTAGTGTACTAACCTAACTACTAACAACTAATATTTATCGATCAAAATAAAAATAATAACATAAGTAATTTCTAAAAACATACTTGAATTGCATCCGTTTGTTTAAAGCACAAGAGACTTACTTCTTTTTATAAATAAACATGTGATTAATGTGAAAATTGCTTGAAATTCTTGTGTATTAATTGCTTAATTTGATAGGATTTCTTGCATTTTTGTACATTAAATTGTTGAATTGTACTTAATTGTAAAAAATATTGTTTTGTTACAATTTTATTGAAAATAGATGAGATGATGAATTAATTTGTGAGATTGCTTATTTGAGCCCATTTAATATATTTTTAGTCATGTAATTAAATTAGAAGCCCAATACTTTTGCCCACTTGCTAATTTGAATTGAAAAATGAATTGTGTCTTGATGCTGTGATCACGTGAATGCAGGATATCGAGCAAGGAGTTATCTACTCAAATGGGACCCACACACCTTTGACCAAATCAAAGAGAGAGGAAACGTGGCTTGATTGAGTCCACACCAATGTTATCATCTTCTACAGAGCATTGTTTCAAAGCTGGGAACTCACAGTCGCATCACACTTCCACCATAGCAGCAACATCCTCGTCCATTTTCTGCCGGAGTTCAAATCTCGCAACCACCATTTATTAAGAGCCGCCGGAAGAGAAGGCTACAGAACCGGAAGCCGTCCCCTGCTCTTCGAGCACATTCACCGGAATCGCCTCCAACAGCAGCCCAACCTCCACCATCGTTCGCAGCCTCCCCAAGCCCGAATTCGCCATGCCCAGAGCCACCCCTGTCGCTGCAAACCACGCCGGAAGCAATTGCCGACAAATGCCCCTGTTCTCTAGCCGCCACCATTGCCGGAAACGATGACGAAGAACGCCCACAACTGGAAAGCCTCTTCCACGCCACCAACTACACCTCTGTTCTTCAAGCAGAATCGCCGGAATTTCAAGAAGCTCACGCCCGGAAGCCACTGTACGTGCCGGGTTTTCAGAGCCTCCACCGCCTCTCCAATTTTGCCGGAATCTGCTTCTCATCGTTGAAGAAGAAAGGAAGAAGCGTTGAAAAATTTAAGAGTTGCTGAGAAAAGAGGTACACGTTTTTACTTGAAAAATCGCTGAAAGAAAGGAGAGTTGTTTTTCCGTTTTTAAGAATCGTCATTCTCCCTCGTGCAAGCATGCTCGATCGAGCTTCCTTAATAAATTTACGTAGCCAAAATTTCTTGGACCTTGCTCGACCAACTCTTGAACGAGCAAGCTGCTCGATCGAACTCTTCTAAAAGGAAAAGTTGTTATCACGTTTTTGAAATCGTACTCGGCCAGAAATCACTGCTCGATCGAGCACAGCGAAAAAAAGATCAGATTTTATTTGTTGATTTTTGCCACGTGGATAAGAAAGGGAGTGGGCCTATGTTTTTGGAAGGGGCTCTTGGCCCATTTGTGAGAAAGAAGCAGCAGTAAGAATAGGAGGAAGGGAATAATACTCATTTATTTATTTTTTCGGCAGATTGTTTCCCAAGCAAGGGAGCTCCTCTCCCCCACACACACTACACACTAGTTAGGATTTCATTTTTCTTGTATTTCTTAGTTATAGTTTAATGTAGATTTTTAAATTTCTTGCAAGATTTTGAAGTGTTCCTACATATTTATTTTGAGAGTTGATATGTTAATGTTTTTAGTTTATCACTTTGTTATTGTCATGGATGTTTGAGATTAGATCCTTGGACTAAAGACACCTCCCTAGGGTTCGATAATTTTATAACTTGGTCAAGAATACTCAACGAACCTATACACTTGTAGGGTAGTGAGTTTGTGTAAAAACAAATTTGCGTATCAACATGTTATATTATATTACTTAAATTTTGTTATAAAAAAATTGGTTACTTATATTAATGTGAAGATCATATGGAATTGATGAACGATACACTCAATCAACAGTTAAAGTTATTTACACTTAAAAGTATGATCTGATTATAATAAAAAATATAAGTTAATTATACTAAAAAAAAATCAGTATAATCAATCTACATTTTTCGATATAAGTAACTTCAATTGTTAAATAACTACACCATATATAAAGTATGCATGAGACTTATTCTACATTAACAATATGTTTGGTAGGTGAGAAATATGTGAGATAAAAGGGGTTTGACTATTTAACTAAGTTGTTTGGTAGATAGTATTAGAACTCTCTGACCAGTTACTGTTTATGGGTCAAAAGGTCTAATGCATAGCTTTATCACAATTTTAATTATTACAATTATAGTTGCTATCTCACTAAAACCATGATATTAGAAATACTTTTTCAATAATGAATAATATTAGAAATTGCGATTGTGCAAAGAAAGAAGTTTTATACCCTACTTCTTATACATGTCTCCTACCAAACTTTACACAAAAAATTAGATAATTAAAAATAATTATTAAATTATAACAACTACACTCTATCAAACAAAATAATTTTTTTTTTTACATTTATTTACTATAATGCATATCTCTCATTTTATAATTTAAATTTTATAATTATATATTAATTTTTTACATCCTACTAAACAACGAATCTTTAATTGAAGGGAGGCAGTAGAATATAAGGATATTTAGACCATGCATATTGATTTTCTGCTTGACAACTTTTCAGCAAACATTAATAACTGTCCAAGATTGAAGATTATGTTTCCCGTGTTCCGCAAAACACGTTTCTGCCACGAATTTCCACAGCATCCTTCTTTTTATGGATTCGCTTCTCATTTATTTTCTAATTGACAAAATTAATATTTCATGATAAATTTATCATGAATCAATTTTAAAATATTAAATATTTAATTAGGTGTATAAAAAATTTCATTAGGTGTATCAAAAGTTAAGGTCAATTAAATTTATATATTGACCTCAGATTTTAATACGCATGTTGTATATTTTGATACACTTAACTAAATATTTGATAGTTTAAACAATTTTATGATAAACTTATCATGAATTATTTTCACATAATACCCACACTTTCTAATTTATTTTGGGTGGGACTAATATAAACAGAGTTAAAGTTGATTTTTTTTTTTAATATTATTCTCTTTATTCGTATCGGACCTCACAATATCTCGTAATACCTTTCGACATATTGAATTAAACTACGTGTAAATATCTGAGCGTATTTTTCATGGACGGAGGTAGTATTATTTTTTATATTGGGATAGAGATTGTGGAGTAGTGGCGAGATCCAGGATGAGGCGGGCAGATGAATAGGGGTGCAGATGTGAGCACTATTCGGGAAAAATCGAAAAATCGAACCGAATCGAACCGAAATAGAAATTCGGTTCGGTTAATTTGGTATTCGGTTCGGTTTTTGTTTTAGATTTTCAATTTTTTGGTATTCGGTTTCGATTTTCGTGGCAAAAATACCATAATACCAAAAACCGAACCGAAATAAAATATTATATATATATATAATTATATATATTTGAGATTAGATATAATTATATATATTTTATATATAAAAAAGCACTTAATTAGATTAGATATATATTAGATTTCGGTTATATATATATAATATTATATATTATATAATTATATATACTAATAGTAATATATACTAATATTATATATTTTAAATTTTAAAATTTTATTATTTTTAAAATATTTCGGTTATTTCGGTATAAAACCGAAACCGAATCGAAATTTTCAGTTTCGGTTTTTTCAGTTTTGCATATATATGGCTCGGTTTCGGTTTTTTATATTGGGTAATTCGATTATTTCGGTTTTGGCTATTCGGTTGGGTTCGGTAACCGAACCGAGCCATGCTCACCCCTAAATGTGACAAAAATAAATTAGAATACTTCAACTTATAAAATATAAATAACTTATTTTAAGATTTTATAAGTTACCAAATATTATTTTACCAATACTCTAAAATATCTTATAAAATCTTAAATAATTTATAAGCTTAACCGAAGATCCCTGCTCTAAATAAACTTACTTTTGTCGTTGACCCTGTCTTAAAGAACCACTTTAGGTTGATACTGATGGGTCTGCAATTTCATTGGTGCTTTGCATGCAGTTTATGGTATGATAATACCTATTCCAATTCATGTTGCATTTGATATTCCACTCACCGGATGATTGTTATGTGTTAAATATATTACACGGTATATATTAAGAGGGATTAAATAGTAATTTTAATATTTAACACATAGCAATCATCCGGTGAGTAGAATATCAGATGCAACATGAATTAGAATGAGCAATCCAATCTGCACTCTAGGACACAATATGCTTCTACAAATGTTAATTTGTTTTCTCATTAGAATTTTTGTAAACTCTTATTGCTAAATCGAGCTTTTAATTATTGTAAAAAAATTTGATATTATATATAATTGTATTACAGCAAATGCATTTTTATTTATTAGAGAAAAAAGATAGAGCTACTTTTTTAGACTTGAATTTTTTTTTGTTCCAAAGATTTATTTAGTTACTCTTTTACCGTTTCATTTTTGAGATAATTTTTTATAAGTTCAAAATTCTAATTTATCCAAAAATTCCTAGCTAGTAAAGTAAAAATTTTAATATATTAAATATTTAATTAATAATATTAAAAAATATTATAATAGTATCCCGTAAAACGTAAAATTACCAAATATAAGAAGTAGGGCAAATTTATTAATATGGGGCCACTTTCAATCTTTTTTAGTGAAATAGGGAAAGAAATGAGGAACTTAGCAATGTAGAGCCAATCGGGAATGCAGCACCCGACTGGCTACGTGTCCATCACAATTTTTTTTTTTTTTTTAAATGTGTCCCGGCTGCAAAGCTGCCAACATTTCTGCTAGTAGGAAATCCATTAAAAATATCAATGCCATGTTTCAATTTTTAATTTGCAGATTGTGTAATTTGTTAGAATTGTTTGTATATAAATATTTGTAAAACTATGGCTATATCATCTATGGTAATTAATTTATTTATATATTAGTAGAGTTGTTTATATATAAATATTTGTAAAATAAATTATCAATAATACACTGAATTTACAATATTAATAAAACCAAAGATATATTTTTTTGTATTTATTTTACAAAATACATTGAATTTACATCATATCTATATTAAAAATATATTTTTTAATAATCACGCGTAATACGAGAGTTTACGTATTAGTATAAATCAGTGTTTTCATAATCGGACCGGTGATCAAACCGGATTGAGCACCGGTTAGTGGTTTAACTGGTTAGACCTCGACCGGCGGTTCAACCGTTAAAATGATATGTGTTTATTTTTATTTAATATTTTTCATATTACAATATAAAATTAAAATATATATTTATTTATATTAAAATAAGCACAAATAATAAATTATTTGATTATTCATATTTAAGAGAAAAAAACACAAATAATAGACATTTTAAATTATACAAATTACACTCTCAAACAGAAAAAAGTATACAAACTACTAATTCTAAAAAAATATAAAATTTTAAAAGAGTTGGAGATTTTACAATCTTTAGAAACTTATCTTTTTAGCTCTTCGATCTTTCACTACAACAAACAATAAACAAGTATATAAAAAAATTAGAAAATATATTAATGTAGCCAAATATAAAAATTCAAAAATAATAGTTAATATAGCCATAATTTTACAAATACTTATATATAAACAACTCTACTAATATATAAATAAATTAATTACGATAGATGATATAAGCATAGTTTTACAAATATTTATATGTAAATAATTCTACCAGATGATACCAAATGACACAATCTGCATATTAAGAATTGAAACATAGCATTAAAAAATTATATCAATGGGTTTCCAAGTAGTAGGAATGTTGGCAGCTTTGCAGCCTGGACACATTTTTCAAAAAAATTAATTTTTGTAATGGACACGTAGCCAGTCGGGTACTGCATTCCCGACTGGCTCTAAATTACTAAACTCCTCGTACTTTTCCCTATTTCGCTAAAAAAAGGTTGAAAATGGCCCCATATTAATAAATTTGTCTAAGAAGTAGAGTTAAATGTGGCCGCAAAGGCAGTCTCACTCAATTCTCCCGCCTATTCCGATGGAAATTAGTGTCACTGCATTGAATCTTTCCTTCTACTCCATCCAAATCAATCCTTCCGGCGGAAAATTCAGTTGTCATGAAGAATTGTTTCCTTCCTCATCTTCAAATCTGCTTCAATTGATCCCATATATAAGACTATTATGGAGGATTATTTGAAGAAGAATTTCGAGGTTGATGCGAAGAGGCCATCCGAAGAAGCTTTGAAGCGATGGCGATCCGCGGTTTGGCTCGTCAAGAACCCTCGCCGCCGCTTCCGTATGGTCGCCGATCTCGCCAAGCGCGCCGACGCCGAGCGCAAACGCCACAAAATCCAGGTTCGACGTTTATAATTTAACTGATGTCTATGCGCTGTATATTTCATCGCCTAATCCTTTATCTGGAGTCATTGTCTGTTTTCCCTCTCTTTTTATTTTTAGTATTGCTGTTTTGAATAAACGTCGCTCAGTTTTTCCTGTGGTAGAAAATTATGCTGTACTGTTGAATTGTTGGCATATCGAGAATTGTTAAACTAAAGGCTATTTTTTCTTGGAGCTGGAAATTTCCTGAATATCAACATTGAGGTCTAATTTCTACGTAGTGCATACTCTTCTTGCCATTCACACCCAACACGTTATACATATATTGCGAACTTGACCGTAAATCTGATGTAAAAAAAATTTGGTCACATGGTCTATCCTCTGGCCCCTTTTATCCAGCTCTCTGTTTCGACGATGCAGGTTAGCTTTAGTTGCTTTGTTATGCTTCTACATGTAACAGGAGGATTTACTTGTGATGGACGTGCTTTGATTCACATGGATGAAACCTGAGAACCGAAATACGCTGAAGCACGAGCAAATCCATTTCACTATCAAATTGTTTTCGCTAGTTGCACAATTAAAAGTACCTATTCCAAAATTTGTTATCCTGATGAAAGAAGTTCAAAAGGCCATATTGTTATTACTTGAGCTCCATCCAAATCAACAAGTGAATAAGGCTTTTCTCTATTGTTGACAAAGAGGCCGAAGTTATGATTGCATGCAATTTATGCAAATGTATAAATGATTTGGATGTTGGAAGCAATTAACATATGAAGCAAAACGGGAATTTTTTAAATTAATGTGGTGAGGACAACTGGTATAGTAAATTGTTCTTTTCACAGAAGAAGTCATTCACCTGGTTGTTTGTACTTCTTCACGGTTCTCAACTTCATCCTCAAAATGATTTACCAAAGCATTCTTTAAATTTCAATTTTCTCAGATTTGTTAATAACTTAGTTTCCAAAACCATTTACCTAGTTTATAAGCTAATAAGGTGCTGAATCTTTTATTTATTGCATGTGCTCATCCTATATATTCTTTACCATAGCTTGCCAACTTTGCAATTCAGGTACTTTTCTGCATTCAGTCACCAGTTGTTAAATGTACAAGAATTGAGCTTCTAAGAATTCTTAACATAGCTTAATTTTAGTTCGCCATTTTTCCCTTCAAACTGTTGGGGATAGCAGCATAAAATGATCTTTATTTCTGTTCCATAGATGACTAACTGTCCCCATGTTTTCCAGAAGATATCGAATATTTTTAAATTTTTATAAAGGCCAACATTACTTGAAAATCTCTTTTTGCATGACGAAGGCATGGCTAGTGAGATTATTGAAGTTTTTTTTCTCCTTAAAACTCTGTTTAGTTAAAATAAAATTCAATCATGCATCAAGAGATAGTTTAGACTGATTTTCTACCACAGTGTTAGTTTCCCTGATTTTTGTTAGTGATCTTTATTCAGTGGAGTTTTTTTTTTTTTTTTTTTCCAGGAGAAGATTCGAGTTGCTTTAATTGTGCAAAAGGCTGCATTGCATTTCATTGACGGTACAACTAAGCATTAATTGTGTGCTTAGCTATTAGTTGTAACTCAATTGCCTTCTCATATTTTGTTTCTTTGGTATTACAGCAGTTGATCGTACTGAAAAGCGCACAATTCCTGACGAGGTTAAGCAAGCTGGCTTCCACATTGGCCCAGATGAACTTTCGTCATTAGTGCGCTCACATGATCTAAAGCGCTTGGAATCCCATGGGGGAGCAGAAGGATTAGCGAAAAAGTTATCAGTCTCACTTGAAAAAGGGTTATCCTTTAGTGAAATTTCAACCAGGCAGAATATCTTCGGCCTGAACAAATTTGTTGAGAAACCTCCTAGACCCTTCTGGATGTTTGTGTGGGATGCAATGCAAGATCTTACTCTGATAATGCTAATTGTATGTGCAGTAATCTCTTTAGGAGTTGGAATTGCCACTGAGGGATGGCCCAAGGGTATGTATGATGGTATCGGAATAATCCTGTGCATCATTTTGGTGGTGACAGTCACTGCCATTAGTGATTATAAGCAGTCTTTACAATTCAGGGATCTTGATAAGGAAAAAAAAAATGTAGCTGTTCATGTAACAAGAAATGGGAGCAGAAAGAAAGTTTCCATTTATGAGTTGGTGGTGGGGGACATTGTAAACCTGTCAATAGGAGATCAGGTTCCAGCAGATGGGCTTTATATATCAGGCTATAGTTTGTCAATCGATGAATCAAGCTTATCAGGTGAGAGTGAACCTGTAAATATAGACAAAAAAAGGCCTTTTCTCTTGTCTGGGTCTAAAGTGCAAGATGGATCAGGAAAAATGTTTGTGACTTCTGTTGGCATGAGGACTGAATGGGGAAGGTTGATGGCCACTCTGAGTGAAGGAGGAGAAGACGAGACGCCATTGCAAGTGAAGCTAAATGGGGTAGCAACCATTATTGGCAAAATAGGTTTAGTTTTTGCAGTTCTGACATTTGTGGTGCTAACTGCCCGCTTTATAGTCGTGAAGGCTATTCATGGTCAATTCACAAATTGGTCATTGAGTGATGCTTTGGATCTTCTGAACTTCTTTGCTATTGCCGTTACTATACTTGTAGTTGCTGTACCAGAAGGGCTTCCATTAGCAGTAACTCTGAGTCTGGCCTTTGCAATGAAGAAACTGATGAATGATAAAGCACTCATTAGGCATCTCTCTGCGTGTGAGACTATGGGTTCTGCTAGTACCATTTGCACAGATAAGACAGGAACATTGACGACAAACCACATGATGGTGACGAAGATTTGGATATGTGGCGATGAGAAAAAGGTAGAAAATAACAGACCTGGAAATGTACTGAATGCTACAAAATCTGAGAAAGTAACTAAAGACCTGATGGACGCTTTATTTCTAAATACAGGCGCTGAAGTGGTAAAAGGTAAGGATGGGAAGATTGAGATATTGGGTTCCCCAACTGAGACAGCTTTGCTGGAATTTGGCTTGCTTTTTCAGAAGGATTTTGATGCTCAAAGAAAGGAGTCCAAAATAATAAAAATTGAACCATTTAATTCAGTCAAGAAGAAGATGTCGGTGCTTGTGGCTATTCCAGGTGGTAGTATAAAAGCATTTGTTAAAGGAGCATCAGAAATCATTCTTGGCATGTGTGACAAGGTTGTGCAGAAGGACGGGGAGTCAGTTCCTATATCGGAAGAACAGAGAAAGAACATAAAGAAGGCCATTGATAGTTTTGCTTGTGAAGCTCTCAGAACCCTTTGCTTGGCTTTTAAGGACATGGAGAAAACATCTGATGAATCTATTCCAAATGAGAATTATACACTTATTGCAGTGGTTGGAATCAAGGATCCACTGCGTCCAGGTGTTAAAGAAGCAGTACGCACTTGTTTATCAGCTGGAATTGTAGTGCGAATGGTAACTGGAGACAACATTAATACTGCCAAAGCCATTGCTAAAGAATGCGGTATCTTGACTCAGGATGGAATAGCCATGGAAGGGTCTGATTTTCGTGATAAAACTGCACAGGAAATGAAGGAGATTATACCCAAACTGCAGGTTTAATATTCTTAATGTGAAAAATCATTCATCTACGCAGTGAAGATGATTGATGAAGTCTTCATCTTTTGCAGGTTATGGCACGATCGTTGCCTTTGGATAAGCACAAACTAGTGACCATGTTGAGGAAAGACTACAAAGAAGTGGTAGCAGTGACTGGTGATGGGACTAATGATGCTCCAGCTCTCCATGAGGCTGATATTGGACTAGCTATGGGTATAGCAGGGACTGAGGTCTGTATATATTATACATTTATACTCTATTAATTTTTAATGTATATATGGTTTTTTGTCATTATTAAAGATGTCTTAAATACCCCAGGTGGCCAAAGAAAGCGCTGATGTGGTGATAATGGATGATAATTTTGCAACCATATTGAATGTAGCAAAATGGGGTCGTTCTGTTTACATCAACATTCAAAAGTTTGTCCAATTCCAGCTGACTGTTAACATTGTGGCACTCATGACAAACTTTATTTCTGCCTGCGTCTCAGGTAGATTCAAGAATGAAACACAAATAGAATCTCTCTCTAAATTGCTTAATTACAAGATTGGATGACTAGTGGAGCCATCACAGGTTCTGCACCACTCACTGCTGTGCAGTTGCTTTGGGTGAACATGATCATGGACACACTCGGTGCTTTAGCTCTTGCAACAGAACCACCGCATGATGGATTGATGAAGCAACCACCAGTTGGAAGGAATGTTAACATCATTACAAAGGTGATGTGGAGAAATATACTTGGCCAGAGCATCTTTCAGTTGATTGTGCTTGGGGTGCTCAAGTTTGATGGAAAGCAACTCTTGGACCTAAACGGTCCAGATTCAGATGCTACACTCAGAACCTTGATATTTAACACATTCGTCTTCTGCCAGGTAGAATCAGAACTTATGAAACTAAACTAGCACTCTCTTATTTCTTCACTTAAAACAACTCTCATTTGAAAAACTACCAGGTTTTCAACGAAATTAACAGCCGTGATATGGAGAAGATAAACATTTTCCGAGGCATATTCAGCAGCTGGATATTCATTGTCATCATGGTCTCCACGGTGAGTTTCCAAGTTGTTATGGTAGAGTTCTTGGGTAAAATTGCTGGCACTGTTCCATTAAGTCGGCAGCTGTGGAGTGTTAGCGTCTTGGTTGGATCGACGAGCTTGGTCATTGGAGCGCTACTCAAGTCTATCCCTGTTTCCATGAAGATGAGCACGCGGCATCACGATGGTTATGAACCCATACCTTCTGGACCTGACCAGGTTTGAACCACTCCATATATCTGCAAACAGGTTGCATATGCTTACTCAGCAGCTCTACTTTCAGTGTGTTGCTCTCTTCCTCTCTGTGAAGGTAATAATGTTGGGATGATAAGGGAATTAGGAGGCCAAATTCTGTATTCCACCAATACCAACAGACATGAACAAGTGACTCTCTTACTGATTGATTCAGTATATATAGTCTGTGCACATTAATTTTTTACAGGCCTTCTTATTTCTTTATTAGGTGGGGGATGAAACTCTACTCGAACATGAGAATCACTTAAAAAAAAGGAATTCTCACTCTTCTTTATTTGAAAGAACAAACAAAGAGTGTAAGGTTGGGCCATTAGCCGGGCCAGACACGTTAGTAGAAAAGCCCAGGTTATTGACACTAGCTTTTATGAGAAATACACTGAAAATGTTCAGCACTTTTTTTTTTGAAATTTTCATTTTTATACTATGTTCGGAAAAAAATGTTGAGAAAATTTAAAAAATTACGGAACAAAAAAATAGTGTATTCATGTGTATTTCCCAAAAAATGCTTAGTGCCAATAACCTGGGCCTAGGAGAAAGAAGGATGTATAGAAGCTAGAAAAGCCATGGTTATTCACTTTTTTTTTTTAAAGTGGTTCACCCCCAGTTCAGTCCACTACCCACGAATTGCCCTAACAATTTAACATTGTTGAATTTTTTTAAATGATATTTGTTCGAAAAAAGAAATCCAAATAAAAGTCTTGGAAAGTGAACTACTGATTTAATTTAACCATGACTTTAAGAAATGACCTCAATATAAAATTGTATGTGTTGGGATGGGGCATAATTAGACTACGGTAAAATTTTCCTTAAAATATATAATACTAATTTATTATCTATAGATTATCAAATGTGGCATTAAACCTAATTTTACTTTATTATTTAATTTAATTCTGGCCCCCAATGAAGAGTTACATTTTCTTAGTGGGCTTTATTTACGCCAACACGTTGGGCTTAATCCTTGATCATCCAGTTGAGTCCTGTTAATTTTTGGTTGTGAGAATTTTTTTTAGTAAAGAACATATTCATTCCGTTCGCACAAAAATATGTTTATTGATTTTCTAACGAAAAATAATCAATAAAAATTGTTATAATTATTTTTTTATCGAGTAAAGTTAGTTGTTATTAATTAGAAGTTAGTTTATCAAATCTCAAATAACTATGAAAAAATTTCTCCCAACCACTTTATATCTCCTTTAATTCGTTTTCAATGAAAACCGAGTCTAGTCTCTCTTTTTTCGACGTTGTCCTTATATCTACTCATTTTCTACAATAATTATTAGGTACTTAAATAAGTAGGAGTAAAAAATTAGACAGAAAGTAGCTGCAACACAATTATAAATGATGTGACAATTGGAGATACTTTCAATGTACATAAAAAAAATGGTTTGGACTGCCACATCATCTTTAATTACCCAAAAATCAACTCATGCATCAGATTGTAAGAAATGATTGGTTCATATATTAATTAAGACAAATCACATTAGAGTTGATAAGCACCTCAAATTTGTAAAACATTGTTATTTTGTTGTACCTCTTTAGAGATTCACATTTCTCTTTCTCCTTAGACTAATATTAGGTTTCATCAACGCAAACTACTCGTACTCCAATACTCTCTCGTTCCCACTATAAATTTCTCATTTTTTTTCTTGGATGTACTATAATGAATTTCTCATTCAATAAAAAGCAACAATAATATTTTATATATTAATAAATAAATATCTCTTTCACTATTCTTCATTATTTTTTTACAACTTTCAATTATTTTTTATAATTTTCTATTATTTTATACAAAAGTCTACATGTAGCCCACCATATAATAATAAATAAATAACTTCTTTTTTTTTTTAAAAAAGGAGAAACTTAAAGAAGGAATAATTAATGTCAAAGTTAGAAAAGTCAAATACTATTCGAGAGCTTCATATCAAGTCGTAGTTCCAAATGATTTTATTTTCTCTTCATCGAATCATCTTTACGTCAAATTGGATAATAATAATAATAATAATAATAATAATAATAATAATAATAATAATAAGCATATCAAAACGGTCACACGTTACTTTCTTTTGGATACGAATCTGTCCCTTTTATTTCGTGGCACCACTTACGATCAAATCGTCTTTTTGTTAGCATATTCCTTAGCTACAAAATATGTGTCCCCCTTTAACTTTTCTTATAGTGGAAAATTATAGAAAATGGAGTTGATTTGTAATGTCGAATAAATAAATAAATAATAAAAAGTTATGTATGGCCTTAAAAAATGAGTTTGAATTGCCTTAGTAGCATTCGTGGCAATAATACGATAGTCGTATTGTACTCATTCCGTCTCTATAAAATAAGTTTGCTTTCTATTTTTATCTGTTCAATAAATATAAATTATTCATTATATTTAAAATTGTTAATTTTTAAACGTTGAATATTTTTTCTTTTAGAGGTTATATTAACTTTAATTTAGTCTCAAGTGTTTCAGTAAAATATTTTAAGGGAAGTGACAATATTTTGACATACACCTTTGCTAGGGCATCTCGGCCCTTCAAAAAGCACCATCAAATTTGCATGCATTATTATTTTTGTCATATTCAATATATTTGTTACTAATTATTGTCTTAGAATGTGATTAGTTAGAAGAGCTAAATGAGAAAACAGAGAAAATTTTTATTGTTCTAACTATAATAAATTTTATTTCTTAGTTTGTGTGAAAGGACCAGTAAGTTTGTTTTTTGGTATGGAGCAAAAAAAGATTTGTGTTTGATATTTTAAAAAAATTATAAGATCATGAATTTATCTAAAGAAACCAAAAAAGAAAAGCTTATATATTTTTCAACACGTGGATCATAATAGATTAATGGAGTATGTCTCTTATAAATCATGTGTATCCTGCAATTTAAGTGTAATTTTTTAAAAATTACTTCCTCCGTCCCGAAACTACTTTTATAGTAGTTTCGGGCACGCGAATTAAGAAAAAGTAAGTATGTGAGTGTAAAATTAAACAATAAAAAAAAATGTACTTTATTGACTTTTGAGAGTGTAAAATGTTTCCTTTTTAGGTATGTGAAAGAAGAGTTGGGACGTCCAAATAAGAAAAGTGTGAAAGTAGTTTTGGGACGGAGGGAGTATTAATTATTATTAAAAAGTCACACCTATTATTACTAAAAAACTACTACTATATTTTAAAAATGCATTTTTTAATAATCAAGTGTGTAATATTTTAATAATAATTAATTTAACTATTTGAGTTCCACGGTTGTAATGGATGCACACAAAACTATTAAGGCAGCATAATAAGTCCATTTAGGCACGAAACGTATAACTAATTTAGTTATTAAAAAAAGTCAAATCTCAACACTTAGGTCGAATTTGATTAATTATTTGTTAAAAAAATGGATTGCAACAAAGTATATATAGCTAAATTTGACATTCGATCTTTAATTATTTTACTATACTTTTCATGGGATCGTTATCGAATTATTTTTAAATCAATTTATAAATATTAATTTTATATGCATCATATTTATCATACAATTTAAGTGTACTTTTGAAAAATTATTTCTATTATTACTGAAAGGTCATCGCTAGTTTTACTAAAAAGTCGCTCAAATACTATTTAACGAGGGATGATTTTTTAGTAGAAACAATAATTTTTTTTTTAATAATAACTAAAGTAATTTTTAAAAATTATATTTCAGTTACACACCTCATTTGGTGCACGAGAGACTTACTCTAATTTTAAATTATGTTCTCCCACAAATTTACGTATACATATATCCTCTTGTGCAATACAGTGTTGTGACTTGTGAGTAGGGGTGGCATACCGTACCGTACCGTACCGTACCGTACCGCCCATACCGTATACCGTACCGAAATTTTCGGTATGCATTTTTGCATACCGATACCGTACCGAAATTTCGGTATACCAAAAATGCATACCGTATACCGTACCGAAAATTTTGGTATACCGTACCGTACCAATATTTCGATATATACCGATCTATACCGAAATACCGGTCCATATCGAAATACCGACTATGTCGGTATACCGCCCATACCGGTATATACCGCCATACCGGTCCATGCCGAATAATTTAAGTATAATTTTAATTAAATAAAATAAAATTTAATATTAAATTTTAATATTAAATTACAAAAATGGTATATACCGGTATACCGAGATACCGAAATATTTTCGGTATACCGAAAATAATCTGTATACCGGAATATTTCGGTATACCGGTTTATACCGAAAATATTTCGGTATTTCGGTATATACCGGTATACCGAAAATTTTAAAATTCGATACCGATACCGTACCGAAAATATCGGTATGATATCATACCGTACCGAAATTTTCGATAAATTCGGTATTTTTCGGTATGGTAAGTACGGTATACCGGTATTTTCGGTATTTGCTCCACCCCTACTTGTGAGGGAGAGTGGTATTAGATCAAACACATTCATATTGAGTTTGAATAATAAATTGTCCCATAATTTTTGGGCAATATAGATTTAGTCCAAAATTAATTTTTGTTAGATTTAATCCTATTTTTCAAATATCGATTTGGGATCAATATTGGACCTTTATAATAATATTAGAACCAAATATGATATAAAGTTATTTGTATACATTATAAAAATATATAAATATTTATTTATATATTGCTTATTTTATTTAAAAATATATATTTTTATTAATTTATTATTTATTTATACAATTAAGTACGCAAGTAATTGCAAGAAGAAGGGGTAATTATTTATACAATATTTTTATTATTTATTTATTTATTTACAATTTTTTAGACAGTTTTCACTCGTATAATTGTATCATCCTAAACAAAAGATGTGACAATTTATAGTGCTGATCAAAAGAAAAAGTGACATTTAGCAGTAAACACGGAAGCCTTTTCATATCAATTTGTGCAAAATTACACACCAAAAGTTGCTACTCAAATCAAAACCCCTTTTACTTTACTTTTTCCTTGTATTGTTGCTTCACTTTCTATCTTTTTGGTCACATTTTTTAGATATTTTGCCTTTCAACACTTATACTTAATTACTTTCATCACCCTTGAAATAAAACGTAATTTAGGAAATAAGACTTTATACACTTATATAAAAATTAAAGAGTGAGTAAGTCTCTTGTGCACCAGTTACACCGCAAATCAAGTATATTTTTAAACAGTTACACTATTTATTAATGAAAAGTTAAAAAAAAATTACTGAAAAGTTACACTAATAAAAATACACTTTTCAGTAATAATATGTGTAACTTTTCAGTAATATTTTGTGTAATTTTTTAAAAATGAACTTGAGTTGCACAGTGTAACTAGTGCATACAAGACTAGGCCTTAAAGAGTGTTATCGAATATGAAATTTATTCATAATGAAATTAATTGCAATGATACTAGTTAAACAATTAATATTCTTTTATAGATATTCATTAAAAATAACTAATACTGTCATAATAAATTTCACAGTAAAATTTATAACGCAATATTTTGTCTCAATTAAATTGGTCATTTGTAAACTGATCATGTTTTGCATAACCGATTCTCGAATTTCCATTGCAAATCACAATCCATAGACCTTAAATATATTTTTGTGCTTTAAATTGAAGTATAATTTTCCTAATGTCACAAAAAATTATATAGTTATTCCTTATAATTAAAGGAACAATTTGATTTTTAATGCAATCATAGGTTATTCATGCAAGTAGCATTGTTTATTTTTGTACTTGCAATCATAGGCACAATTCGTTTGGTATGGTTGAAACTTGAAAGCAGGAAAAAGGCCATTTCAGGATTCTAAATTATATTTTGGTTCAAATAAATTCTTAAAATTTTATTTTAAAAATAAAAAACCTTTTTACTTTTTAATTTAACATTGAACCCTTAAAAGTATATAAAAAATTAAATTATATTTGAAAATTAATGTAAATTTTTGTGCTATACAAACAATTAGAAAATCTATTTTAATTTTTTAATTAGTTGAAGTACATATTTATATATTTTAAGAAAAAATAGTTCATTTATACTAATAAGAACTCGAAGAATATGTTTTTTCAAATTAAAAGAGCTTCCTTATTCCTAAAATAAAAGTTTAAAGGATAGATACTTATTTGAGAAAAAAATAGGTCTAGGGTCTACTTGCACTATATATTTCAGAATTTTATTTTATTTTTTTGGAAAGGAATATATTTCAGAAAAAAAAGTAAACTTATAATATAACTTTTAATTTTTAAATTTTAAATTATACTTACTATGTCTTCGAGTAGTCTTCAATTTTTTTTTTTTAAATTCTCCTCACAAATTAAAAAAAGTGAGAAATTTGTACCGAAATATTCTTCATACTTTTTCGAAATTCTCGTCATAAATAAAAAAAAATATGAGGACTATTTCGGGATGGAGTGAGTAATAGTTATATAATTTAAAGTTATAAATTTTGTATGAACTTTTATTTTTAATATATATATATATATATATTGAAAATTATAGAAATTATTTATATAAACATATACTCCCTTCATCCCGGGACAACTTTCATAGATGTCCAGAGCACACGAACCAAGAAAAATGAATATGTGAGTGTAAAGTTAAATAATAAAATAAATAAAAATGTATTTTATTGACTCTAGTAAATGCAAAATATTTTCTTTTTAGGTGTGTGAAAGTAAAATTGGGACGTAGCGAAGTGTAAAAGTAGAGGTGATACGGAGGTAGTATTTATATAAATTTAGAATCGATGTAAATAAATTATTTTACTTTTTAATATATTTTTATTTTTTAGAGAGAATGTGTATAGTTTATAAATTTAGTTTTGTATTCCGAATATTAATATTTTTTAATAAAATATTATATTTTTAAAAAATATAGTTTTTAGTTTTAATAATATTTTTATATTAATTGTTTAATTAATCAATTATTTTTAAATATTTAATTATATTTATAATATTTAATGATGTTGATGCTTATAAAGACAATGATTATATATTTATTTGTACACATCAATTTTTGGACAAAGGACAAATTGTCCAAATTTGAAATTACAAATATATATATATATATATATATATATATATATATATATTTATATATATAAAGGTGATGATTTATTTTTTACAAAAAATTAAAATATAAGATTAAATTATAAATTTTCTAAAGGTGATAGATTTAATATGTGATTAAGCCCTAAAAATAATAGGAAAAAATTTAAATTACCCACTTTCACAAACTTGAAACTTATTTTACCCACACTAAATGTAAACACTCTTTTATGTCTACTTTGACATAAAAATACTCTAATACCCTAATACACTTCTTAAAAGTAATTTATTATACCCACATTGGCCACTAAGACATACAAATTTAAATTTCAAAGGACAAATTGTTGTATACACCATTTACAATGTGAACTTTTTTTGAATGATTATATGCTCCATTGAATGATAATACTCAAAATTTTAATTTTATTGTGCACGCAAGTTAAAAAGTAATTCCACCACTTTTTCTTCTCCTTTCAAAATTGACCTGAAATTTAATAAATATTAATAATATATTAAAATAATAGATAAAAATGAGGATATTATGGACCAAGAAGGAGATAAAGTTTTGTAGATAAACAAAAAATTAAGTGAGTAAAAATTTTGTGAACAGAAAAAAATATAACTTAGTTTATTAAATCCGCACTGAGTGTTGGTCAAATCAAAGAAAATCCTTACATATAACATGTGATTGTCCTAGTCTTGTATGCATAAGGTGGATCGTATAAATTAGATATATTTTTAAATGATTACATCATTTATTATTAAAAAATTACACATGTTATAATTGAAAGTGAATTTTTTTAAAAATATATTTTTTAATAATAACATGTGAGACTTTTTAAAAATACACTTAAATTATACGGTACACTTTATACACAGAAAACTCTATACGCTTACTTAAATTGGCGTCAAAATCACATGTTAATGTGATTATGTGATCTTGGCCGAATAACAAATAGCCACATCAATAATATTTTCCAGAGTCAATCATACCATAGAAGTAATAATTTCACATTAGATTTGGCTTGGCCCCCGTCAACAAAATCATACCATGTAATGTGTTGTAATATGGGAGTCGTTTAGATTAGGATTGGCGTCTCCATAATCATATTGTATAAATCAGTGTTTTCATAATCGGACCGTTGATCAAATCGGACAAGGCACCGGTTCACGATTCAACCGGTTCAACTGGTTGGATCGGCGGTTCAACCGTAAAAATAATTTATACATATTTTTAAATATTTTATATGTTAAATAAAATAAATATCCACTTATAAAATTAAATAAATACAATAGAGTCATAAAATAATAACACAAAATATAAAAGAGACAAAATAACTCAATCAAAATAGGTTTTCTTTAATTTTTTATAGTTCTTCAGCAGTTAAGATTTTTATTTTTGTGGAAAATAAGTTTTTGGGTTTTGGTTTGATTAGAATTAAGAAGACAAATAAAAATAAGTAAAAAAATATATATATTAATATTTTAAAAAAAATAGCCGGTTAACCGGTTCAACCCGGTTCTGATCGGTTCTGAGCGGGTTTGACCGGTTCAACCGTAAAAACGGTTTTTTGGGTGTAATCGGACCGGTTCCGTGACCGATTCCTGGTTCAACCGGTTGAACCGGCCGGTTCGGTCCGGTTCTGAAAACAGTGGTATAAATAAAGGGAAAAAAAAAAGGAAAACGAAAAGGAAAGGATGAATTTTTTTTTTTAAATATTCCTTCTGATTACTTTCACTCCCAACTTGCTATTTTTTTTAACATTTTATTATTTTAATTTTACTTTCACGTTTTAAAAAATTGTTTTCGGGTTGTACTACAATAAATTTCACATCTAAAAAATATATTTTTAGAATGTTTATTTTATAATAAAATACTCTTTATTTATTGATTCAAAATTTAAAAGAACATTTTAAAAAAAAAATGTGCCTATTAAATATGAAATTTTAAATGCAATGAAAGAAAAAATTTCTATAAAATGAGTGTCATTTTACATTTGAAAGAAATTATAAGCCTAGTGAGGGTTAATAAATATTCATTTCATCCAAAAATTTATGCACTTTTTTTATCCGTTCATAAAAATATGCATTTTTTTTATAAAATTATCACCTTTATTATCATTTTTACAATTAATTATTTTATTTATAAAATTTTTTTATAATATTTTTATTTTATTTTATTTTAAAATTTGTGTAAACACAATAATATATTAGGAAAATTTTGAAAAAATTCACAAATTGACACTTATTAAAAATTAGTTCTGTACAAAAATAAATATACTTTTATTCAGAAAAAAAAAATTATGAATATTGTGAACTAATTTATAAATATTTTTTTTAATTAACATGCAAATAGCAGTATATTAGAGACAAAGGAGTAATAATTAGGAGACTTCAGATGACTGGGCACGTCAGCACGTGAGGGCATTAGTGTAAACAAACGCTCCACTGTGGCCCACGTTTCTGCCGACCATTTGCTAAATCTTTTCTGGGGCCCACAAACCGCCCACACCCGCCACAAAGCTTGTATGCTTGAAACTTCGTCTTTCTTGGCCGCCCATAAATTTTTGTAAAGGAAAAAATAAATTAAATTTCCTAACTAATAGTATTAATTTTACTCAATATTCTAAACTGAAATAGTAATAATAATAACAAATAAATAGAAATGTGGTTAAATTATTTGCATGAATTGAGATTTCAATAAATTTTGTATGCACCATGTGCATGATATATGAATTTATAAATTTAATTTTAATTTTTTTTAAATTACATATTAATAAATTGAATTATGTATCTTTTTACAATTGAGTGTATTGTTAATTACACTTTGGGATATTACTATTTATTTTTTTAAAAATATTATTGACTGTTTTCAGGCTATTTGAGAAATTTTTAAAAAAAATTAAAATTTAAATTTAAATACATGAACGTGGTGCTTAAGCCTTACGTCGTCTTCAAAGCCATAATGTCAATTGCATCGCATCTCCTTTAAGATAGCCTGCACCTTAAGTAATCTCTTGCAGCCATTAATTCTCACGCGAATTTCCATTTTCAAATTGTCCTCTTTCATATTGTGGGAGCGCTTAACGTAAATTTAAGACTGAAATAGTTAGGAGTACATATTACTAAGGGCTCATTTGGTTCGTAAGATAAAAGTATCTATCCGTCGAAAACATGATAAATGAACAATATGCATGCTCTGGTACCAATTGTTTAGCTCAGCGAGACCCGCGGTTATTCACCTATATATATTTAAATGAGGAGTGTGTATTATGTGTGTAACACACACGAAAATAAAATTCGTGTATAATAATTTGACTCAACTCAAATTGTTAATAGATGAATAGTTTGTATCGCATCAAAATTCGAATCATGTTAAAATTGATACACACATATTCTATTTTTCGTATGTATTATTACACACAAAATATTTTATCTTAAATGAGTATTTTCAAGCGTATTTTGTCCACACACATCTGCTTCTTAAGAATTTTCCAGGGGATCAAATATTTTTCATATAGTCTCATATGAATAAATTTCATAGTTTCAATGAAAAGTGAATTTAAAAAAAAAAAAATTTAAGTAATAACATGTGTGACTTTTCAATAATAATTTATCTAATTTTTTAAAAATACACTTGAATTACACGGTGCACAAGAAACTTATTCTATTTTTAAAAAAAATTTGTAGTTTTATTTTTATGATAATGTGATATACCCAAATGATATACCAATTTATTCGTTACAAGAAAAACATGTTAGGCCTAATGTTCTTTACACGGTTTGACGTTTGAGATCATATATATATATAATGGGTAAAAAAAACTAGAACAATTAACCCTATAATATATATGGCAAAACTGATTAATTACTACAAAAAATATTGCATAGATATGCTAATATTGCATGCAATTCAAATATATTTATAAAAAATTATATTTATTATATATTATTAAGAAATTATTCTTATTTATATTAAAAAATTAGTATACGTTAAATTAATTTTTCACGGTGCATATTATGCACAATAAACTCACTCATGTTTGGCGTGCAATAAAGGCTATCATTTCAAATTTAAAAAATAATAATTATTGATATAATTCAAGATTATAGAGAGAACTACACAGTCTACAATGGATTAATATCCACCAATTAATATTCTTTAAGGTGCAATGGTAGTTTTTGGATTACCAAATTGCCAATCGGGGATTTTATGCCGATGAAAGTCTAGTCATCTTTTGGGGTCAAAAGTCTAATGTGACATACAATTATTAAATTAAAATTTTGAAAAAAATTTAAAAGTATTAATTTTTTATGCACAAAGTGTACCGTATAATATTTTTACTATTGAAAAGTTACACATGTTATTAAAGAAAAATATATCTTTAATAGTGTAATTTTTCAGTAATAATTTGTATAATTTTTCAATAATAAATTACATAAATTTTTAAAAATATATTTTAGTTACACGGTGTACTAGATACACGAGAGACTTGCTGAATTAAAAAAGAGACGAAAAAGCATGATGCTCCATAAATTTAAAGAATGGAAAAAAGAGAGAAAAATATTGATGCTCGAAAGTACCAACCTCAAGTCCTTATCCAGAGGATGCGGGTGCTTCCATTCACATAATTAATTACACTCCCACTAATGCCATTCACCACATCCAAAATAATATGTTACGCTTTTGGATTTAAAAATTAATTATAACCAAGATTTATGGTTTATAATCGGCAAATCAAATCCTCATATTTTTCATGGAAAAAGTAATCCCAATTGAAAATTCAAAAGGATTAGTCTTGTATGCACCAATTACACGGTGCAACTCAAGTTCATTTTTAAAAAGTTAAACAATTTATTACTGAAAAGTGTATCTTTCATAATTTAATTTTTCAGTAATAAACTATTTAAATTTTCAATTATAAACTGTTTAACTTTTTATAAATGAATTAGAATTGCACCATGTAACTGGTGCACATGATACTTACTCAATTAAAAAAGCATGCATGCAACAACTCAAATAATTAATCACGTCAGATACTTTACCCTAAAAATGGCGTTTCAAATTTCATTCACACCATCATCACCAAAAAATTAATTTTAAGTTATGTCATTTAATAAAATAAGTAAATATATATTTCACTGGTGCAATTAATTTCCCAAATAATATAATTCAATAAAAAGAGTAATATCATTCGACAGATAAACATGCTTCAATTGAAATTTGAGAAATATAGTTTAGTAATAGGAACAAAATCATCCAAAAGAAAAACGCACGAAACAAATGATATATGGAGTATAAAATATTGCCTAATTATTAATTTGCACATTCTAATTATAATATTAAGTAAGTTACAATAACTAATAGAATAATATATATATATATGTGGGACCAACGTAGGTTAGTGCAGGGTCAGCATCCACTACTCACCTTCTTAACCTTATTCAAATTCTACAAGCCATAACACAGAAACAGAGAAAGAAGACCACCAAAACTTGAAGCCTCCTTTTTTTTTTTTTTTAAAGATTTGATTGATTTCAACGATTGCATCAAAATTTTCTCTGGTCAAAACTTGCTTTCCTTCCTTTGTTGAATCTGCTAAATCCCATGCTTCATTCCTTCAACCATGGTGCAAAGAAAAGTACCTTCAAAGCTTGCCCTGCAGCCTCATCACCTCAAAACCGAAACACAGCATGATTTGAAGAGCAGCAAAGGATCGGACTTGAAGAAGAAGATGATGAAGAAATCTGGTTCGATCAAGCGTCCCAAACATCCCGGGAAGCAGGCGGCGACGCCGAATTACATGAAGCCCACCACCAGTTCCGATGCAAGGAAAGAGCAATCGCAATCTCCGGTGAGTACAAGAGATAGTTCGATTTTACGCAGAAAAAGTTTAGACAGTTGGAAACATGGCGTATCATCTGGTAAAAAAGCGACGAAGACGTTATTAGCCAGGAGTTTGACGAAGAATCCTAGTTTTAAACCGATCAGAAGGTGTTCGACAGTTGTCCTGTGTGAAAATTTAGATGCACAGAGAGCGACGTGCTCGTCTACTTTGAAAGATTGTAAGTTTCCAGCATACCTTAGTCTGAATCAGGGGGGTACAGAATCAGAGGGGACCTCTGCAGTTAAAGTTTGCCCCTATACCTACTGTTCTCTCAATGGTCATCATCACGCTCCCCTGCCCCCGTTGAAGTGCTTTATGTCGGCACGGAGGCGCGCGATCAAGACTCAGAGGGGCGTAAAAGCTGGGTGTTTATCACCGAGGCGAGCAAAGCCTGTTGGAGATGGTGCTCTTGTTGAAGAGGTGGATAAAGATTTTTTTGTTGAAATCTACAGCAGGGAAGATGAAGATGCTGGTTCAGGAGAAGGGCAAGAACAAGGGCCACCAATTCATGATGATTCTAAACCTCGTGATGAAATATCGGTTTTGATTGAGGAGGAAAGGAGCGTGGAACTGTTGAATGAATTACCAGAAGAATATGTTCATTTCATTCAAATTGATGATTCTGAAGCTGGTGATGAAATACCGGTTTTGATTGAGGAGGAAAGGAGCGTGGAATTGTTGAATGAATTACCAGCAGAAGATGTTCGTGTCATTCAAATTGATGATTCTGAAGCATCTGATATGGAGTGGAATATGGGTTATAATTTGTCTATGTATCTTGATTATGATTATGTAAACATATCTGCAATAGATATGGAACCTGATCCTGAAGCAGGAGGAGTTGGAGAGTTCACAGGCTATGAAGAGAGTATGAGCTCTGATGCATTTTTCAGCAGCAATGATGGTGAATGCACAGATTCCAGCGAGGAGCATTCAGAATCATCGGGTGATGATGATATGCATATCTTTTCTGAAACTTCATTCGATGATCCAAGTCTTGAATCTGTTCCAAATGATGGTGCAATAGTAGCAACAGAAGAGCAAGTGCCTAACCTGGAGAACTATGATGAGGACATCATAGCTTCCAGCACTGTTGATTCTGGAAAAGAACCTCATCCAGAGGGCCTTTCACTGAATTCTAGTGAAGGTGATCACATCCAGGGCGATTTAAGTCCCAAAACTGCCCTAACAACAAACCCCAAGAAGGCCGTCCAGGAAAGTGATGACCTGGGATGTTTCAATCCACGAGGCCCAAATTTCTTGCCTTTGGAGCCTGAGCCTGATGGAGAGAAGGTTGATCTTAGGCATCAAGACTTGGATGAGAGGAAAAACTCAGAGGAATGGATGGTGGATTATGCACTCAGACAGGTGGTCACCAAACTTGGTCCTGCTCGAAAGAAAAAAGTTGCATTGCTCGTTGAAGCATTCGAGAAAGTGATGCCGAGAAGCAAATTTGATCTCTGCTTGATGCATAGGTCAGAGTTTGATCAGGGAAGAACATTGCAGGCGTGCATCTGATGCCAACTGCAGGTGAATTGCATGCTCTTTCTTTAGGATAAAACTGAGTTGAATGATGTTGAAATCAAAGGATATGTTTGTCTTTTGTAGGGCAGGGATCTGGTGATCCAATGAAGCTAAACTTACAGGATATCATGAAGGACGAATGAATGAGTTCGACACAATGATGATCGAGGGAATAAATCATGTGCTTCATGTATGCTGCAAGTTTAGGACAGTAGTGTGATGCTTTAGTTTCTTTTATTGTTTGTCTTGTTGGCCTTCGTGTGTAGTTTATCAGCTAACGTTTGTTGGTTTGAGTTGTTAAGTGTTTGATCAGTCAGTGTGTCCTTAATCTAGTGGAATGAATCCCTCCATATTTCAGAAATGGATTCATGCCTTCAATGACTAAAACTCTTGAATATGTATTTTCTGGTAAATCTAAACGTGTTCTAATGAAATAAATTCATCTTATACAGCTTTCTTGATAACCTTAAATCCACTTTTGAATGTTTGCACATTTTAGGTAGATTTTTTTGATGGATACAATCCATGATATCCATTTGTAAAGATACTCGTAAATAATAAGATCATATAGGAATGAGATTAGTAAGGAATTTTTTCTATATATTGTAGAAGCAGGTCTATTGTGAATCGAACTCATGTAAATTTAATTTTTTAGAGTAGCTCTCCCATACAATATTGCACGGGTGCAATATATGCCAAAAAAGGAAAATTTTGAAAATTCGCGGGTCAAAGGGGTCAAAGTAACAAAATTCGCGGATCTTGAAAGGGTCGGGTCGGATTTGGGCAATTTTCAAATTTCAGGATTTTCGCTATACTTTATGAGTAAATTTATGCTACTATAAGGTCAAATGTGTACTACTATAAGAACAAATGTTGTTTTTTTACATAAATTTATTTTTTTTTATAGAAAACAAACATGTTAATACAATGTAAGATCAATATGTGTATTATTATAAGAAAAAATATTCGTTTTTCATAAATATTTATTGATTTTTATAGAAATGATTATTTTTTAAGATGTAGTAGCACACATTTTGTCTTACAGTAGCACACATATATTCATGTGGTATACATTCTGGAATTTCGATAAAATTAATTTTTTAAGATATAGTAACACACATTTTGTCTTACAGTAGCACACATTTTGTCTTACAGTAGCACACATATGTTCATGTGGTATACATTCTGGAATTTTAATAAAATTAATTTTTTAAGATGTAGTAGCACACATTTTGTCTTACAGTAGCACACATTTTGTCTTACAATAGCACACATATGTTCATGTAGTATACATTTTGAGAGTGACGAGATAGTAACACATGTAAGGTATTATTACATTAGCAACATATTATCAACATAAAAATAATAATAAAATGAAAAATAAATTAAGAAACACATATTTGTTCTTGTAAAAATACATATTATTCTTATAGTTACTTTAAAAGTACAAAAAAATAACTTTTTAAAATGTAGTAGCACATATTTTGACTTACAGTAGCACAAATATGTTCATGTGGTATACATTCTGGATGTGGCGAGAATTTTCCTTAAAAAATTTATTGGATCCGCGAATTTTCATTTGGGGATATTGCACGGGTCGAGTTTTGTGCAATATTGCATACGAGTTTTTGTGAATTTTTTAACTATCATTGTTATACATATAAACCATCCTTATTAAAGAATCAAGCATCAAACATTTTATCTACTTTTTTAATTATTATTTAATTATTTTTATATATTATTGATTTTATATTTACAAACAATCAATTTTATTAATAAATAAATCGCATGTTACCTAAAATATCATTATTTTTATTTACAAGTATGTCTATACATATACGAAGAAAAAATAACTACTTTTTTAATTTGCAAACACATTTTTATTTACTAAGCATATCCAAAAATTAATGTGTATAGATATAAATAGAAGAAATAACTACTTTTTTAATTTGCAAACACATATTCAGGCGTCGGTATTGCACTTGATTTTGATGCTACTCAGGAGTGGTGGGACCCCTTTCCACCACCATAGCTACTTTTTGGATAAAGATCTAAATAGGTTATAGGGTTCTTTCATGTCTGAAATCTAATTCTAATGCTAAAGATTCTGAGTTAAACAAGCCAAAAGCTAAGTCAAAAAAAAAAAAAAAAAACTTTAAATTTAAAATAATAATTATAAAATATTAATATTTAAACTAAAATCTATTAACTATAATTTTATTAAAATTATATAAAAACGAATCAATATAATTACAAAATTCAATCGTCAATACTACTAAAATATTTAAAAGTTTAAGGGAAAATGATTTTTTTAGTCCTTTATCTTTCACCAATTGTATTTTTCGTCCTCTTAACTATACCTTTTTAAAAATAGTCCTTTAACTTATTAAAAATTATTTTTTCGTCCTCTTAACTATACCTTTTTAGAAATAGTCCTTTAACTTACCAAAAATAGATTTTTTTCATCCTTTTACCGAGCTCAAGTGGGATTTTTTTTTTTAATAACACACGCACACGTGGCCCCAGTTTTGGAGGGAAGAAACGCGCGCTAAACACTGAAAAATCCCCAAATTGTATCTCAATGCACATGATGTTGAAGGTAATGAGATTTAGGGTTAGATATAATTTGGGGATTTTTCAGTGTTGATCGCGCGTTTCTTCCTTCCCAAACTGGAGCCACATGTGCTTGTACTATTAAAAATAAAAAAAATTCCACTTCAGATAGGTAAGAGGACGAAAAAAATATTTTTGGTAAATTAAATGACTATTTCTAAAAAGGTATAGTTAAGAGGATGAAAAAAACAATTTTTTGTAAGTTAAAGGACTATTTCTAAAAAGGTATAGTTAAGAGGACGAAAAATACAATTGGTGAAAAATAAAGGACTAAAAAAATTATTTTCCCAAAGTTTAAATATCAATAATTAAAATTAATATAAACTGAAATTATAAATGAGGGATAACTTAAATCAATAATAATAACAATAACTAACAAGTATGTTATTAAATATTTAATATGTATATATACAATTAAAAAATATATACATGCGAGCTCGATTAATCAATGGAATCAGATTAAAAAAATATCCGAATTTAAATATACCAGTAAAAATATAAGTCTAATCCTGTATTTTTTCGAATGCCAAACGGTCCGTCCGTTTAGCCTGGCCCAAATGAATATTTCTATATGAATTCCTCTCTCACCCTCCGTGTAGGAGTCCAAGAGGGAGTCGTTGGATCACACGTATTCAAATTCCAATGGCTCCCCGTTCCCTCCGCACTCGTCTAATGGAGCCTCATCCCAACTTTTTCCAACTCTATTGCTTTCTGCTTAATTTTCCTCCACTATAGTATTCCACACAACACAAGTAATCATTCATTTGAATCATATCATTGAATTAGGCATGTGGAAAAAGGAACTCCCAATTGACTATAAGCAACACTACTCACAATATAATACAATCTCCCTCCACCCACCATCAAACCCAAAAAAAATGACCACCTTCAAAGCTCTCTTCACATTTTCCTTCATCATCCTCTCCCTACTAACCAAAGCAAACTTCTCCCAACAAACAAAGGAAGCCCGACGTGCGGAGAAGACGAGCCATCTCCACTTCTACTTCCACGACATTGTCAGCGGAAAACACCCCACTGCAATCAGAGTTGCCGGAACCAAAAATGGATTCGGCACCACCGCCGTCATCGACGACCCCTTGACACAAGGGCCCGAGCCCGATTCCAAAGAGGTGGGACGGGCTCAAGGGATGTATACAATGTCTTCTCAAGATGGTTCAGCTCTCCTCATGGCCATGAATCTTGTGTTCAACGAGGGGAAGTTTAATGGAAGCTCACTTAGCATTCTTGGGAGCAACCAGTTTCTTCATGCTGTGAGGGAAATGCCGATTGTCGGAGGGAGCGGCGCCTTCCGGTTCGCCCGCGGCTATGCCTTAGCAAAGACTGAGAAGTTCAACCCCGGAACAGGGGACGCCGTGGTTGAATACAATGTCTTTGTCATGCACTATTGAATTAGCTGCACAAATATCAGAATTTCTTTGATATGTAGAGAAAATTTCACTGCTGAGCTAATGCATGAACTTGCTTCTTTCATCTGTTTTTATTATTCAGTTTCAACTATGAATCAAAGACTCAAACAATATACCATCTATCAGAATTCAGAAATAGATTAAAAAAAATATATGCAGATTCATTCCATTATGCTGACCTTCTCAGCACATTTTGTGCTTGAAAAGAAGGGAAATAGCAAACTAAGACAGAGAAATTAAAAACGTCTAAATCTCCAAGCTGAAACAGAGAAAAGGGGTTGATCCTGCCAACAGATTATGAAGCAACCATTTTCCTCTTTCACTTTATACCCATCATAGTTATAGCTCTGCAACAATCTCCTTGCCTGGATCATAACATGGTAGCTCAAGGGCACCCTACCAAAACCAGCTAACTCAAGCCTTGGTATCCATTTTTCGAGCTTTTCGTGCCTTTCCTTCCTATCGGCGCCCTCGCACGCTATGATGTTCTTGATTTCCTGCCCATACAACATCTTCTCGATCTTTTGACGCTCAATTGATGCCATTGGGACAGTAGACTCCAAGCAATCGAAGAGTGCTGCGTAGAAGTTCAATGCCTCCATCATTCTTTCCATCAAGCTGCCCCCATTGTGGTTCGATTCTTGCTCGGTGACCACCATGAGCTTCGGAGAAAGGCCCCATAAAGCGTTTAGGAAACTGGCCATCTTAGGCGAAGATTCTGGACTAGTGATCACCTCTTTCTCGAGAAATTCGGTCAGGGTTTGTGGATTCATATGCAACGGCTTCGGGCTCTTGCTTAGTTCATCTACTGCCATAAGAGAATGCAGCTGAAGAGGTGAACTTATAGCTACAGCTTCCCCGGTCTTGACACGCAAACACTCGACATCAAGATTCTCCAAGCGGCTGACGACGGGGCAAAATTGGAAAGCAATGTCCAGCTTCTCAGCTTCCTCATTCAATCTATGAGCCACGTGATCCAACACCTCTTTGGTGCGGTGAACGCCGCTGATCCTCAGATGGGGCGGGCCTTCGGGCCGGGCGCACAGGGCCTGCATAAGGCTGATCCACTGAGCGGGCTCGAAGCAATTGAGATCGATTATGTGGACAACCTTTTCAGCTTCCATCGCCTCCAAGATAGCGTGGTTAGTGATGACATAGGCGAGCTTGAGAAAGGGGCAGAAGTCGAAGAAGAGCTTGTGGGCGTGGATTTCGTCGGAGGCGGAGGAGACGGCGGTGGAGTTGAGGGCCTTGTGGAGGCCGGGCCAGTTCTTGAGGAGGCGATCGGCTAGGGCTTGGGTGAAATAGGCGGCGATTCTCTGCATTGTGTCGCCGGTGGGAGAGGCGAGGCTGGAGATGTAGTCGAGGCCTATGTTGGCGTTCTCCATGTGGCCACAGGAGACGTGGTTAGCGCAGGCGACGAGTAGATGGATTAGGCACAGACCCCTCTCTTCGGACTTCATATCCCTTATCCAGAAGGGGGACCCTAAACCAGACATCAGGGATAGCATCTGCAATGGCGATGAGGATGACCCCTCCTCTTGAACCATGAACACTGATCACTTAACAAATTCTGTCTGCTAAATTGTTGATGATGATCATTTTATCTGGTCATGGGATATTGTTATGATCAGGATAAATCGTACAAAATCAAGAATTACATCAACAGAGCAAATTCAAGAAACTCACCGGTATCATAGGGAAAAAAAAAACAAAAACCCAAGTTTTTTCAATCAACAAGAACTGAAAAGGGGTTTTTCAATTGATCAAAAACCATGAAAAAAAAGTGTAGAGGAATCCCCCAAAAGAAACCCTGGGAAGCCAAACCAAATGGAATTGCTGTCCTCTCAAGTTTTCTTTCTCAATTTTTTTTCCATGGAATGTGCATGTATGACAAATCAAAGGGGGCAGATTTTGTCCTGTAGTGCTTTGTTGTCCCTTGGGAAATTCAGAGCAATAGGGAATTTTGTGAAAATCAAGATCCTCGACACTAAATAAAAAAAAAAAAAAAAGTGGAATTCCTCTCCATTAAAAATTGATCTTGGCACTATGCATAGTGGATAGGAATAAGAGCTGGCCAAGACTTTGGTTTTATTCTCAATACAACACAAATCCAAACAACTAATGTATAACCAAAACAAAACTAACACTTTGGATTGTTGTTTACTCCACTCCACTGCAAACAACTCCCTCCAAAACAAAACTACATGTCTTTTGCAATAATATGGCCAAAAGATGAGGAGAAAGGTTCTTCTATTGCACCTACTATCAGCTCTTGGAAGAAATAATACTTCAACCTTTGGAGAATTACAGAGACATTGGTGTAAAAACATGCGCTGAAAAATCTATTACCGAGCTTTTGTTTTAGGTGTAAGTTGTTCACATGATGTATTCTACAACTCAAATGTATTTAGTTACTCTCGTTCTCATTTATTCACACGTAGGGCATTATATCTTGAATTTAATTTGAAAGCCATAATTGTAGGTAGAGGGTGAAATTAATGCAGTCAATGCAAACAAAAAAAGAAAGTGGTTCTTGTTTGGTAGTGTGAAGGCATCCATCCACCGGATGGTCACTATCTTGTTGCATTTAAAGACAAAGAGACAAGAGAGTTGTGCTATGATCCAAAAAGTTGATGGGTGTTTAACCATTTAACTTTTGGTTTGGAAGCTTGGATTCTTCCTTCCATTCATTGCATACATTCCAAATTTACTTTTATATAATTCAAAACTTTCATTTTTGCATTTTATTTAAGTCATATACTGGCTAGTTATATAGGGTAAAAAGTAAAAACTTTCAAATTACGTCATCTTTCTTCCCCTACGTTTCTCCGTAATAATTGATGATTTACATATAGGTTCAAAAAAATCACTATATCTACAAATAAGTTCAAAATATTTGCACGAAATTTTTTAATTTTTTTTGCACAGAAGCATATTTTTCTGTACAGCACCTATTTATAAATATAGTGATTTTTTTTGAACCTATATGTAAGTCACCCCATAATAATCTGTGTTTTAAAAAGCGGATTTGGCCGGCCGATCGGACCGGTCCGACCGCTACTCGGACACCTCTCTGGACCGCTTTAGTATGTTGGACTGGACATTTTCAAAAGCGCCTGAAAAACGCTCAAAAGCAGTAAAAATCAGGTCGGACTGGTCGCTTGTTGGACCGGCCGAAACGGCACTTTGACAAAATTTTTAATTAAATTATATTTTTTTACACATGATTAACTAAATTAATTATATATATAATATATATTAAATATAATTTAATAATATAATCTCTAATTTTAATTCATAATCCTATATAATAGATATATTTTACTTCCTGTAAACACAATTCTAAGTCTCCATCCTATTTCAATATAATATCTAACTTTAATTTATTTTTTCAATAAAATTTATTCATAAAATATATAATTTTATTAGAATATATATTTATAATTATATATTATGCATTTATGATGTCACACTTGTTCAACCACTTTAAAAATGGTTAGATTCGATTGAATCCGGTCCGACAAAAAATATTAAGGTAATCTGATCAACTTACGCTACCGCTTTTAAAAAATAGATAATAATACTCGTGACAAGTTCTTCTTTATGTTCTGAGGGTTTTTTTGCTTATTATGTTTTTCATTCTCTTTTTCTAGTTTCCACTTCTGTTTCCTAGGAAATTTTTCCAAGGTGCAGGATTGTTCAAGTCCTTCATTCTCTTCTCTCTTATTTGAAAGATGATATTTGGTAAAATTTTGTATAAAATTAGTTTATAATAAGGTTATTCCGAATCAATTTTAAAGTATCAAATATTTGATTAAGTGTATCAAAAATCTCATCAAAAGTATCAAAAAACTGAGTCAATGACATTATGTTATACTCCCTCTGTTCCTAATTACATTTCGCACTATTTTTTACACATCTCATTATCTTTTAAACAATTATTAAAAAAGGTATATAATATTATAATCAGATCAAGTATAATATAAATTATTTAAAAATATAGTGTAAAGTACAATTATAAATAATATAAATAAAAAAAGTTAAAGATTGTACATAATGGTTTTTTTTTTTTTAAGAAATAAAATTATCTACGTAAGGAATAAAACAATGCGGATCATTTTTCTACGAATAGAGAGAAAAGTGGTTTTTCTTTATATGTGAGCCATCTTTCCTCCAAGTAGCTACAAAATAAACAGCTGTTAGTAAACACTGAAAATAATTTTAAGATCACTTATTTTTAAAAGCTATTCAAAATAATCTCTCACAACTTTTAAAAATAAATAATTCTAAAAGTTATTTTGTAGAATTAAAAAACAGACACTTTAACTATTTACATCAACTCTTACCGAAGGAATACATGAAAGTAGAGCTGTTAAAATAAACGAGCTGCTCGTGAGCTCGGCTCGACTCGTTAAGGCTCGACTCGACTCGATGTGTTAAACGAGCCGAGCCGAGCCGAGCCTAAAAAAATACTCGTTTGCTTAACGAGCTCGGCTCGGCTCGACTCGCGAGCTGCTTGGTAGGCTCAAAATATAAATGTTATTTTATAAATATTATATAATTTAGGGTATAAAATAATAATATTTTACATAATAATACAATTCATATTCTCAAATCACTCATACTTGTGAATTGGTGATAGTTTTAACTTTATTGTTGTTAAAATAAACGAGCTGCTCGTGAGCTCGGCTCGGCTAGTTAAGGGCTCAACTCGACTCGACTCGATGTGTTAAACGAGCCGAGCCGAGCTCAAAAAAATACTCGTTTGCTTAACGAACTAGGCTCGGCTCGACTCGATAAGCTTAACGAGCCGAGCCTGACACTACTCGGGCTCACTCGGCTCGTATAACAGCTCTACATGAAACAATACCCAAATACATTACATGCACATATATAGCTTCAGCTGCTGCCCCATACTAGTTGGAAAATATTTTTGCTGGCGGGCCCAGATATCAAGTTGTTACTCTGTCTCTTTAGCATTTCTTCTTGACCGCTAACATCACCTTCCTGGACAAAAACAACAATGATGCATCAAAAAAGAAATCTTCTTCTTGTTTATGTTTACCATACGATCGGTTGTAAGTATTATTTTAGGGCTCATTTGATTCGTAAGATAAAAGTATCTATCCGCAAAAAACATACATGTTTTTGGCAGATACATACTTTTATCTTACGAACCAAATGAGCCCTTATAGTATAACTAATTCTCTAGGTCTCTCCGTCCAATTTTATTAGATCTACTTTTTAGTTTTTAAATGTCTAGGTCTCTTTTCTAAAAGGACTATTTTATATTATCAACTTACAATCTCCTTCACCTTTACACATAACATATACTCCTTCTATCCCATAGAAATTTACACATTTTCCTATTTTGAACGTTCCACAGGAATTTGCACACTTTCTCATTTTGGACGTCCCACAAGAATTTGCACACTATTAAAAGAAGAAACATTGATTTACATACACACTCACAAAATTATACACATATTTACCCATATACCACTACTTTATTCATAATTTTTTTTTTGAAAATATGTTATCCCATAGAGTGCAAATTCCTACGGGACGGAGGGGGTACTCACTGTCTTAAAATGCGTGCAAAAAGAATCAAATTTACATTAAATTGGACGGAGAGAGTATGGTTTAATGGAACAACTAATACTATTTAAAAATACAAACCAATCACACAGTAAAACTGGATTATATATGACATTGTTGATAGCAAGGCATCAAAAAGAAAATAAATCACAAACATACATGAAAAAAAAAAAAGATAGGCCGCGTGATAGGAAATGATTGGGCATCTCTAAGAACAAGATAAAAAACAAATACATGTAAAAAGATGAAGTGGAATAGCTAAAGTGATTTGAACAACACTATCTATGACGTGATGCCATGGATTCGAGTTATAATTTGACCTTAAGAACTATGTTCATGAATGGATCAAGAGTCTGGATTTTAGAAATTTGAAATGTAGAAACTGGTTGAGATCAAACTCCTCTTGTTGATAGAAGATGAGAGATGATTTGGCAATAATGCTAACAATCAGGTCTATTACATTGAGGCGACTTCTCAACGAGCTACTCACTAGTTGAGCTCTATATCTTCCAATCCAAGGAATACTGACAAAATATATCGTACATATGAAAAAGGAAAGACCCGCACTAACAAATGGAAAAAGAAAAAAAAGCAGCTTAGGCTGCCATTGATAAACTAGAAACATACAATTTAAAGCAACCTTCATTATGTAATAATAGTAATGTCATGAGCGAAAACTTACGAGAAGAGAGTAGGCACGGGCAAGAGACAATAATGTTGGATACATATCCAAAACAGCAAGAGCAATGTCCTCTGTAACTTGTGGAACCTACATTCATAAAAGACTTTTAAAAGAATAAAAAAAGAAACAAGCAACAGATAATGTCATGCAACCTTTTTGCGAAACTTCCTTACTTCATCTACTTTGAGACTTATAACTAGCTTGAATTGCAAAGTTAAGGAAAACCCCAGAAAAGCAGTAATATTCCCTCATGCAAGTTTCAAATGTGGACATTATAAAAAAAAAAGGGAAAAGAGGGAAAATGGGTGATAAGCATAAAAAGAGCAGAATGGAAAAAAGAAAATGCACCAAGATATAGATAGAGACAAAGAAGGTAAATACTTCATGAAAACATTAATATGCCAACAGGCTTTGAGGAGCATGCAATAATGTAGCTTGTGTGCTTTGACTTTGACATATACCTGCATGAGTTGGATTGCAAATACATCACTAACAGTCATTTTATCCAGCTCTTCACACATTCTGATAAACCCATCAAAAGGAGGGCATCCCCCAATGCAATTTTTCTCGGGATCCAGAGATCTGTAGAATTGGTTTATTGATTGAGTAAGATAACCATACTTTTTCAATGTATCAGCTAAGCCATTTGTTCGTTGCACATCAAAACCCTCCAAGATTTCAGTCGTGAAGCAACTGCCATACACAAATTAAGTTAGTTCTAACAAAACACCTTTAATAAAAATCAGTTGCACTTTCATAATATAAACTGCGACTTAAAATTCCATACGAAAAGATGATAGTAGGAAAGAGGAAGTATGGCTTACGCTGTTTTGATGCTTTCAGCAGCCTCTGAAGAATTTGGATCACCTTCCACCAAATATATCATCTTCTTAAGCCCGCATCGCTTTTGAAGATCATTAAATTTGTAAAATAGGAAAGTAAGATATCACAAAACCACAGGTAGATCCCCTCCCACAGCAGAGGATAAAAAGAACTTTCGAAGAATGTTTATTGTGCTTAAAAATGTAGATCTAGTTTTGAAAGTTTAACAAGCCAAACATCTTACTATAATGATTTTACATCTTACACACAAAATTAAAAGTTTTACAGCAAACTAATATGAAGCTTTTGAATTGCAATAGTTTCTATGTGGCACTTGATATATATATATTTATTTATTGAAAAGATGTAATGTAGCACTTCAATGTTATTTTTAGAAAAGAGAGGAATGTTAATTTACCTATCAGGTTTCAGCCCCTTCATTCTAAGATATCTCCTACCAATGTTCAGGAGCTTTTGTTTACATTCATTAACAACATGTCAGCGAAGGAAGGGTGGGTTAAAAATGTGATTTTGTAGATAATGCACATGCCAGGTAACTTGCAGGGTTTCTATACTGGATGCTTCTTTGCATTACATTTTAAATTTATAATCTCATCTAACTTTGGTACCAAGTATGGTGCTCCCATAACTTCAAAACCAATATTTATCAAATTTAAGGAGAAATAACATAATATGGTTTCACTGGGTAAAAAACATGGCAAAATTCTGATAATCAGAATTGAATTGATCATATTCAACAAAACCAACCAAAAAGAAATATTAGTCATTAAAAAACCACCATTAGGTGCAATTAAGAGAACAAAACACTGGAATTTAATAAGGAAACATTACCACAAGCCGCATTTTCTGATCTCGGTATCTGTTGTCCCTGATTGAGTGCCGCAAATCATCAACCTTCTTCCTTTCAACAATAAAGTCAAGAACGTATTCAGTACTGAGATACGTATGACGGGCTATCCAAATGCCATCACCGATAGGCAACTTTCTGACCTGTATACGGCCAGGCTAAATCATCAGTTAAGAGAACCATGAAAGACTGGAAGTATAAGTTTTTTCTTTAATATAATGCCCACAGCCTGTGACTGATAAATGATACAACCTCAGTCAAGGTGGTAGTTGCAGCAACAATGGTGCATATATTTATAAAAAATTGGCACATCTCTCATAAGGTAAAGATTCTTGACACTAATTAAGATATTAAGCAGAGTTAAAATAATAGAATCATTCTTGAGGACATAAGATTACAACTTGTGCTAACCTCTATCTGGATTTGAAATTGAGAACATATGTTATCAATAATTTTTTTGGAACGTGACCTGCAAACAGCATGAGTGAGAAGATAATAATTACTCCCTCCATCCATGAAACTTGTGCTCACTTGCCTTATTTTTCCGTCCACAAAAAATGTGCACATTCTCTTTATGGAAACAATCACTTTATTATCACCCTCCAACCATAACTTAATTACGTATATGTCATTGATTTTACCCACAAGTCAGTTATTCTATTCACATCAATTACATTACTTTATTGAATAATTTATTAACGTTTTCTTAATGTGTGAGCAAAAAGCATTGAGCACAAATTTTGTGGACGGGGGTAGTATAAATCATTGTCAGAAAGAGCCAAAAGGAAATATCTATAAGAATCAAAACAATGTCAGAATTAGGATTACAACAAATAGATGTTCACTATAAAAGTCTTGCTGGATGAGATGAAAAGCCAAAAGGTTTCATGACATATATTTGTATGTTTTTCAACGACAAAAACACAGATCTAGAGCAAATTAGATTATATGATGTCTATTTTTGAGGCGAGACATGTACAACATAATAAATTAAACACGAGGGAAATAAAGACAAAAATCTTAGAGCATTAATTAAAAAAATCCAAAAGAAAACAGGACTTGGACAGATCATAAAAGCATTCAAGATTCATGATGGTGGGACGAGTGGTCATGAGGTTCTTTTCTCTTCCCTCTCTTTTTCTTTCTGGTGGGGAAGAACCAAAGAAGGTGAAGAGGCAGAGAAGCCTCTTCAGATTGGGGTTTGGGGTTGGTCCAACCAGTTTACAACATAGATAAACTAGCATAATCATTTGAGATTAAATAACTTCAATGGGGGTCTGAAATTAAGGAACAAAATGTTAAAGCACACCATAGTTTCATATCAACCTGGACAACAAATAAATATCAAGGGTGCAGAAATCAGAAATTGCTTTCGACCACACCTAGATCGCCTAGTCGGTACGAGTTCTTTCGTTATTAATTTTTAATTTTTTGCCTCTTGTCTCACGAATCTCACCAATATGATCAAAAAAACATTTGATGCTAAACATAAGCAAATTAGTGGATACGCTAAGGAATTCAACAGTTATGCTCATAACTCGCATCAGAAAAGTTCATACACATGACAGCTAGCTGAACTCACCCTTGGGTAGCAAATTGTTCCCGGTTGTCTAATACGAAAACTACTTCATACACATCCCCAAACTTCTCTCCAAATTCCAAAGGTGGCATTGCTATAGAACTGTGCTTAGATTCTAATCCTCGAATGCCAGGCTTGCTAACAGCATTGTCTTGGACATTCTGTAGACAAAAAATAGAAGAGAGCGTTAAACATCCACAAATTTCTTACCATACACAATCCAGATTTTTAATTTAGTTACAAAACCAAGATTATCTATGCAGTCCTCGTTTAAGCTTACATGACCACTAACAATACTGACGTTAACAATGATGTTCGAGTATAGATTCTTATATATCTCACCATCTTATAATAATCAACATAAGTCAGATAAACTAAGAAGATGAACTTCATTATTGTGAGGTGCTTTGCCACTCTCTATCCACATGGTGGTTGTACATTCTCCTTATTTGGGGGATAAAGAAAGAGGAAGGAAGGTAGGGAGAGTGAGGATGGATATAACAATATAGAGGTACAGTTAGATCATTTTTTTCTGAATTATGATATAGTAGCCTATAGGTATAATGTGCAACCATCAACTCCTTTTGCTTTCAGGGAAGAGAAAGTTCAAAAGACGGAAAGCTACCATCTTAATTTTACACTCAACTCTTGTCCGTACTTATAAACAGGAGAGGGACATTTCAATTCGTGACTTTGTAGCCTTCCTCACTCACCCCAAACAGTAATATGCCACCGTGAACACTAAAGCCAATCTAAATCAAACTTACAGTAGATGAGCAGGCTCTCAAAGTACAAGAAGTCAGTCCAAAATTACGAGAACTCAGAGACTTTTGTTTACTCAAAGCATCATTTGCATGTGGTCGTATTTCACCAGAAGAGGGCCACACTTGACCTGACATCAAAGGCAAGGAAAATGAGCTAATTATGGAAAAATCAGGACTTAACATCATCTTCTTCTAATGATGGGGAGAGTGAGAGAGAGATGGTACCATCTTTAAAGTGACATGAAGATGGAGCAGCATAATGGCCATCTTTGGTAGATTTAGGTACAGAAGTGGAACCATAAATCTCGTTTTCTCGAAGGTGACAAAGAACAGTTGGCCAAAGTAAAGATATTTCCTTTCCTTGTGATGTTTTCGTAACCTCAGAATAAGCACGGATAATTTGTTGCTGAGAAAACCCCATACTGATAAACTACCAAATACAAGAACTTGAGTCAAATGAAAGAGCAAACTTAATGAAATATAAACAGTGAAAAGATTGGAAGAATATGAAGTAACAAATGATAAAACAAAAATGCATTTAAAATGAATATATTAGTGATTCAAAAAACTAGCTCAATTAACAAAATGACTGTTCCAATCACCTACATGACCAAACTATAAAAATGATCCAAATCCAATAAATAAGGAAAAAGAATAAGATAAGGACCAAATGCGAATGACTCCTATAGTAGGAGCATGAACTTTGAGGACTAGAAACAGTAATGAAGTTATAGACCTTCTCAAGATGATCAGGAGGGACATCTTTTGATATCTTTGGCTTCTTCAAATTTTTAGGTGCAGCTTTTTCAACAGGTTTACCCATGACACACTCTAGATCTGGCACGTCCTCTTGTATATCAACACTCTGCTTGCCACTTTGGGCAAAATTTGAACATCCTTCCAAACCATGCAAACTCTTATTAGGAGCTATCATTCCAGACCTTGATAGGCATTCGCGTGCTACTTCCTTTCCTTCTTCTGTCAACATATACCTGCATACATAGTCAAAGCAGATACAATGAATAGGACTGGTTGCACCATTTAAATTCGTGAATAATTTGTTTCTGAAATGGTCAATGAACACAAAGTTGGAATACTGTTTCCATATCTTATTCGTTTTGACATGCTAGTACTATTGTTTTGAAAGATATCAAGAACAGAAATTAACATAAAATAGACTTAATGTGAGAAAAACATGTGACATTAACACTAGAGATAATTATTACTCCCTCCGTTTCGTAATAACTTCACACTTTTTTGAATTTCTGAGAGGGATTTAAAAAAAGTGTGAAATTTATTGTGGGACGGAGGGGGTACATACAATAACAAATGCAGCAGGGAATCACATCAACTACTTGGAAAAAATGTATAAGCTGTAATTAGTGCTGGTGTAACAGATATTCTTTACACAAAACTCATGCAGGATTTCCTATTTGTCGAGAAGTACAAATTTACAATTTTTAATATATGCACAATTCTTGTAAGTTCAATCCAGTGGTAGAAAGGCTAAATATGAACATAGGTAAACCAGATATGCTTTGTTTATATGTTTTCCAATAAATTTCCTCCAGTTTGTTGTTCAATGCTGGATTGAGAAACGTACTTAGCTGGGCAGCTAGACTTCACAACTAGGCCCCTGGTTATTAGTGTCTTCATGCAGCTCCATCCAGTGTACCAGTCCCTTGGTGAACTTCCAAAATGTCCAGCTTTCCCTTTTGCCTTTTCTGGCCTAGACCAATGGAGGGGCAAGAAAAAAGATAACAAACAGAATGACAGATATAACTCAATCAAGACTTAGAGTAACAAGAATGTGAAGACCATTTCTTAGACCTTAGTTTAAAAACATCAAAACTTACATAATAGGAACACGAGACAATCCACTTGTTTCAGCAGCATCAATTAGTTCCTTTTTACTCATAAATTCGTTCCCATCTCCTGTCCCCCTACACCAATTAAAACATGAAGTAATACTTATGATGTTAGCAGTAATAGGAATAAATTAACAAAAAAAAAAAAGGTTAACAAAAAGGAATTGTTAGTGCAGTAAAAAATACAGGAAACAAGGGTACATAAATACTACAATCAGATTCTAATCAACTACCTGAAGAGCGAAATCAGCAGAGCATAAGCAACAGAATTCTTTTGTGGCACATAGCGCTTTGGTCCCTTATTTTTATTTCCTATCAATGTTTAATAGTTAACTACAGAGCCAAAAACAAAAATGATATGTTTGAATAACTGAAATGATCATGATCACTAAAAACTTGTGTGCTATTTGTTAGTGAAATGACCTTTATTGTTCAAGTCAACATTCTCCGAATGACCAGAATCTGTCTGAAAAAACCCTTGCAGCTGCTTCAAAATCCACTTGCCCACGCCCCTATAATGACATAAGCAATTCATATCAAAAGAAAGGTATATTGTTTTCCTATTCTAGTTATCACTTATCTTCCGTACTTCAAAATAATAGAATGGACAGAAAAGATTAAAAACCTAAAAATATACCTCCACGAGTTCACTATTCCTTAATGAGAAAACAGAGAAAAGGAAAAGATGGTCTTTAAGATAAAGTGGTAAACATTTAACGAATTAAGTAAACAAGATTTGATCAAATTATACCCTTGAAAAAGTAGAATTCACTCCTGAATTCCCATGAGAATAAAAAAATAAGCCCACTATTAAATATTGAAGACTGAGATTTTCAAGGCATTTCACTCACTTAATTTCGGAGAGGTCCTTGAGGGTTCTGATTGGGTTCTTATGATTGCAAATGTTGGAATGAGCTTTGGAAAGCGTCATATCTATGTTGTCGGAAATTCCCTTGGCACTCTGTGCCAATTCTTGCCGCTTGTTGAACAGATATGTCGCCACCTCTTCGTTTTCCGGGCACGCCGCCTTTTTTCCATTCTGCATTTCCCCAATCCTGAACTGATCCCTAAGTTTTCGACTGTGCAATATGGGGGATTTGGTTTATTAGTTAGGGTTTTGCAGTCTGAATGAGATATTATTTGGATGAAAATGGCGCCAGGGTTCCGTGGTTTGAAGTTGTAGATTGCACGGGAAATATTAATTTGCAATTTTGTCCCGTAATTACGCTTAATTATAAAATAGACCCACACATGTGTTTATATTAAAATATACTTAACTTGCAAATTTGGCCCATGATTACGCCTAATTAATAATTATGATTCACCAGTCACGAGTCACGACCCAAAGCAAATAAGAGAAACTTGGGGATCAAAAACAAAATATCACTTCTCCGAAATTGAGAGGCCGAATGCATATCACAATTATCATCCCTGTGCCTCTCGCCATGGCTACTGCAAGTCTGCAGCTATAACGCACTGAAATTTCATGGTCTTCTGCAAGACCCTAGATGGCCACCTCTCTATCTATTCATCTCTCTCGATTTGGCTCTCAATTTCCTCCCTTTTCACTCTTTGCCCCTCGTTTATTTGCTAAGCAGTGCTCGTTCTCACTCATTCGTCGCATTAATCCGCGCGTTCACTTTTCCCGCGCTCTATTCAGCTCATTCCACCACAGCCCGCGTCGTCGTTTTTTTGCCTCTGCATCCCAAGGTACGTCGTTCAGTGATTCATTCTTGGTGGCATTTCGTCGAGTAGATTGTTGGCACATTTTTGGCTGTTGGCCTGTGAATTTGTTTTTATCTGTTTATCATGTTGTATGGTATTCTCGGCTGGGCATTTCATAGAGCAGATTTTTGGTGCATGTTATCTGTTTTCATTGGGAACTGGGTAGCGTTCTATGCTGTTGCTGATAAATTAAAAGGGATATGGATTGCGTTGCGTTGCCATTCCGTCTACTTTATAAGAAACTAAGCTGAGTGTGGATTTTATTCTAAACATATTGTTTTACGGGAGCTTTAAGTTTGTTAGTAATTGATTTCTTCTTGTTATAAGATTCTTATGATATTTGTTAGTTCTCTTGGATTGCATATAAGACTGAATAAATTAACAGAAAATTAACTCAATACATTAGTCAAGCCATAGCTTATTCAGGGTCCTTGGCTTTGGTTTGTTTTGTGCTCTGTATAACAATTAATTTTAATGACTTGTTCGTTCATACATCTGTACTTTTTCATTGTGACTTTTACTATTGTCAATTTTGAGTCGTTTAAGTTCTGGTCATTGGTCACCAGACTTTTGCTCTTCTAAAGCATTTTTGTCTAGTGAGATTGGAGAAGTTGCTAAAGAATATCTCGATTGTATTTTGCAGAGTTAAATCACAGTGACACACCAGATGAAAGATATGATGTGATTATTGTTGGTGGTGGGCATGCAGGATGTGAAGCTGCCCTTGCATCTGCTCGTTTAGGAGCCAAAACACTTCTTCTCACACTTAACATAGACCGCATTGCATGGCAGGTTAGTTCAAGGGTCCTAATAGTCTAATTGGCCGAGCTTTTGACTATTATGTTTTATTTCCTGTTACATACTGGTCGACCCAGTTTGTCTGTTGAACTATATTAGTTAAATTTTCCCTTTGAGTCCCTGTAATTGATTATCATTTTGTCTTTACCTTTTCTCCAAAGTTGCGGAACGAGGGGTTTCTGTGAGGTTATTACTAAATTTTACTTTGATCACCATGGGAAGCCATAGAAGAAGACTTGCTTACTAATGTATTTCAAACCACAATTTTGATTTATGACCCACATGGAAATTTTTTTCTTGGCCTCCTCGATTCATTTGGTGCAATTGATGTTAGTATCGGATTGATTGTGTAATTTTGCTGCTGTTGCAAGGCCATTACTAGCACCAATTATGAAACCTAAAATTATCATAGGGCTAAACTGAAAGAACCTATTTTCCTCTCAAATATGCATATAATGTCAAGATATTTTTCTACTGAGCTAGAGGCAGTTGTGTGTGAATTATTTACAATCCAAGTGAAACAATTCATATAGTTTCTTGTCAAGGGAATTTGCTCTTAGATTTGCTAGATTCAAATTAGTTTCTTTACTTGGTGAATTTGAACACAGCCCTGCAATCCAGCTGTTGGTGGGCCTGCGAAATCTCAACTCGTACATGAAGTTGATGCACTTGGGGGTGAAATTGGAAAGGTTGCAGACAGGTAGAGAGTCTGAAATCCTCTTGATATTATTGATCATGTTCAAAGAAGATTTCTAATTGAAAATACATAACTTCCATGTCACCACTCACCTATGGCTAAGGCATCGTGTTTTGGTTTGAAGGCTTTTTGTGAACATTTGTCTTCGGATACATTTGTAAAAGGAGTGATGACATCCAATTTCTGCTGCTTGGTTTCTAATCCTTTAGCATTTTATTATTTTAGTCCTGTATGTTTATCCCTATTTTGTTTTTTAAGAATGATATATTTTTTATATTTTAGGTGTTATTTGCAAAAGCGGGTTCTGAATATCTCAAGGGGTCCTGCTGTCAGGGCACTGCGTGCTCAAACAGATAAAAGGGAATATGCTTTGGAAATGCAGAAAATTGTAGAAAGGCAAGTTTATCCACGAAAATATTTGTGAAATGTTTGTTTTTACTTGAGTTCTTTCAAATTATGAGTAATCATGGTTGCTTCCATCTATGTTTTGCAACTATAAGAAATCCTTTTATTGGAATATTCAATCTTTTCCTTGACTTGGTAATGCAGTGAACTTTTCTGCAACCGCTTTTTATGATGCCCATTATGGTGAAATTTTGGCTAGAAACAATTAAAATGAGTCTATATAGTACTTGCAATGCTGCCTGAAGTAGACCTACATGTTATTCCTATATGAGCTGGGATACTACTGCCTTTGTCTAACTAATGATTCCTTTTTCAGTACACCTCACCTTTCTGTTAGAGAAGCTATGGTAACGGATATTTTGGTAGGAAAAAACGACAATGTAGAAGGTGTCCAAACATTCTTTGGCATGAATTTCTATGCACCTTCTGTAGTTCTCACTACTGGCACTTTCATGAGTGGGAAAATTTGGATTGGTAGAACTTCTATGCCGGCAGGAAGAGCAGGTGAGTCAGCTTCACAGGGCCTCACTGAAAATTTACAGCAGTTTGAGTTTGAGACAGACCGGTTAAAAACTGGTACTCCGGCACGTGTGGATTGTCGCACAGTGGATTACTCCGGATTGGAGCCTCAACATGGAGATGAAGAGGTCATCTCACTTAACTTCATATGCAGGTTCTGTAGCAATTCAATGTAACACAGCTTTCTGCTGGTTATTAATTTTTTATTTTTGACTCTCAGTTTGTGTAGAATTCAGACTTATTTCATCAACCTTATATTCATTTATGTCACAATGCTTTCAGCTTAAGAAAGGAAACAATTGGCACAGACATGAGTAGGCACTTGAGTTTGTTCAAAGACCTCTTGTTTAGTGAGATTCTGATGAGTTCTGGACTAGTAACTATACTGGTTGCATACTGCTGTCAGCAGTTGACTTGACGAAATCCCCAACAATAGTTTCCTTCAGTCAACTATTAGTATTTTACATTTCAATTTTCTAAGGTCCCAACAGTTATGTCATTTTTCCTGGTATCCTGAGTTCAGTTATTACTTGATTTTAGACTGACTTAGCGTAGATTTGTCCCAACAGTTTGTATTTGTGCAACATAATTCTTATTTAGTGATACACTTTAAAACTTTGCCACCTCTTATGTTTTAAATTTGAACCATAACCATATATTGTAGGGTATGTTTGTTTTGGGATTAAGGGGGTCGTGGGAAGTCATGACTTTGAAATCCTGAGATGTGAAAACCTTGATGAATAGTAAAAGTGTGTGTTTGTTTTGGAATTTTAGTAGGGTAGGATGTTACTTTATGTCAAATCAAAGTGTGATAGTGATTGATTTTATAGGTATAATAGGTATTTTATGAGTGTTGTGTTGGAAAGAGTAATAATAGGTTTAATAGGTATTTTTAGGTGTGGATTGAGTTTGAGATGTGAAATCCGGATGTTACATCCCAAACTCGTGTAGAGACGTGATCGCAAAGTCCTACGTCCATCCGTGCTAGTCCCAAAACAAACATACCCGTAGGGAATATGGTAATTAGTCAGTGTGAGTCAACAGTTGTATTTTGAACGAAAATATATATCAAAGCAAAGAATAACTGTTTTTTATTTTCTATGTCTGTTTAGTCATGTTCTGAAGGTGTTAATAATTTTGTTTTACTGGTCAACAGATAAGCTGGTTTAGCTTTGATCCTAACTACCATACTGAAAGAGAACAAATGTGCTGCTATCTCACACGTACCACAAAGAAAACTCATCAATTAATCAAAGAGAACCTGCATGAAACCCCCACTTATGGCGGTTGGGTAGAAGCTAAGGGGCCTCGATACTGCCCCTCCATTGAGGACAAGGTGCGGAGGATGTTAACACCAATTTTAATCTACTTCCCTCTTCATGTACAAAATGCACATGGCTACTTTATGGTCGTAATACATTGTCTTCCATTCAGTTGTCTATTTAATTTTTGCTTAAGGTCACAATTTTGTTCTACAGATTGTTAGATTTCAGGATAAGGAGTCGCATCAAATATTTCTAGAACCAGAAGGTCGAACGGTGCCTGAACTCTATGTGCAGGTTCTTAGTGCTTTACCTTTGCCTGGCAAGTTTTTTTTTTTTTTTTTTTTGCTTTCACCAAGTAAAAATATTTGGAAAATAACTTTATGCTTTTCTTTTGTACGTGGAAGTTCATATGCATTCTTGCTTGCCAGCTTGATGATTTGGTTCTTAAAAATGTTTGGAACATATGCTACTGAGATGTTATGAGAGGCGTAGTAATTAATTGGTAAAACAAAGTGCAACACAAGGACAATAAATTTTTTCCCTGAACATTATTTCCCGTCTGTGTCTTCACTTCTCTCACTTTTGCAACATTTGGGTAAAGTCTTTTTTTATTCTTAAAACACTTATTTTTCTGACCTATACGATTTAAGGATGACTGGAGTTGGTGCCAAAATCAGTTTTTAAAATAAATAAGTAAGAAACAAAAATAGAGAATAAAATATATATTTTATTAAATTTGATATTTGTAAATACTGGAGAAGACACCCAACTCAAAACCCCACTAATAACTGGACAAAAATATCAAAGAGCTCGGCTCCAGTGGATCTGATCTGATTATATGCTCATGAACTTTAATCAATTAAACAAGAAATTAAAAGTTAGAGTTCTTGATAATTTACTGTTAATCTTAGCATATACAAGCAGAATGTCACAAATTTGAGAAAACTATGTCCATTTATGTATAAACTATGTCCATTTATGTATACAGGGGTTCTCCACCGGTTTACCTGAGAGACTACAGCTACCACTGTTGAGAACTTTACCTGGACTTGAGAATTGTTCGATGCTGAGGCCTGCTTATGCTGTGGAGTATGATTACTTGCCAGCATATCAGTGTTCTAGGTCTCTCATGACAAAGAAAATTGAAGGTCTTTTTTTCGCTGGTCAAATAAATGGAACAACCGGCTATGAAGAAGCTGCAGCGCAGGTATTTGCAAATAAAAATGTCATGATTTTCTTTGATTATAACATGATTGTTTGTTATTTATGAAAGATCATGTTTTTTCTAATATCCTCGTCTGGCAGGGCATTATATCTGGAATAAACGCTGCAAGATATTCAGATGGTAAACCTCTAATTGTTCTGGAGAGGGAAAGTAGCTATATAGGAACTTTGATTGATGATTTGGTAACGAAGGACCTGCGTGAGCCTTATAGAATGTTAACAAGGTAAATAAAGATATATCCTCCTTCCTCAGATTCCATATTTAAGGCTCAAATGTATGTGTCAAACACTTGTTCTTCGGGAGGCAGGTATGGTAGGGCAAGCATATACTGGATTCCATTATGCTTGAGCATGTTAAAACATAATTCTAAATCACCACCATTAAATTCCAGTGACCCAGCTGCTATTGTAGTGGGATCTGATTGTCCTTTTCCTATTGTAACCTCCAACAATTTGTTTAAGCATTTCTGCCTTCGGTAAATGCATGCTACCCAATGTAGAATGTGCTTTTACATGGTTAAAGGTGCTTGACTAGCTGTTGTTTATTATCAAGATGGCGGATATTCTTCATCTTATAATCTAAATGCAGAATATGCCAAAATGGTCGTAAAATTAAGCAATAGGGCATTTTAGTGTCCTATAAAGTTTGCATAGTAGGTCTTGTGTGAGAATATCTCGTGGTGAGACGAAACTTAATTTGGAATGACACTTCAACACTTTAAGAGGGGTGGACGTTAATTTGTGCTAATTTGTGAACCGGCTCACCATGAGAGGGACTCATACTAGTTTTTGCTAAGTTTGTAATGCTCAAAGTTGCAGTAGATCCCTTTACATATGTGGCTTTGAAATTCTTGACAATAATAATATCTGGACTGTAGTCATCACATGAATTGATTAACTAAAGCTTTCTGAGCTTAATGAGCTACTGATCACGAAACTTTAGTGGTGATGTTGTATGGTTACTTTTCAAAATATTTCTTAGGGATTAGTTTCATAAAGTTCAGCATGTTAAATAATTTTACTATACGAGTGAGGCACGCTTAATTTAATTGGCTGGATTCACGCGAATGAATCTCAGATTATGCCATGCTACCCATATTTAGGCCAAAAAGTGTACTCGTATTTACTTTGTAGTCTTTAGTCTTGGTTGGTAATAGCTAATAGGAGACATTAGATGTTGGTATATTAATAATATATATCAACTTCAGATCTTATTTGGGTTGATGAATTTTTCTGACCCCCTACTGTCTCCTGCTTCAGTAGCACATGTGCAATTACTCGTGATAAATGTAGTATTCCTGGTATTTGTACATATCTAGTGGAATTATTAAGTATACTATGCCATGGAGTGTTTTGAAAGATAAAGCTGTATTAGGAACTCAATTCTGGGACAACGGAATGAGGACGCCAGACTTCCTATAATTCATGTTTCATAGTAAATGGATTGAATGTTCTCTTGATCTTTTATATAATCCCGTCTCTCATTTTTTAGCCGCTCTGAGCATCGCCTGCTGTTGAGATCTGATAATGCCGATAGTCGCCTCACACCTTTGGGACGAGAAATTGGTTTGATAGATGATGTGCGTTGGAAGACCTACCAGGACAAGCAGGCTCGAATTTCTGAAGAAAAAAAGCGACTCAAGACGGTCAGGATTTCAGGTTGATCTTCTTTTCTTTAGAAAATGTTATACATCTTTTTTTTTCTCCAATTTGTGGCATTTCTGGGAATGTGGAACGATAACATTATGTATTTTGAATCCATTAAAAGGTTCTTCTCCCAATAAAATAAAGTGGCAATAGTAAATACCGAAGTGCTGATATGCTTTCTTTCAGGGGGAGATTTAGCTGCTGAAGTTGCTGAGGTTTCTGGGCAGCCGGTGAAGGAATCATCTACATTGGAAAGCCTCCTTAAGAAGCCACATGTTCAATACAAATTATTTGACAAGCATGGATTTGGGAATGCTCTACTATCTAGGGTGGACAAGGAATGTACAGAGATAGACATCAAGTATGAAGGTTTCATTTTACGTCAGCAGAACCAACTACGACAGGTTGGTAACAGAAGCATCATGGATTATGTGCTAAAATATATATCATCTCTGTCATGTCTGTGCTTGATATTATTATTCTTTTGTTAAATTTGTAGAATATATATGTTTCTTGTGGAAGAATCTCATGCTTATGAGGTTTTTGAATTTGTAGATGGCTCATCAACAGCACAGACGACTACCTGAGGACCTTGATTATCATGCTATGACAACTCTGTCACATGAAGCACGCGAGAAACTGTCCAAGGTATTTTGCGTTGTCTGCATTTCATACAATTTATCATCAACAAATTCATACAATTTATCATCAACAAATTATCACTTGCCCTTCAGCTTTTAGATCCTCACTCTCCCTCTTCCCTCTCTGAACGGGGCAGATAGTTCTTATAGCCCTTCAACATTTTCGAAGTTATTAGCTTACATCAATTTCGTTTCTGTACTTGAAACTTGGAAATGCATGAACATGATAATGCAGCAATATCTAGAGGGCACATTTGTTCCATTCAAAAAATGAATTATGTATTGGTTGCTAAATTTAATAATGAACTAATGAAATCCTTGTTTGTATAGGTGAGGCCGCAAACAGTTGGACAGGCAAGTAGAGTGGGTGGAGTGAGTCCTGCTGATATCACAGCACTTGTCATCATCCTTGAATCCAACAGGAGAAAAGCCCTCCACCAAACACGCCCAACGTCCACTCTCGTTGAAGAGGGACGACAAGTGCCCAGGGCTGTCAATACTTGAAACTGGTATCTTTGACATCAACTGCAAATAATTCCAGTGGATGCTTGCACTTCTGAGTACTCATTTGCTCCATCACTACTTGACGATGCATGGGGGCTGCATTTTTTCAGTTTGTGTTTACAAATTAGTAAAAGCATGCTTCGTATCAGCAAGTAGTGTCCCAGTATCAAAGAGAGATTCAAGTTTGTATTTTCAATTTTCTTTTACTTTTTCCTTTTCTGGAATGTATACAATGAGAGATTGAAGTTGTGATGCTGGTCTTATGCTTGCACCTACTGTATGGAGTATGGTATATAGCTAAACTACTAATAGCTTAACTCAGTTCGGCTCATTTAATAAATGAGTTAGACTCAGGCTTTTTAAAAGCCAACTTTACTTAAAATAGGCCACATTTGAGTTTTTATATAATTTTTTAAGCTCAATTAATTATATTAATAATATATAAGTATATATTATATAATACATAAGAATATCATATATACAATATATGATATAATAATATGACACATAATATATAATACTCTTTCCGTGCATAAATATTTTGCACACTTTTTTGTTCAGTCTGTCCTTTAACACTATACGCATCATATAAATGAAAATTAATTATTTTAATTTTATTCTCATAATATTCATATATTTACATAAAAGGTAATTATTTTTATATTCAATCAAACTAATTTTATTACTTTAATAATATAATTTTATACATCACCCTCAATATTCTATTTTATACACATTTTTTTAAGAGTATGTATTGTGTAAAAATAGTTTATGATAAGCTTATCAAAAAATTGTTTTAAAGTATCAAATATTTGATCAAGTGAATTAAAATATGCATCAGGCGTATTAAAAGTTGAGGTCAATATATAAATTTAATTGACCTTAGCTTTTGATACATCTTATGAGATTTTTGATACATCTAGTTAAATATTTGATACTTTAAAACTGGTTGGTTCATGATAAGCTTATCATGAACTATTTTCGTACAAAACTTTATCTATTTTTAAAAGGTGTATAAAAAGAGGTGTGAAAATTTTTTAGGACGGAAAGAGTATAATAAATAAATATTTGATGAATGAGCAATTGTGTTCTTATTTGATTATTATTTTGGTAAATTGTTCTTTTTCTTCATTTTAAAATCTAAAGAATGATTTTTTTAAGATTTAATAATAATATAATTGTAAAAGTAATTTAATATAAATAATTAAAAAATTCTTAAAAGACTTTCGGGTACGCCTATTTAATTAAAAAGGTTAAATCAAGGCTTCAGAAAAAAGTTTATAATAGATAATAACTAATAAGACTCAAGTTCATAAATTAAACCTAAATAAATATTAGGTTTAGACCAATGAGAAATTTAGCTAGGCCCAACTTATTTTAACCTCTAGCCATTTTATGCATTAATTTATAATTTGACTTGCAAAATTTTGCGTTTTTATTCTTTTTTTTATTAAGTAGGTATTGAGTGAAATTATTTCATGATAAGTTTATCATGAAATTATTTTAATATATCAAATCTCTGGTTAATTGTATCAAAATATTCATCAGGTGTATCAAAAGTTAAAGTTAATAGTAAATTTTATTCACCTCAACTTTTGATATATCCGATTAAATGTTTGATACTTTAAAATTTGTTCATGATAAGCTTAGCTTGAACCATTTTCATACCATACTTTGCCTTATTTATTTGTTAATATATTTATAAATGTTTATCGGTATTTTCTAACATATATATTCATCTTAAATAAAAGTATTAGAAAAACAATATAAGCGAAATGAGATGGAATGCTTTCACATAAACTAAAACAAATAAAATTTTATGAGTCGTTATTGATCCGGACCAAGTTCAATTAAAAGTATATCAAAATAGATGGGGTTTCCCAACATGAAATGCATTTTTGTATTAAAAATTGAGGTTAATAAAATTTATAATAATTACAATATAAATATCATTAACTCAAACATTTAATATTTCCAAAGAAGTTTTTTATAGATCTAATTAAATATTAAATTTATGTGATGATAAATTTTTTATGAACTATTTTAATACAATATTTTGCCAACAACTTAATTGGGTACATAGGTAAATAGCCAAGTTGAGTAATTTCTTGATGATCATAGTTTCTGTAGAATTATAAGGGTAAAAACCATGGATGCAGCCTGTCAAAATAATATTCCACTATTTCAATCTCTGTTAAAAATAGATGAATCAGCAACATATTCTCAAAATACAAATTTTGGTATACAAAATAGAATACGAAAAAGAGAACAAATGAAATAGTACAATGTTATAAAAATGAAGGGACGTCACCACCACCAACTCCCCTCAAAATTTACAACACAACACTGTAAAAACGAGCACCCAAACCATTAAATTCGACGGAGTAATATAGTGTCTCATTTATTTACAACTAATACTTTCATTAATTCCTTTTTTAAGTGAAATAACTAATAGTAATTCCCATCACATTTAAGTAAAAGTAACTAATATTTTTAATAAAAATATTAATATTTTTAATAAAACAACTACTAGTCTCGAAATAAATTTTCTTTTTACGGGCTCCCAAACAAGTTTCCTTTCAGAGAATACTTTGCCTTTTAATTTTTGGTCCATTTGTGAGAAGATTAGTGTTTTTTTTATAATTTTTATATACTCCCTCCGTCCCGTAGGAATTTGCACCCTACGGGACGGCACATTTTTTAAGGAAAATGTATTTTATATATAAAGTAGTGACATATAGGTAAATATATGTATAGGTTTGTGAGTGTGCACGTAAATCAATGTTTCCTTTTTTGGTAGTGTGCAAATTTGTGTGGGACGTCCACAAAAGGAAAGTGTGCAAATTCATGTGGAACAGATGGAGTATTTTTTAAACGACTCTTTTGTTATGCCCAATTATATTGGGCAAGCCCAGTCCTGGTGGGATTGAGGGGAATTCGATATCTCAGACTCTATCTTAATAAACTTGGGACAACTCAACCACTAAAACTAAAAACAATAATAGATGTATTTAGCTTTCTATAAAGTTCCATAATCAATATTTCCTTGTTGAGTCCACGTTAGTATTATCAAAATTATATTGTCAGCAGTGCTTTTATGTTTAATTTATTCGTATTATCAAGTGTGTATATTATTTTGAGAAATATTATGATTGTCTTGCATGATTATGTCCTTTTTATACCCAAAACTATTTATAATCCGCAAATGTTTATATGCACTGTTCTAAATAATATAGCTATTTAATTTTAAAAATATTAATTGTGCATCAATCGCACGGTGCAACTAAATAGTTGCAATCAAGTACCGTCCTTACAATTTGTAAGACGTTTAGGAGGCCATCCATGAAGTTCCAAAATCTTAACTCGATCATAAAAGGATTTCATACAAATATCTCCATTGGCATAAGACCTTCTGGTGGAAGTCCAAATAAATTCATATAAGCTCAGCTCAAAACGGACAATGTGAATTGACGTAAATAGAGCAGAAGAAAAAAAAAAAAAAAAAAACAATCGCATTTGGAATTAAGATCACCTGCATATAAGCTATCAAGTATGCAAAATGAGGACTAGTTTTAGGTTTTGCTGAAGCTGTAGGGTATTATTGCAAACTTATCAATTAGAGAATCAGCAACCACAGAGGCTGTGGATTTAGAAATGTAGACCAATTTGAAGAGACGATTTTGAGTAACTTTGTATTGAGGATAAAGACAAATGAAAGCTCTCTCTTTTCTTGTCTCAGAAAAGACCTTATAAGTGATAACAATCCTTCCTTCTCAAAAGGGCCCTGATAAGTCATATTTATAAACATAGATTTAAGAGGGGAATATATATATATATATTAACATTTGCCATTTTTAAGCAGTCCAACCATTGTCGTTGAATTGTATAAAAATCAGGTGAAGGAGGAGGTCAAATGACTGCAACCATCTCATCCAACACATGGGGGCATGCAAGGAGAGATAATAGCTCTCGTAAATGGATGTGATACACCGTCGAGCCATAGGAGCAATGAGCTGCGACCAACGTTAAGGAGGTGTTTGCAAACTCATGAGTTTGGATGGGAAGAATCATTTTCTTTCAAAAGCTTACCCACACAGCTTTTGAGAAAATATATTCTGAAAGTTATTACTCGTGTTTGCAAGACACCCTTAATTGAAGCTTGAGGACCGGCTCCATCTACCCCCCAAGTAGTCCTCCACTGAGATGTTATGCTCAGTGCTGCTTGAAGAAGTTGCACCGTCTTCCAAATTAAGCAACGCGAGATTTATGAAGGATTGGATGTTCGTTTGAGATTGTTCGTCGTTGATAGAATTAAGTCCGCCAGAACGGTTAGTCTCTATCCTCGCCCACTCAATAACTTCTGCAACTCCTTGAAGGAGTTTGAGAACCTGTTTTCAGTAGCAAACAGGCAGGGATCAATAAACGAGTGCATTGAGAGCATTTCTTTTATACTAGTAAGAATTTCTTACGAGGCTAATGTCAGGACGTGATTGAGGTGTAGGACTGATACAAAGGGATGCAGCTAACACCACTTTCTCAAATTGATCATTGTCACAAGCATCCACCAAATTTGGATCTCGCAATTCTGAAAATTTTCCTTCCTTCAGCACGTGTTTTGCCTGAAAAAGTACCAACAATTACAGGTGGAAAAGTAGTTGAATGGAAATCGTATTTCATGGATATGGACTTGAAAACTAAATCAGTTGGACTAAAACAAACAAGTTGTTAGGAATATAAGCTAGGGAGCTCTAACATAACGGGAAAATATGGTCAAAGGTCAAGGGATGTTGTAACACAAGTCTACAATGTCAAATAAAGATGGGAAATAAATAGTCAACCATGAATTTTGATACTCACCCACATTGCCAAGCTTTCCTGGCCCTTAGGAAGTCCATTATCAATAGGCCTTCTACCAGACAATAGCTCAAGGAGTAAAATACCATATGCATAGACATCAACTTTTTCGTTCAGTTTCCCATGCATAAAATACTCCGGAGCTAAGTAGCTGCCATAAAATCAGTGTTATTAAGGAGCTGACAGTGGCTGGATATCATCCTGAGAGTACAGAAACTCACCCAAATGTTCCAGCAACATCAGAGGTATCCATATCACGAGAACAGCTTGATGCCCAGGTAGCAAGCCCAAAATCCGACAGCTAATAGCACGCATAAATGAAGTCAAACACAAACAGATAATAGAAAGCAAATCAACTCTAAAATGAATTGTACCTGTGGCTCAAAATCATCAGAAAGAAGGATATTTGAAGATTTTACATCTCTATGGATAATTGGTTCAGCTGATTTATGTAAACTTTCCAGTGCCTCAGCGACTCCCAGAGCAACCTTATATCTGTCCTCCCAACCAAACAATTTTCCCGATAAACCTAACCCAGTCCACAGAGATCAAGTGTCAGAACACATTAACAACAGTGATGCTAGAGGAAACAGATAACAAGAAGAAAGGAGCAGATGTACATACTATGAAGATTCTCTTCCAAGCATCCTCTACGTAAAAGATTATAAACCAAAAGCAGTTGGTTTTCCTCATAACTGAAGCCAACTAAAGATATTATGTTTCTATGATGCAAAGACGTAATAATTTCGATTTCTGAAACAAAATGTTTTAAAACATCTTGTGATGACTTTAAACATTTCACGGCTATCTCCTTGCCTCCTGGTAAACAGCCTCTGTATACCCGACTGCTTCCACCCTTTCCAATCAAATGTTCTGAAGAAGTGTTTAAATGTAACTTATAAGACCATCACACGTGGATTGGAAGTAGTATAACAAAGAATAGTTTAGAAGACACACCCGGCGTGAAATTATGTGTTGCTAATGAGAGTTCTTGGTAGCTAAACAATTGGCATTTTGTTGAGTACTTCTCCCCAAGATCTTTAAGTTCTTCCAGGAAAATTGCACTGGAGTTAGTATCAGCAGAATTCGGTACAATGGCACTGCTTCTATCCTCCAAATGTGAGCAACACTCATCCCGATTGGAAGCATTAAACTGCTTCTCACTAGGATAGATAGCTGAAACAGATTGTCGGCTTGGTAGTTTAAATATCCGTTGCATCATTGATGACTTCTTAGTAGAGGCATTTTCAGATCCTCTGCTTTCATGTAAAAAAACCCTGCGAAGTTGTGTCCATCCTGATGTAGATATAGTCCTTTCTAGGGATTTACTGGTTGTCAGAGCCATCAAGATGCTCTCGCTTGCACTACGTGAGGACGATAAAACTCTCTGGGGTGGTAGACTCAAAGGGCTTTTGGACAAAGTCCTCCTCTTCTTGAATCTTGATTCTGAAGCAACACTTCCAATTCCAAACTCAAGATCAATGGAAGTAGTTGATAGTCTTCGGAATAGAATCTTACCATTGTCAACACATATAACTGATACATTATTTGTGAGACTCTTGGCACAGTACTTGGCAACAGAGATTCTGGATCGAATTGTGTGTTGTACACGTGAAGTACCGACTATTACACTTGACGCACCACAAGATTTTGCCTCGAGGGACAGGATTTTACGAACTGGTGAACCTTTACAGACCATAAGCTTAAGATCCACCTAACACCATTTGGTATATTGTTAGCCAATTTCCCGAGGAAATAAATTGAATATATAATGCTAACGCTGTCAGAATGGATTTACAGACTAGGAGAAAATAAAAAAAATTAAATTGACATCTCCTTAATGATGTAAGTTGTAAACAACATACTATAAATAGCAGCAGGACCAACTCATATATTACTCCCTACCACCCAAAATCCCTCGAAAGAAAAACTAAATAAATTAAGAAACAAAGCGCTGAAAATATGGAAAGTAAATCAAGATGAAGTGTGACAGTGAGAGAGGAGGGAGGGGGGGAAGGGGGTTAGATGAGAATAGGAATTCATCCGGAGTAAAGATTAACTGAAGAAGTTGTAGCTGAAGCTTCGTCGTAATTCATAAACAATTGGGGACAACGTAGCCAGGGAATATCAGAAAATACCTGTTTGAGGCTACAGAAACCTTCATAAGCAGACAAAACTGAGTCGAAATTCTTCATCAGCGAAAGCAGAGTCGTTTTATCTTCTCCGGAAGCACATTAAAGCAAACAAAAATTGAAAAAGCTAATCAGAGACCGAACGAAATAACAAAATATTCACATTTCTCCAAGACTGAAAACAAAAATGAGTCTGAGTTTCAATTAATTCACACTGGATATTTTTCCGGCATCTACTCTCTTACGGTGTAATAAATTTAAGCCCACACACAATACTTTGTGAAAATTTATGCACGGAAGGAAAAAGAAAAACGTCGCGGTTGTACTCCGTTGCTGAAACACATACAGAGTGCATTTGACAGTAAACCAAAATCCTCACCTGCGTTGGGATCAATGATGTGAAGAGCAATGACACGATCGCCGGAACGCGCCGCTTTGACCAACGCCCAAGTCAGCAGCTCTTTGCTCCGCGAGTCCAGCTTCACTCCGACCACCACCACCGTGCCGCCTCCGTTCTCCGCGGCAGCATTACGTTCCGGAACTTCAGGGCTCCCAGCCGCCGGTCTCATTATCGACGACGACTGCATCAATTTACAAACGACGGCGGTCTAATAAAGTTTAGCGCTCTCTCTCTCTCTCTCTCTCTCACTCTCTGTCTCTCTCTAAATTAAAAGCACTCTTATTACGGCATTACTATTATTCTGTCGCAGCATAGAAGTTTGGAAGACAAAATAGGTTTCCTTTTTCGGGGTAATTAATATTAATAGTGATGTTTTTAGGAGATAAAAATTACTCAGAATTTTTTATCCAATATAATTATTATTTTGTAATTAATACTACATACTTCAATCTTATCTTTATATTAAATAAAATAATAGAATATCACCTGGTGTGGTGGAGGATGTGATCGCTTAGCGATTTGCATATAATTTAAATTAATTTAAAGAATAAATAATTTTTATAACTAGAATTTTTATAATTTTAGATAACATTTAATTTGATTAGAATTATATTTATTTTTAATAGATCTTAACTTTGTATGAATTCATGCCTTTTCTGTATCATCACCATCTTACGTATAATTTTTACTTTCCCTCTCTCAAATATTTATTCTCATGAATATTTTAATCTCATTCTATTTTAAAAAAATATTATTTTATTTCTCAATTACATATAATTACGCTATTATTTAATAGTCCATAATTATTCTATAATATTCTTATTTTATCTATTTTATCTCATTTTTTAAAAATTTATATCCACACAAAAAGAAAATGGAAGATTGTGAGAGTATTAATTATTTAATATTTTTTAACTTGATTGAATTGTAAAATATTTTTTAGAAGGATAATCCATTTCAATAGTTTTCTAATATAATACACATGTAATTATTACGTATTTAATATTTTTTAACTTGATTGAATTTTAAATCATCTTTTTTAGAAAGATAATTAATTACAATAATTTTCTAATATAATCAATTATAATAGTTTTTTCTATCATCGGATATATGACATATCGTTTTATCTTGTTATAGACCGGAATCACAATTATCATAATAGGGGGACCACCTAAAACTACACCCAAATCGTACCGCGTCCGAAATTATAATCTCCACAAAAGAGGAATCATCATCCAACAACAAGGAAGAACACTACAAAAAAAAAACCCCGTATTTCAAACTCAAAACCTCAAAAATTTTAAATAGTAAAACTCTAACCATTTGAATTATCCATTTGATAATTTTAAAACATCTTTTAAAGGACAAATAAAATGGGCCCGGGAGTATGTATAATTTTATTACTCGGCCCGGGAGTATGTATAATTTTATTACTCTTTTTGGCTCATAATTTAGTTGTTTAAAGATATACCACATGAATTAAGAAAATTATCAAATATAATATACACATAATAAAATTAAGTTAACTTTTTATTTTTTACATAAAATTAATACTCTTTTTGTTTAAATTATTTAAAAAAATATATTTATTTATTAATAATTTAACATATGGGATCACATATTTGACTTTTATATAGAGTGATGAATAATTATGAAAAAGTAAATAGCAGTTGTTTAAAAATGAATTTTTTATTAATATATAGTGTTTATTTATTTTTAATGAGATTAAAAATTTAGAAAAACCTTATAAGAGACCGTCTCATGACATGAGATATGTCACTTATTAATAAAAAGTTATCACTTTTAAAAGTGATAGTCACATTTAATAAAAATATTATAACTTTTTATTAGTAAAAAATTATCACATTTTATACTTAATTTTTGTAAATTAATGAAAAATAATATTCACTCATTACCATAATGAATTTCACTCTTTCCTTTTTGAAAAATCCTACAACAATTTTACAACTCCTAAAAAAAATAAAATATTTTTATAATATTTACTTTATTTTAAAATCTTCAATTATTAATCTAAAAAAAACTAATAAAATAATATATTTAAAAACAAATTTACTATTTACATGTGAAGATTATTAAAACACGGAAGGGGTTTAGGTAAAAGAGTAACTCCCCTATGCACCAATTACACGGTGCAACTCTAGTTCATTTTTAAAAAGTTAAACTGTTTATAACTGAAAAGTTAACACACAAATAAAACAAATCGGAGGCTAATAGAATATATTATATTAAATATTATTTTTTTAAACGATACACTTTTTCACGAGAAGCAGAATAAATTTAGCATGATTATGCAGCAGGGTAGATGAAAAAAGATGAAATATTGTTTTGTGTGTGTGCATCGCACCATTTAAATATATTTTTAAAATAATTAAATAAATTATTATTGAAAAATCCAACAAGTTATTATAAAAAAAAATGCATTTTAAAAAGAAATCAATATTAACAAATAATTAGAAATATAATTTTAAATAAAATAGCTAGCATGTATTAATATTTAGGAATGAAGGTAGTGACAATTAATTGGACATCCTGGGGGTTTTAAATTAACTATTAAGTAATATTTGTCGTCAATAAAAAATACAGCACAAAATAAAAATAAGTGATTTAAAGTGAATCATCAAATATGCTTAAATTTCATGGATTGATGTCTGTGTGCATAATAATGTAATGTAATTTTATCTATTAAATGTTGTTTTCAACTGTAAAATGCTTTAAAGTGGATTTATTTACATTTAATGATCCAATAGATATATGGCCAATATTGTTCCTATGCCCAGTCCAATTCATTTATTTTTGGTCAAAATCCGAAAACGTTGGCCTGACGTTACACTGAATTGTGGTCAAAAAGATAATTATTCCTTTAACACCCAAACAATACTTCCACCATCCAAAATTATTTTTACATTTTTTTAATGTTTAAATATTATTTTTACACTTAAAAGAAAAGAAATAGTTCATATTTATAAAAATGAATAAAATATTTCTTTTATTTAAAACTCCCAAACTTAATTTCATTTTTTTAATATACGTATCACTCCATCTATAAAAATTATTCTGAGACGGAGAAAATATCAGGTATTATATGTCATATGTTCTTCCAATAAATTCATCGCGTTTCAGTTATAATATGTTTATTTTATAATTTAAAATTAAATTAAATTTAGTCTCTACGTTTTAATTTGGGCACATAACATTGGTTCTTCACAATTTAACACCCAAAGTGACACTTACATTGACCCGGCGAGGAATTTACTTCTCTTTAGTAGATTAATCAAAGGGATGATGGAAAGAATTTCACGGTTTGGGTATAGTTGTGTGCGGTTTGACTTTTTTAGAAAAATAAAAGAAATTATCATATTTCGTGGGGATCCAGTTAATTTTAAGGATTTATTGAATGAACTTAAGGTTTGTATTTGGAGTTGGTTTATGGGTAAAGGTTACAAGGTGGCTCCTGGTTCCGTCAAAGATTGGGCAAAAATTCCTACTAGTATATTTCAAAAATAATTTATAGTTTTGTGAAGTTTTGGAGGTTCTTGTAAATTCAGTTCTTTACTTTGACTAAAGGTATCCTAGTGACCTCAATTTTTAAATGATTATGATCCTATTTTATATATATGCATATATCTTCCAATATTTTATATAATGTATTTTATTTTTTAATGTATAAAATTATTTTCTAAAAAAATCATCTCAACACCATTTAATTGAGTTAAAAAAATTAATTTTATAATTTAATAATACATTACATAAATTATTAATTATTTAAATGTATTAAGTTAATTGAAAGAAAAAAAATTAAAAATATAATATAGAGCGTTATTGTTGAAGAAGATTTTTGATATATAGTACTTCCTCCGTCCCGTCGGAATTTGCACCCTACAGGATAATAAAAAAATGTGTTTTATAAATAAAGTAGTGACATATGGATAAATATGTGTATAGTTTTGTGAATGTGCATGCAAAATGATATTTTTCTTTAGTAGTGTGCAAACTTGTGTGGGACGTCAAAAAGAGAAAAAGTGTACAAATTTATGTGGAACGGAAATAATACTCTATACTCCAAAACGTAGTACCAAAATAGAGTTAATTGTTGAAGATGGTTATGTCCATTTGGCTATAAAAATCTTTTTTAAACCAAAAAATAACGTCATAGGAAACATATAATAATTAAGACCCATAAGATGGCCACAGGTGCCTTCGCACCAAGGTTTGAAATTTCGGGAATTTTAGGGTACCGATATGAAAATTCACTTGAACGATTAATTTTCCAAAATTTCGGTTAAATATCGGAAAATTATCGGAAATATCGGGAAATTTCGGTTACAATATAGATATCGGTCCAGGGTAATTCAAAATGTGTAGATTATCGAGAAATATCGTGGAAATTTCGGTAATTTATCGGTCAAAATTTCGGGATTTTTTTTTTTTTATGACTTGGTACCATTATTGCTTAGACCAAGATGATATTTCTTCTTTTACATTTGAGGCTCATAGGACATCATTTTGGTATTAGTTGTGTAATATTAAATAATTATGAACAATTGTTGTATCGTTTTATATTTCCTACGTATGTTTTCTTGATATATTTGTTATAAGATTCTCATTTTATTGAGATTTTAAGTTCAATTAATGTATTAAGACTAGTAATAATATTGTCTAAAATTTCATGTTAAATTTCCATCATTTTAATGAAATTTTCGTGAATTTTCTATTTTTTACCGATATCGATATTCGATATCGATATTTCCACTGATATATCCATAAATTTAGGATACTGATATTTCCGTCGATACCGATATTTTCATCCTTGCTTCGCACGCACTTTAAGAACCCCATAAATCAGATTAATTAAAGGTGGAAAGTGAGATAATTAACTAATTAAGGTGGTACAAAAAGTGATGGCATTTGTGCTTTATTGGGGAAGAGATAAGAAAAGGAATGTCTCAAAATGTCACTTTTTCTCTCTATTAAGGCTTCTTTTAATGTGGCTTTATTCTTTTGCTGGATGGAGGGGAGACTCCATCAAGTCATAAAGGTATCCTTTTTCTAGTAACCTTAACGACACATTTTGATCATTATGTTAGATTTTTTTATTTTTCTGATATCATAGTAAGAGTAGTTTCATGTGAAATTATATTTATAAAATAAATATCATTATATGTATTTACTGATATTATAATATTATATATATATATATATATATATATATAAATAAAGAGAGAGACAAAAGTATATTTATTAGAGCAAGTGAAGTACATTTACCTCCACTAAAATAATAACTTAATTTAAAAAATAAAAATCTACTTTCTTTTTTAAAAATTTAATTTTAAATCAATTTTGAACACATTATATATTAAATTATTTATCTTCCAAAATATTTAATCCAACATATATTACACTTATAAAATAAAATTTTAATCCTAAATATATATTTTATTATTTTAAAATTATTTATTTATTGACTTTAATTATACGAATGAAACTTGATTACTTCTACTTAGATTATGTAAGTTACGTTAAAATAAGATCATTATATGAATTTAAGTACATATATAAAATTTATATAATTGATTAAATATTTTAATACACTCGTATACATTATAATATTTTCAAATAAAAAATAATGATAAAAGAAATTTAATGAAATGAATAAGTAGATTGATAAAATAAATATAATTTATTTCTTTGGTCGTTATTCAAAAATATTGGGTCAGATATAGCAACCATATAACGTTTACATTTTATTTAATTTAAATGTCTATTATAGTACATAGTTTATATAATTTTGCATTTATAAATTTAATATTCAATTTGTGCATCGCACAGGATGACATGTCACTGTAATAACAAGTACTCCATACGTCCCGAAAAATTTTGCACTTTAAGGGATGACACATTTTTAAATAAAGTAGTGATATATGGTTAAATATGTATATAGTACAACAAGTGTGCATGCAAATCGATATTTTTTCTTTGAATAGTGTGTAAATTTGTGTGGGACGTCCAAATAAAAAAAATGTGCAAATTCTTGTTAGACAAGGGGAGTACTACACACTTATCCTTAAGGAATAAATAATTATCCTTATAATAATATGTATAAGATATTGAAAAAATGTGTTATTATATGAACCCAAATATATAACTATATGGTTGAAGATGTGCTATTATATGAAAAAAATTGAGTAGTTCTCTTATAAACCCTAATTTATATGATCTTGTATCACTTTAATGTATAATCGCTCTAACTATTATTCATATATACTGTCACTTTTACAAAAATATACTTAATTTTTTAATAGTGATAATATATGTGCATAAGAATGATAGTGAAGATACATAATAATGATAATGTGCATGCATCACACTGATATTTAACAAAAACTAGTTCATCATAACTCGAATTCATGCATACAAGTATTTGTCAAAAAAATTTGTACAAATACATAAAAGAACCCTAACTGTAAATAGGTAAAATATAGGTCTAGAAACCTATATGTATCCTTATAAATACAACCTACATGCATGTTTTCCAAATGAAATATATACTTATGTAAAATGAATGGCCATGGCCCTATTTTTTTCTTTTTATCGGAAAAAAAGAATTTTATTACTAAAGAAGGTATAAGAGATACCCTCACGAAAGTTACAAGATATTGAGTCAAACTCGGACAAGAGTAGATATACAGAAACACCAAGTCACTACATCAAACTCAATTACTTCCGAAAAATACAAGGATTAGCCGCCCACTTAACAAAAGAACCTGAAGAATCCTTAAAATCTTTAGCAACGAACCAACTTCAAACGCAAGCTTTAAGTTCATTCAAAATGTCCAAGTTATTCCCCGAGTCCTGATGAAATATGATGGAATTTCTCTTCTTCCATAGAAGCCACACCCCACAGCACCACACACAAACTCCAAAATGGCCCTATTTTAAGTTCATCCAAAATGGCCCTATTTTAAAATATTGAATGTGTATGACCCAGCTTAATTATTATCACATCTACTTAGTCGAATGAAATCCACACAATTAGATAGAGGGCATATATTCTTCCACTTGTGACATCAGTGACCACCAACCACTAGTATTTCTTGAAGCTTATACTGTCTACTGGCCCATATGTCATTTTTCTATGCCCATCATGGGCTATAGATTAATACATTCATTTCGTCCAATCAAAAGCTTCTCATGTTTAGAATTTATAATTCTATTTAAAAATATTAATATAATATAGGGTAATTTACATATAAGTTCAAACAAGTCAATATATTTACAAATAAGTGCTGTGCAGAAAAAAAAAAATTATGTACAAAAAAATAGTATTTACGTGCAAATATTATGAACCTATTTGTAAATATAGTGACTTTTTTGAACCTACATGTAAACTACCCATGATATATAGCATAATACAATTGATGTAAGATATAGTACAATTGATTTGATTGAAATTAGCCATATATAAGATAAAATAGAATGAATGAAAAACTTTTGATAGACGCTTAAATAGAAATACTCCCTCCGTCTTTTCACTTTTATTTTTTGGACGTCCCACAATAAATTTTTCTATACTATTTCATATATTAATAAATAAATACCACTTTTCACAACTCTCCATTACTTTTTCACAAATTTTCATTACTTTTTCACAACTTTCTGTTATTTTATACAAAAGTCAACATGCGGTCCACCATATAATAATAAATAAATAAACTTTCTTAAACAAAAAAAAAAAAATTAGTGGAACAGAGGTAGTACTGAGAGAATCTCAATGGAAATGAGATGTGGAGGGAGAATATTTGAAGTTATTTTTTAATCATTAATTCGACTAAAGCAGTCAGCAGAGAACAGCCCACAAATTGACCAAAAGAAGCCTGGATAAAATTATGTTTAATTCACTTGATAAGAACATAAGATATCCAATTAAAAAAAAAATCAATCAAGAGCTAGGAGCTAGGGATCTCAAAACCTGAGATGTTCTCTCTCTGAAAATTTGATTGAATGAATAATTCGGACTCAAATAAGTATAATACATATATGGTGACATATGTTAATTTTTTAATGATTTTTGGAATCACTATTCAACTTATTGAACATGATCCAAAAAATTCACTTTATCAGTTCTTATTCTTTTTGGGCTTGAGGGGGATTTGACACGTTCGGATGGAGAAATAAAATGGATAAAACAAAATAAAGTGAAGAGATGGAAGAGTAGGGATGAGTGTAAGTTTGAATAATAATTAAATATTATTTAATTATTATTATTATTTAATAAAATCCTAATAATTAAATTTTAATAGAAATAAGAGGAATAGTGAGTAAATGTAAAATAGGAGAAAGAGAGAGTAAATGTAAGAAAAGTAGGGGCGCTTGTTTTAAATTTTATTATTATCTATATTTTATATGATTTTAGATAAAAATAATAATTATATTTAGTTATTGTTATATACTTAACAAAAACCCTAATTATTTCTTATAAATATGAGTCTTTAAACTATTGTAATGCAACTTTTGATTATATTGAAACTGAAATTATTCCCTTACAAAATTTAATCTCATCCATAGTATCATATTTTTTGTGCTACATCATATCACTAAAAAAATACTCCTTCAATCCCAACTATTTTTTCCACATTTTTTATTTTGGGATGTCCCAACTCTTTTCTCCCACTTTAAAAAAGAAATAATTTACACTCACAAAGTCAGTAGAATATATTTTTTATATTTTATTAATTAACTTCACACTCACATGTTCTATTTTTTTTTTAATCCGTGTACTTAAATATTTTAGAAAAAAGACTTGGAACGGAGAGAGTAATTACTCTTTGCACATTAATAACAAATTTTATTATATAATATTACTCAATAACCCATTGCAAAATACATTAAGGAAAACAGTGTATTCTACGAAAATAAGAGGTGCAAATAAAAGGAAAATGGGCACCCTGCCCAAAATCTCCCCCCTTAGATTCCTCTTTTAAAATAATTTCTAAAAGATAGAAATATCCTTTTAAGTATGTTTTTATAAATTCTAAACATATCAATTCTATTCATATTGTCCAAATATATTTTGGATTTTTTATTTTTGTGATTTTTTATACAAAAGTTTGAATCTAATTGGTGGGACATTTGGCAGATGTGCGAAAAAAAAAATTCGGACATTGAACATTTGTTCGAATAAAATAGTCGAACATTACACAGTTGTTCGAATAAAGTACTCGAATATATACACATTGTTCGAATTAGGATTTTACAAAAAATGCATTTGTTCGAATAAAATTGGCGAACATTAAAAAAATATGGTAAACCAGATCCAAACTTGTTTTTCAACCAAAAATAGAACACCCATTGACTTGCAATAAAAAATATGATCGAACATCGCAATATTAATCAATAATTACTTGTTCTTTTATTTATAAGATACACCTATTTTATTTTATTTTTTATAAAAAAAATTATTTCAATATGTATAATCACTATATTAACATCATAATATTGTTCCATTTCATTACAAATTTTTTCGAAAAATGAAAAAACACAACAAAAAATCTGGCGTAGGCTCTTGAGGCGTCTCCAGTGGTGTTGGGTCTTCAGTAGAGGAATACTTTTCACATGCTTGCTTTCCCTATTTTTGGGCTGAAAATGGTCGGCGGAAATGGGCCTTCTTTCCTTCACTTAACTATATACCCCTCCAATATTATAAGATACACCTATTTTACTTATTTTTTTATAAAAAAAATTATTTAAATATATCTCTTTCAACACATCAACTCCATCTTCTTCTCTTTCCCCATTTTTCAACCGCACAACAACTCCCCTAAATTATGCGAATTAATATCTAAGTCACTGCAATAATTTTATAGTCCCTACCAATGTTTTTTTTTATTTTGTAATGTCGAATAATAAATTGATGGAAGGCGGTGGCGGCAAATAAAGAAAAATACGTATTTAAAAATTATTTTTTATGGATGTATTATTTTATAAAATAGGTAAAATAGATATTTGATATATTAATTAAATTTTGTTTTTATAAAAATAAATAAAATAGATATTTGATAATGTATGTAGGTGTATTTCATAAAATTAAAAGGGTATATAGTCGGCCCTTAAAAGTATGCTCTTTAATTTTTATTAACAATTTTTTTTTTCGATTCAACCAGTCACAGCAATCACTTGCTTAAAAAATTGACCACACCCAACCCAAAAAAAAGAAGCCTTGTTTTATCTATTTGTTTTTAATCTATTCAAAACAAACAAATATACTTTTTGTAGATGGGAATAGTAATTCATATTAGGTGATTATAATTTCTAAGAAAAGACTGCAACTTGTGTTTTATTAGGCCCAGTTATGATAAATATATTATCCTTAAAAATATTCGATAATTATTTTCAAACATTTTTTCAATTTTCACTATATTTTAAAATAATTTCCCAACAAGTAAAAAATTTCGAAAAGAATTACTAAACAGAGATAGTGTATTCATCTGTCAATAACCTGAGGCATTTTATTATTACATGGGCCAAAGGACATCATGGTCCATGGGCCCAATTATACGGCATCCAAATTAAATGATCAATTGGCAGCTATATATTTTTCTTATTTTTTGCTCCATAACACATGCACTTAACAATCCTTTCATAATTAGTGGGAGTGTTGTAAGCGTATGATGCGGATAGGCTCGCGGGCTAAAGAATGCTTACAATCGTGCGAGGCGAGCCCGAATGAAGAAGACGGGTCAGGTCCAGCGAGAGGAAGGACAAAATGAAGAAGAAAGCCCATGCGAATGAAAAGAGAGCCCACATCAATGACTTGCAATTAATTTATGATTTCAGTCCCTTATTTTTATTT